>OZ010671.1:62664723-63264723 GCA_963932185.1 Troglohyphantes excavatus | reverse complement strand
GGACCACTGAGTAAAACTTCGAACTAACTGCGGACCACTGAGTAAAACTTCGAACTAACTGCGGACCACCAAGTAAAACTTCGAACTAACTGCGGACCACCGAGTAAGTATTCGAACTAAGTGCGGACCCCCGAGCAAAAATTTAGACTAAGTGCGGACCACTCAGTAAGTATTCGAACTAAGTGCGGACCCCCGAGCAAAAATTTAGACTAAGTGCGGACCACCGAGTAAGTATTCGAACTAAGTGCGGACCCCCGAGCAAAAATTTAGACTAAGTGCGGACCACTGAGTAAGTATTCGAACTAAGTGCGGACCACTGAGTAAAACTTCGAACTAACTGCGGACCACTGAGTAAAACTTCGAACTAACTGCGGACCACTGAGTAAAACTTCGAACTAACTGCGGACCACCAAGTAAAACTTCGAACTAACTGCGGACCACCGAGTAAGTATTCGAACTAAGTGCGGACCCCCGAGCAAAAATTTAGACTAAGTGCGGACCGCTGAGTAAGTATTCGAACTAAGTGCGGACCACTGAGTAAAACTTCGAACTAACTGCGGACCACTGAGTAAAACTTCGAACTAACTGCGGACCACTGAGTAAAACTTCGAACTAACTGCGGACCACCGAGTAAAACTTCGAACTAACTGCGGACCACCGAGTAAGTATTCGAACTTAGTGCGGACCCCCGAGCAAAAATTTAGACTAAGTGCGGACCACTGGGTAAGTATTCGAACTAAGTGCGGACCACTGAGTAAAACTTCGAACTAACTGCGGACCACCGAGTAAAACTTCGAACTAACTGCGGACCACCGAGTAAAACTTCGAACTAACTGCGGACCACCGAGTAAGTATTCGAACTAAGTGCGGACCCCCGAGCAAAAATTTAGACTAAATAAAACGAAAATTGGACAAATCTAGATCTTCATCCTCTATTAACACTAAACAAAATTTATGATCCAAATATAATTGAGGCATTTGATAATAAGTTCCTTTACAAAAAAAATATATGAAAAATTCTCTACCGTCCGAAAATATTTTAATTACTTAAGATATAGGCGAAATTATAAAAGTGTAAAAAATTTCCAATTCGTAAACTTTAATTTCTTTAACTGCAAAAAAGAAATTTTAATAATTTTTTTATATGAATGGAATATATCACAGATACTTTTTCTTTAAAAGCAAAAACATTTTGTTTACAGTAAAATTACTTCACGGACCACTTTAGATCTTCTTGCGAGCCACCAGTGGTCCATGGACTACAGGTTTGGAAAGCACTGATTTAAAGAGGTTAATAACAATTGGTTAAAAGTAATAACTCGTTTTATTTATATACATTTCATCTCGGGGTTTTAAATTCTGATCGGAGTTAACTCGTTGTATTTTGTTTACTTATTAAAAGGTGAACGTCGTTTCAGAAGGATATAAAATAATAATTTATGTGTTGTTGATTTTTGGTAAGAAGAAAGAAGTCCAGCGTCTTTCGCTGCATCCATCGGAATTTTATTACTTTGTATTTCTACTTTGTAGTGACCAAATTTGCCCATATAAATATATTTAAGTGACATAATTCTGAAAGTAAAACTTTTAGGTAATTTACAGTTAAAATCGAGTTAATTATAGACCAACTGGCAATTCAAATAAAACTGAGATTTCTTAAATTCTTCACTCGCGAGACGAGTAGAATTTTCAGCGGTCTGAAATTCGAACTATTTTAGATTGAAAAAAAATCGAGTAGGTGCACTGTATCTTAAAGTTTGATTCGTAAGTACTTTTGGTCCGGCGGTACACAGGTGGGATGGGGGGGAGGGGAAGTGGATGAACATGTTTGACACGGCTCACCTTCCTCTACACGATGGTGGGTAGATATTTTATCCTCAAAAGCTGATTCCCCATGATTTATGAGGGCGGAAGCGCATACTGCAGCTAAAGTCAACATCCTTCTCCAGTGCAAAGGTCACATGGGAGTTAACAAGCGACCTAGTCAATGCGTCCCACTATCCTCTACACGATGTTAGGTCATTTATCCTCAAAGCCTGGTCCGCCATTAACCCCGTGTAAGTTATTAGGGCGACATTTCCCCTACGCGGTTTAAAGGTCAGAAGGCGGAATGAATTAATAATAGGCCTGGCCGACGCGGCCCACCTTCATCTATATGATGATATGCGATTTATCCCCATAGAATGTTTTCACAGGGAACGGAATCATATACTGCAGTTGCGGACAAAAAATTGGTGTTGCTTCTGAGAAATAAATTAATATAAATTATTGTAAAGTTTTAATTGTTTAATAACTAACAATTAATGAGATTTTATAACTAATTTATGCTATAAAAAAAGTCCATGTTGTTTTCGTTGACAAATATGAACGCCGCTACGAGACGGACACCAACATATATCGACCAATTAAAAAAGAATATATCAAGATTTGAGTACTCCTTTAAAAAAAATTGTGTTTTGTCACTGGTAAGCCGATTAACTTTTAAGTTCAAAGTGTCAGAAAAAAATCACATTAAAAAATTTGACTTTTAACATAACTAGAAAACAGTTATAAATAATTAGAATTTTTTTTTTAGAATTTCTAAACATATTGGCACTATCTAACACATATTGTACTGTTTTAACTATTAAAACATAAATAGTTTATTTATGAATGTCAAATTGAAGAGCGAAATGAATTGGACACAATTTAATTGATTTTCTACGACATTTAAATACATTTTCTTAAACATATTCTGGTGCTTAATTCAAAATTTAATACTTGAGAGAGTAAAACTTTTTCACAGAAACAAAATTTTTTTTTTTTTTTTTTTTGTTGAGTGTACTTTTGAAGTTTTCAACAAGCTAAAACATCGCATTTCACTCAAATCGTCTATTTCATAACTTATTTAACACTTTATGTTCCGTACAGACATGGAAATTGTAATAACTGCTCTAGTTTTCTTTTTTATTTGCATAACGTTAAAAATTTAATATATATTTATTAATATATATTAATGTATATTTTAATATATAAGTAGATATTTTTTTTAACAACCCTGACAGCAAACCAAGTCACAAAAACTGCAAACACTTTTTTTATTTTGATTGATCTTTTCTATACTTTTCAAATCCATTTATTATTATTCCCAATTCCAATCAATTAAGATCAATTATCTTTAAATCCTAATCATTATTCGATACTCCATTGTCCAAGCGCTGCTCTTTCTGACCGACAGATGGCAGTACGGTCGGCCGATCTTCGCAATCCAAGAAAGAGGAAGTTAGCGCAACTTTCGTGTGTCATTCTGTTGGCGGTTTGAGCAATTCTTCGAGAATGACGTAGCGCCAGTGGTTTTCTTTCTCTGCCATGCTGCCATTATTTTCTACCTGTTCCAGGGAAAAGCCAGTTTTCCTCACAGGACGTTGCCTTCGGACCGGCACACGAAGTTTTCTGTTATTCTTCTTCGAAAGAGAGGGAAAAATTCGATTGGGACATTGTTCGAATGGGAATCGTCTGCGGGAATGGTCTTTTTTTGCGAATCCGTTATATTAATTTTTCATTCGAAAAATGAGCATTATTAACCCTATGCACACCAAGAATATCGTTGACATTTGCTTTCTTTCCACGGAACAGTTATTCCTCTTTCTGTACTTTTTCGCAGAATTTTTTATGCTCAAAGGGAAAAAACATTATAATCTGTTTTGGATCTATGTGCAAGAGAACAATTTGTAAAAAAAGTTAAAACACAAAATTATACTGTTCTTTTCAATTTTTAGGAATATAGAATCAAAAGAACTGATTCCTTATGTTGGCTTCTGAGTGGGTTAAAATAAGAAATCGAATGGGAAAAAAAGTTGCTCCATTAATCATTTATGACGTTCTATTGATACTAAATGAGTTATTCAAAAATTCTGTAAAATATTAAAGGTCATATTTAGATACCTAGAAAACACGATCCAAAATTTAAAAAATTGTTTTCAATATGCTCAACAAGTTAGAAATTAAATGGTTAAACTGTTACGTTAACGTAGAAATGAAGATGTGCGACTCAAACTTTAATATTTTTCCTATTAACTTTTACGTTAGGGTGAGTTTATTTTCAGGTGAGATGAAATAAGAAAATTCGAAATAAGAAAATCTAAGAAGCATAAAATTTTTATCAAAACACATTTTATGGAAATTAACTAAATATATTTCACAACATTTAACCATTCTTAAAATCAAATGTAAAATTTCGAAATATTTTTTTACCAAGGAAAAAAATCAACCAATATATTCAGAATGTTCACAATATATTGACATATGCATAGGTTCATTCTACGGTATTTAAGTTCTGACCTTCTTAAAAATGAATTTTGGAACAGTATAAAAAAATCGTGTCATCTGATACATTATAAGTTATATTCAATGTTTTCCTAATGTTTTTTTCCTAAATAAACTTTTTTACATCAAATGTAAATGTTTGATATTTTGTAGTAGCGAGGGGGCACTGCGATAAATGCATTTTCCCTTTTTTCCAGAATATTTAACTTTTAGGATTTAAAGTTAAATTAAAGGAATATTTTTTTATATATGTTAGACTGAATAAAAATAATTAAATATTTTAAAACCATTTTAAAAAGGTTCATAAAACTTCGCCAAGTCAATTACTGATCGCATTTTTTTTATTTGAACTAATAATTAAATTTCAAAGTTTGATTTGGAGGGGACATTTTTTGTTGTAGAGGATTTTATTTTTTGCATTGCATGTATATGTATTGAAGCCTAATAATAAAAAACGAAGTGGAGAAAGAGCACAGTAAGAAAATTACTGTGTTATTTTTCCAGAAGTAGAAAATGATCGGCAACGAATGGAACGCAATACTAAATGGCAGAAAATTGAGAAATATGTGTCTCGTAAAAAATAAATTAAAATTTTTTAGGAATTCACCTTTTACCTTGTCTGCAAAAGAAAAGGAAAACGGTAGCTATCACATTCACCATATATTATATATATTACCAGTATACACAACCAGAGGCAGCTGAGATTAAAAGTGTTCGAAACAAAGACAGATTATTTTGGGCATAAGTAACCATTATCGAAAAAAGTAATATCCAATTTATATTTCTGAGGAAATGCAATAATACAGTGGTGCAATTTCTGCCTTCTCTGACAAAGAGGACAGAAACTGGATTAAGCATCCACAACTTATTCAAATTTCGCCAGAACCTGTATTTGAGGGAAAAAAATTCAGATTTAAATTTTCAGAATGCATTGAAAATATATAATTAAAAAAATTCAAAAAGGTAAGTGTTTATTTTATTATTTTTAAACATTTTGCATGCATTGTACTTAGTAGTTATAGAACCCTGTGTCCATCCACAACAGTCCCCTGCGCAACATGAGAACGTCAATTTTAACTAAAGTTAATTTACCATCTTTTATATACTTCATTTTTCAGTAATTCTAGTCATTATTTTAAATAAAAATTTTATTACTGATCTAACTATAGAGATAGAACAGAAACCCATGCTAAAACAGGAAACTTAATTTAAGCTAAATTTTTCAGTCCTAATTAGTTTATTCTATTAGAAGAACGTTAGTATAATTGGTGTATTCTATTAAAAGAACGTTAGTATAGTTAGTGTATTCTATTATAAGAACGTTAGTATAATTAGTGTATTCTATTAGAAGAGCGTTAGTATAATTAGTGTATTCTATTAAAAGAACGTTAGTATAGTTAGTGTATTCTATTAGAAGAACGTTAGTATAATTAGTGCATTCTATTGGAAGAACGTCAGTATAATTAGTTTATTCTATTTGAAGAACGTCAGTATAATTAGTTTATTCTATTTGAAGAACGTTAGTATAATTAGTTTGTTCTATTAGAAGAACGTCAGTATAATTAGTTTATTCTATTTGAAGAACGTTAGAATAATATTTTTATTCTATTAGAAGAACGTTAGTATAATTAGTTTATTCTATTAGAAGAAGGTTAGTATAATTAGTGTATTCTATTAAAAGAACGTTAGTATAGTTAGTGTATTCTATTAGAAGACCGTTAGTATAATTAGTTTATTCTATTAGAAGAACGTTAGTATAATTAATTGATTTATTCAATTATAATAAGAAAAAATTATCAAAATATCCAATCCGAAACAAATTAGTTATAATGGAATGGCCCTATTACTAAAAATACTCGAAACTATATCACGCGTTCAATACATTTTTAATGCACTTTATTTTAATGAAAATAAGGGGCAATGATTTTAGTGCTTGTAAAATTTCGATGTGATGTTCCACGGACTATTAAGAAGCAATGGGTCCCCGGTTTGAAAACGGGATTGCCTTGCGTTGATGTCTAAATTGTCTCTCTGTTAATTGTCTTAATTAAGTGGATGAAGGAAGTATATTACAGTTTAAAGAAAATTTAGTTATTGTCATGAATGAAGGAAATATGTGTTGGTTTGTTTTTTGACACTGTTGGAAAGGAACACTGTTGAAGTCTTATTAACAGGGATACTAGAGTCATGAGAAGGAGGTATGTGACCACAACTAAATATGAAATAAAAACTTTAAGGTCAAATATCTCGAAACTTACTTTTTGTTACAAACCACCTTCAACCATTTATTCCTTCAATTATAAATATTAGACAACATTTAGCTGGAATATAATGAGGAAAGGACTGGAAGCGAGCCATGAGCCAGGTCTGAACTAAAAAACAAAGAACACAGGCGAAGCTTGAAGCCGGAAGCAACGTGAATACTACTTCGTCTCAGCAGAGCTAAAAAACTGAATCTATAACGGAAACATATGGGCCCAATGTTATACCACATTGGCACATAAGTTTCTGTAATAGTCTCAGTGTTGATCAACCACAAATGTGTTTGTTTGGGCACGAGGTAAGGATAACAACTTTGCCCATCAAATCATCTGAATCCAACAAGTTCGTCAACAAACAACAGGCACCTATATAGGAGTAAATATCAGCACATCTTTTTCTAAAGCTTCAAGACTCGTTTGTGAATGGATTGTACTTCTTTGGATTGATGCAAAAGGTGCTGTGTAAATATTTAGTTAAGTATTCGATGCCTTAGATTGCGATAAATGACTCACGATCGAACAGTTATAATAAGTTTGAAAATACGAATGATTTTTTTTTTTAAAATGAAGTGTCCAAGGGAAGATTCATGGCGGTCCATACAGACTACGGAGTGATTGGGCAAAAAACGCAAAACATAGTTTCATGCCTCATAGACGTAAATTGCAGTCTGACCTTTGAACTTTTTTTTTAACTGGAGTTCGTAGTCCACATAATTTTCGTTTCACAACTTAGTACAAGAAAAGAATACCCAT
Source organism: Troglohyphantes excavatus (assembly GCA_963932185.1). Taxonomy (NCBI): domain Eukaryota; kingdom Metazoa; phylum Arthropoda; class Arachnida; order Araneae; family Linyphiidae; genus Troglohyphantes; species Troglohyphantes excavatus. Next base: position 63,257,404 of record OZ010671.1, on the reverse strand, counting down.
GTAGCGAACATAAGCAGTTAAGATCTTGATTTAAAAAATGGGGGGATACTCGTCGCCTTTTCCGTAAGTCTGATGATTTTTCAAATTTAATTTAAATTACAAAAATCTGCAAATATAATGATATTTGACTTTAAATTTACCTTACCAAAGACTTTTAAGACAACTTAATTATTCATTTGGACGAACCATCATTTAAAAGGCAAAAACTATGTAACAATGTGGGCCAAAAAAAATATCAAAATCGATTTCACAATACCGCGGAAAAGTTCCGTGATTGAGCAGAAAGAACACACAGAAAAGTTCGTGAATTTTAAAGAATTTCCGGCCACAGCCTTCTGTCCTAATGGATATTCTTTAAACAAAAATTTCGTGAAATAGCCAAAACAATTTAATCAACTTTCCTCAATAATTATACCAACCTATTCTTACCTTAAACTTCTGGAAATTATCAGACGGATAAACAAAAGAGCTTGTTCTCAAATCCCGCATCATATCGTGTATAAAATAATATCGATTGCTAATTCCTAAGAACGTGTTGTTTTTTCATCAATGCAAAAATATATTTTTATCTTTCTACATTTAATCTAGACACCAGGTTCATTTATTTTAAAAGAAATATTGTAAATAAATAAATTCTATTCTGCATTATCAATCAATATTCTTGGAATTATTACCAAGTTTACTTCACTAAGAGAGTGTTAATTATGTACCAAATCCGTATCACAGCGAAAAGGCCATTGTACACATATAATAGAATAATTATTTAATCAAGCCAAATACTTTTTCAAATTGACCTAAGACATTTTTGATTTTATCTAATCACATGAGGAAAATTATTTAAAATTTCGGACGATATTCGTGGAATTTTTATCAATGTTAATTCAATGGAATACATTAAAAATAGATTCAATATTCGAATGAAATATCGTATAAATTTAAAAATTATCACATGAAAAATCTAGTTTTTTTAATCAAAATTCTCTACAAATTTCAAAGCTTTGTACAGTTACGGAGTATTTCTTGCAAAGACCAGCATACGAATTCATGTACAGTTTTATGTATTAGATGTTCATTTTTCTACGTTAATAAACGGAAAACAATATTGATATTGCTGTTGATACTTCATGAAACTTTGCTGGGATACACAATGTTATAACATTCGAACGACGTGTTAGTTACGTTAAAATTTTAATTTTTTAAACATACTATTCTGCAAATTTCAAAGTTTTACGTTTTGTAGTTACGCAGCATTCATTACTTGTGCTGACAAACACAGGGGCGGACTGGCCCTCAAAAACGGCCCGGGAAAATTTTGAATTTCGGCCACCAAAAATTTTTTGAAACTGATGTTTGTTATTAAAATAACGAGCCCATAATTTAAAAACAAAATAATAATTAATATCAATATTTAACTTTCTATAAAGTTTATTAATATCTTTTAAAATTTATTAATATCTTTTTAAATTTATTAATATCTTTTAAAATTTATTAATATCTTTTAAAATTTATTAAAAGTTTTTTGAAATTGATTAAAAGTTTTTTTAAATTGATTGATTTTTTTAATTTATTAATATTTTAATTAATAAATAATATTTTTTAATTATCATATTTGATTTTTTAATACGTTTGGAAGATTTTTAAGAGGAACCCACCAACGGTTATGATCAACCAAAATTCTTAATTCTTTCACCCGAGAAGCACTGGCCAAAAGAAGAAAGTGCCATGCGGCCACTCCTTTACATTCTCACGTTTCGACACCTTTGAAATTGGCTTCAAGTTGGCCGCAGTCCCATAGGCCACAGCTGGAACGAAGTTTCATATAATTTCGGCTTCTTAGTGATACCATAGCTTCCTGTTTTCAAATTGGAACATTTTTGAAAAAACTGTGTTGGCTTTCAATAAATTATCTTTTAACTATTTTTTTACTTTCACCTTTTTTACTTTTACTTTTCAAGAAATCACCAGAAAATTTTTCAATATTTCAAGAAATAAAAATATTAACCAGCCACGCGGGAAAATTCCAGATCAACTCTATGGCCAGTCCGCCAATGCAAATAAACAGGGATGTGGACACGTTTTTGGATTTACAATTATAAATATTATAAGATTCCCTAATTGAAACAGCTTTTCTAGCACGGACGATAGCTTCGCCAGTCTTCGGACCACGAGATCGATGGTTTGAGTCGTCCTAATTTTCAATTTTTCGAAATAGTCCTAATTTTTAAAAAAATAATTACGTGGAAAAAACGACAAAATAAATTTACTCAATTTGACGGAGTTATTTAAACAGAACATACAGCAGTCGTATGTTTCGCCAAAAATGACCAAATTTTCTTAAAAAATGAGCGTACATTTTTAACAGTGAGGGCTATAGAAATATTTTGACGATTCTTTAAAACAAATTAACAAAATTCTGTAAATTACAAATTCTGTAAATTGCAAATTCTGTAAATTACAAATTCTGTAAATTACAAATTCTGTAAATTACAAATTCTATAAATTACAAATTCTGTAAATTACAAATTCTATAAATTTCAAATTCTGTAAATTACAAATTCTGTAAATTGCAAATTCTGCAAATTGCAAATTCTGTAAATTACAAATTCTGTAAATTACAAATTCTGTAAATTACAAATTCTGTAAATTGCAAATTCTGTAAATTACAAATTCTATAAATTACAAATTCTGTAAATTACAAATTCTGTAAATTGCAAATTCTGTAAATTACAAATTCTATAAATTACAAATTCTGTAAATTACAAATTCTGTAAATTGCAAATTCTGCAAATTGCAAATTCTGTAAATTACAAATTCTGTAAATTACAAATTCTGTAAATTACAAATTCTGCAAATTGCAAATTCTGTAAATTACAAATTCTGTAAATTGCAAATTCTGCAAATTGCAAATTCTGTAAATTACAAATTCTGTAAATTACAAATTCTGTAAATTGCAAATTCTGCAAATTGCAAATTCTGTAAATTACAAATTCTGCAAATTGCAAATTCTGTAAATTACAAATTCTGTAAATTACAAATTCTATAAATTACAAATTCTGTAAATTACAAATTCTGTAAATTGCCAATTCTGTAAATTACAAATTCTGTAAATTACAAATTCTGTAAATTACAAATTCTGTAAATTACAAATTCTGCAAATTGCAAATTCTGTAAATTACAAATTCTGTAAATTACAAATTCTGTAAATTACAAATTCTGCAAATTGCAAATTCTGTAAATTACAAATTCTGTAAATTACAAATTCTGTAAATTACAAATTCTGTAAATTGCAAATTCTGTAAATTACAAATTCTGTAAATTACAAATTCTGTAAATTACAAATTCTGTAAATTGCAAATTCTGTAAATTACAAATTCTGTAAATTGCAAATTCTGCAAATTGCAAATTCTGTAAATTACAAATTCTGTAAATTACAAATTCTGTAAATTACAAATTCTGTAAATTGCAAATTCTGTAAATTACAAATTCTGTAAATTACAAATTCTGTAAATTACAAATTCTGTAAATTACAAATTCTGTAAATTGCAAATTCTGTAAATTACAAATTCTATAAATTACAAATTCTGTAAATTACAAATTCTGTAAATTGCAAATTCTGTAAATTACAAATTCTGTAAATTACAAATTCTGCAAATTACAAATTCTGTAAATTACAAATTCTGTAAATTACAAATTCTGTAAATTACAAATTCTATAAATTACAAATTCTGTAAATTACAAATTCTGCAAATTGCAAATTCTGTAAATTACAAATTCTGTAAATTGCAAATTCTGCAAATTGCAAATTCTGTAAATTACAAATTCTGTAAATTACAAATTCTGTAAATTGCAAATTCTGCAAATTGCAAATTCTGTAAATTACAAATTCTGTAAATTACAAATTCTGTAAATTACAAATTCTGTAAATTACAAATTCTATAAATTACAAATTCTGTAAATTACAAATTCTGTAAATTGCCAATTCTGTAAATTACAAATTCTGTAAATTACAAATTCTGTAAATTACAAATTCTGTAAATTACAAATTCTGCAAATTGCAAATTCTGTAAATTACAAATTCTGTAAATTACAAATTCTGTAAATTACAAATTCTGCAAATTGCAAATTCTGTAAATTACAAATTCTGTAAATTACAAATTCTGTAAATTACAAATTCTGTAAATTGCAAATTCTGTAAATTACAAATTCTGTAAATTACAAATTCTGTAAATTACAAATTCTGTAAATTGCAAATTCTGTAAATTACAAATTCTGTAAATTGCAAATTCTGCAAATTGCAAATTCTGTAAATTACAAATTCTGTAAATTACAAATTCTGTAAATTACAAATTCTGTAAATTGCAAATTCTGTAAATTACAAATTCTGTAAATTACAAATTCTGTAAATTACAAATTCTGTAAATTACAAATTCTATAAATTACAAATTCTGTAAATTACAAATTCTGCAAATTGCAAATTCTGCAAATTGCAAATTCTGTAAATTACAAATTCTGTAAATTACAAATTCTGTAAATTACAAATTCTGCAAATTACAAATTCTGTAAATTACAAATTCTGTAAATTACAAATTCTGTAAATTACAAATTCTATAAATTACAAATTCTGTAAATTACAAATTCTGTAAATTGCAAATTCTGCAAATTGCAAATTCTGTAAATTACAAATTCTGTAAATTACAAATTCTGTAAATTGCAAATTCTGTAAATTACAAATTCTGTAAATTACAAATTCTGTAAATTACAAATTCTGTAAATTACAAATTCTATAAATTACAAATTCTGTAAATTACAAATTCTGTAAATTGCAAATTCTGCAAATTGCAAATTCTGTAAATTACAAATTCTGTAAATTACAAATTCTGTAAATTACAAATTCTGTAAATTGCAAATTCTGTAAATTACAAATTCTGTAAATTGCAAATTCTGTAAATTACAAATTCTGTAAATTACAAATTCTATAAATTACAAATTCTGTAAATTACAAATTCTGTAAATTACAAATTCTGTAAATTGCAAATTCTGTAAATTACAAATTCTGTAAATTACAAATTCTGTAAATTACAAATTCTGTAAATTACAAATTCTGTAAATTGCAAATTCTGTAAATTGCAAATTCTGTAAATTACAAATTCTGTAAATTACAAATTCTATAAATTACAAATTCTGTAAATTACAAATTCTATAAATTACAAATTCTGTAAATTGCAAATTCTGTAAATTGCAAATTCTGCAAATTGCAAATTCTGTAAATTACAAATTCTGTAAATTACAAATTCTGTAAACTACAAATTCTGTAAATTACAAATTCTGTAAATTGCAAATTCTGTAAATTACAAATTCTGTAAATTGCAAATTCTGTAAATTACAAATTCTGTAAATTACAAATTCTGTAAATTACAAATTCTGTAAATTACAAATTCTGCAAATTACAAATTCTGCAAATTGCAAATTCTGTAAATTACAAATTCTGTAAATTACAAATTCTTTAAATTACAAATTCTGTAAATTACAAATTCTGTAAATTACAAATTCTGTAAATTACAAATTCTATAAATTACAAATTCTGTAAATTACAAATTCTGTAAATTACAAATTCTGTAAATTACAAATTCTATAAATTACAAATTCTGTAAATTACAAATTCTGTAAATTGCAAATTCTGCAAATTGCAAATTCTGTAAATTACAAATTCTGTAAATTACAAATTCTGTAAATTACAAATTCTGTAAATTACAAATTCTGTAAATTACAAATTCTGTAAATTACAAATTCTGTAAATTACAAATTCTATAAATTACAAATTCTGTAAATTACAAATTCTATAAATTACAAATTCTGTAAATTACAAATTCTGTAAATTACAAATTCTGTAAATTACAAATTCTGTAAATTGCAAATTCTGTAAATTACAAATTCTGTAAATTACAAATTCTGTAAATTACAAATTCTGTAAATTACAAATTCTGTAAATTACAAATTCTGCAAATTGCAAATTCTGTAAATTACAAATTCTGTAAATTACAAATTCTGTAAATTACAAATTCTGTAAATTACAAATTCTGCAAATTGCAAATTCTGTAAATTACAAATTCTGCAAATTGCAAATTCTGTAAATTACAAATTCTGCAAATTGCAAATTCTGTAAATTGCAAATTCTGTAAATTACAAATTCTGTAAATTACAAATTCTGTAAATTACAAATTCTGTAAATTACAAATTCTGTAAAACGATTAATTTTCCAATTTCAAAATTTCCATTCTCATCCCGAACTTTGCTTCGCACGAACCCCAGTCTTTTTCTCCATGTCTTTAGGAGTGGGGCACTGCTTCGGAAGCCAGTCCCCGGGTGACCTTGGCGTTGCTGGTTTGACCTTCAACCTGCCTCCCGCGCAACACACCTGAGAGAGAACCCCTTCGAGGCTTCAGCCGATTGTGTGCTGCCGCAAAATGCACACCACACACCGCACTAACCTACAGCCCAGGGGAGGGTTCCGTCTCAAATTTCGAACCTGAATTAAAAAAAAAAAACTCTGGGAGAACTGGTCACTGCTAAAGACAGGAGGAGTGTTGTGTTTGTCGATTTTTGAAAGTGGTGAGCGAAAAACAGTTGTTTATCAGAAGTCCCTGTTGAATTCGAAGGGTAAGAACGATAGCGGTCCATTCGGAGACATATCGTCGGCTTAAACCAAGTAACTCTAAACCACGAATTCAGCGTGAAAGTTGCTTGGCGACGGAATTCAAGCTCAGAAATCAACTGACTCTAAGCCAATCCTTTACCTGCAATTTAAGCTGGCATTATCCGATCGTTTCTTGATTTTAAACAATTCCACATTTAGAAGTGAATTGCTTTAAATTCGTCGCCAAGCAGCTTTCGCTACGGCTGTTGCATCCATCCAGGGTTTGGAATTACGTAGTTTGTGAACAGAATTCCGTTATTTTATCGTTTTTATTTTATTATCGGGCTATTATCATTTTTATGTTTTACAACTTGGAAAGCGTTCATTTATTATGCCATGTCACGATATTTTAAATTTTTTTTTTATATCCCTCCCCCCCTATTTCATTCATTATCACGTTTTCCTTGTCTCTCCTCCCTCCCATATCGCGTCACGATAAATTTCTGCAGTTGAAAAACAGTTATTAAAACTTTCATTATGTGTGTGTATTTGCCAAACATCCCATTGAAAAGATATGAAATTCTGTAAAAAGTTACATGTATCAAAATTTTTTACAAATTTTTTAAAAAAAATTCTACAAAGGTTTGAAACGTCACGCAATTACTGAGACCCCTCCTCTCCCCCAACATTCACACGTCTCCTCCCTAAGGCTGTGCGGCGTAATAAATGAACAGTCTCTTGGTGCATTGAAAATACAACCCTGCAGTTAACATTAAAAGAGGCGTTGAGATTTCGATCTCGAAAAAAAAAAGGGGATCCTAAATATTTTTTATCTTGGTCACTTCACGACGGCATTTCAGCGTTTCCTTGAATTGTGCATTGATTTCAATTCGCCGTTAAGAAAAAACGGTGAAATAAAATTCCAATGATTTTAGATTTTCTAAGTAATTGTAAAAAAAAATTAAGAACAATTGAAGGGGTGGGTGGAAGAACCAGACAGCTCCACTTGGTTCCTGATTTATACTTTTTTCACTTATTCCTATAAAGAAAAAAATCCTCTATTGATTGACGGAAGAGCCAGAAAGCTGTAAGCAATGGCCATAGAGATATAAAGGAAAAGGAGTTGTACTGTTGCCTCATACGGTGCAAGGTATGTTCAGCTCCAGGAGCTGTCTTGTTTTTGCACCGAATTAGTTCACCGTTTGGTCGCTTAGTTGGATTGCTTTCCATGTTGCATCAGATAGTCGTTTGTCAAACTTGTTTGTTGAAGGTGTGGTGTTTGTTGTGTGTTAATGTGTTACCCATAAAAAGTGTGTTACCCATCCGAAATTGCATTAGAGGAGTGTAATTCCCAGCTAGACCATTATTATACATTCCTGAAATGAAACTAATTTTTTTTACTGTTTGAAGTCCGCAGTCGTATTAATGATTTTGGAGAAGTATCTACAAGGATTTTATTAGTAAGCCTGGCCACAGGCATTACAGTGTCAGATGTAAAAATAAGATAGCTCCATTTTTTTTTTCAATAAAGAAAAACAGGCAAAGAGTTGAAAAAGTCGAACCGGTATGTATATAGGAAAGCATTTTTAATATTTTACCAAACTTTGATAAGTTTTAAAAAACATCGAGTATTTGTAAAGTGTTTTTCTTCCTTCTAGAATAATTTTGAGGAGTGGAGCTATATGTCTCCACCACACCCCTTCTGTTATAAATCCAATTCGAAACTTATACCAACAAAACAACAACATGCCAGATGGTGTTCCCCTTCTACCTGAGACCCTTGTTAGATCAAGTATGGTTAAAAATGACTCAGTTGATATGACCACAATGACTCAGTTAATATGATAACGACATCGAGATTGGTATAGGTTCAGAGATAGAGCTCGTAATCCAAAGCAAAATTAATTTGTTACCTTTTAAAGATAGTTTAAGAATCCGTGAAGACAGTAAACAGCGTGTCAGTCTCATACCATTTTCATACGTATCCGTTTCTATAGTATACTGTATTGTAAATTCTATTTTGATCATTTAATAAGAGAGATGTTTTGTAGTGCATCGAACATTAACATTTCTTGTTGAAAAAAATTCCGAATATCACAACTCTGAAAGGCTATATCTCCGCAATCAAACAACTTAGAGCGCCATTCTATGTATCGCATATATCATGAAGAGGCTTATCTTATCACACTTTCGATTAAAACTTTTGCCTTTGCAAAAGCAACCCTTTTCGCTAAATAGATGAAATCTACGTACGATACTTCCATCTATCGACAGGAGGAGTTCCGTATTTGCGAAAAAAACTGACGTTGAATACTTGAAACAGTCTTAACCGATTCACTTTTAGCAAATTCAATGACAGCGAATGCCTTGTTTTGGGCGCTTTTCATCTAAACACACGCAGACAATAAACAACACACTCTTTTGTAATGCATTGAAGTACGCTTTTAGAGACATTTTTCACCCACCCAACAAAAATTTAAAATGCCCTCTTTATAGAAAATAGAATAGCGTTCTAAATCAGAGAGTTGTAATATTAAATAGAGAGCGCCTTCAATACCAGACTCTCGTAAAGGCCGCGGTGTCAACATTGAAAGGAAAAACTCACATCACGTGGTTATAGCGCTGCCACATTTGGCGTTCAGACATCTGCAGGAGTTTCAAATTTGGCGCACTTTCTTCTCTTTTGGTGATAAGGAGTTCTGTCCGTATTCAACTTCTTAACATATATGTACGTATTTACTTATTTTCAAACAAATATGCGCTAAATATTTCCTCTTCATTAACGAAACGAAAATATTTTATTTGTGTTCAATACTCGAAGAAGCGAAACTCTTTATATTTCTCAGGTTTTATTGTTCATATTTTCTTATTGAAGTATACAAAATAACAATTGAAAGAACTTCGCGTATGGTAAATTTTTTACATAAAAACGTAATGCAATTATTTCAAAACTACAAAGTAAGAAAAATCTCCTTAATATATCTGTTAAACTCCCTTAAATTGTGCCACTCGTTCAAAAAAAACTATATTTAAATACAAAATTAAACACAAAACCATATTACAATACTTCGATGTCGTTTAGTTCTTAAAGTCGCCAAGGCCTGCCAAGTAATATTGGCGAATGAATGAATTGGCATTTCCACATATCACGTGGTTTCAATGATGGACACACGGAAATCAACATTTTTATTCCTCTATTTGTATCATTACTCTATGTTCTAAAGTTGTTTGGTGCGGTGATGTAGCCTTTCAGAGTTGGGATATTCTTTTGCATTCCCCATATTTTATCCATAAGACATTCACGTACAATGAACTATTATTGTTACACACCCATGTAAAAATACCCTACATTTTAGGCGTTTAGTCCCGTTTTAGCACCAATCAGAGAGACATCTTCTCAAGTTCTACCAAAGTAAACTGACGTCACCGCTCGCAGAATGACGTCATTCATGACGTTGCAATGGCTATAATATCTCATAATTAAAAATCTGTTTTTTTCTCTCGTTACACTTTCATTCAAAACTACCAAAAAATGCACGTTTTTGTTACTGAATTTATGGAGATAGCATTATCCGCTAGCCGAAATCTTGCAAAATTTGATGTGTTACTAAATAGATGGTTATTTTTAATTTTTTTGGGGGGTAACACACAAATACATGCAGCATCCCTACATGTTCGAGGAATAAAAAGTTTTTGTGTAAGTGTGACTTAAATCTATTTGTTGGATATCGTTAAGCGATTAAGAAGAAATCGAGTGTGGCTGTGTCAGAGCCCGACCAGAAGGGTTTTTTTACTAGAAACATCATTTCAATACATTATAGAAATTCTAATTGGCCATTAACATAACCCTCGTCAAACGAAGGAAAAAACGATGTGTGTGATGTCACACTTCTTGAAACCCCCCCCCCCCCTCCCCCCTTCCACCCCCTTGTCACAAAGTGTCGACTAAACCAAATTCATGTCCATCGAGCTGTTTATAACGGAGTTATAGTGTTCGAATGGTTAAGCCTATAAACATAACATGATGTTTCTATCTTTTAATATCCCGTGACTTTTAAAAATGTTGGTAAGAAATAACTTTCCGCACCCCTTTCCTTTGAGACAACGCTCGTTCCTTAAGAAAGTACATTCTCGGTTTTCGTTTGAGTTGCAAACTAGGTCAAAGCCGCTGTCTTGACCTAGCGAGAAATTTTTAACGGTTGGCCCGGGTTCCGGGTTTTCGCTCGGGTGGTAAAAACTCTTTCAAGTAGTGAGCTTCAGTCTATCGCATACACAAACAACAACTCTTACAGCTTGAATGCTGCGAAAGCCACATACAAACTTTTGTAAACATTGGTAATTGATGTTTGTTTGTATCGTGTAATTGTTTAGGGGTTATATTTCGGTGCAGTTTTTACTGTGCCTTTTTTTCCAGTAGCCCATACACGTTGCTGTACTGCTGATTTCAGTGTTTGTCCGACCTTTGTTGTAGACAGGATTTTTCAATAGGGGACATATTCTATGCGTGATTTATTCCAAAATTGTTTAAAATAATTTTTTTAATACAGTTTCAACTTACACAAGGGATTGTGCATTTGCGTCTCGTTAAACTTAAACAAAACTTAAAAATATCACATTTAGAAGTTAATCGCCTTGAAGAAATCTGTGCAAAATCAAGCATTTGGGATAAAATGATGTATTAAAAATTCCCATAAAACATTCATTGAGGTCAAAATGTATTGGCGACTTTTCCAAAAAAAAATCACAACGCTAACACATTCTTGGAGGTAAAAACCGGTTTTGTTGCCAATCAAAGAATTTTTCCATTTTCTCCTGAAGGGTTGCCTAAAAGTGTAACCAGATTAGGCGAAAAATCATGGTGATCGTTAAAATTTCGTTATGTGTATTTTACCAAACATTCCATGAAAACGATAGTGATTTCTATAAAAGTTGACTTATATAAAAGTTTGTGAAAGAAATTGTAACCTTTTGTTTTCTATAAAGTTTTGCTACGTCACGCACCCGCTGAGACCCCCTCCCCCCCCCCCCCCCCCCCCTTCCCTATGCCACGCCACAGTCACGCAGGTTAGGCTCCCCCTCTCCCCAAAGTAAAAATATTTTACTTCTATACTAGTTTGAAAACATCAAAAATAAATGTAAATTTGGAGTTTTCAAGTTGACTTAAAATACACTACATTTGTATGTTTTTCTCACGTAATAACAGTTATCCTGTGTCTGTAATGAAAATATCTTATGAAATAAAATATTACAAAGTGGAATATTATTTTAACTCAAGCTGTATGGCTTTAGAATTTGTTAACACTATTTCGGCAGTTACTCGCTGACGTTCGTCAAAAAAAGAAATCGGCAAAATCCACATTTTTAAAAGTTTCTTATCGTTGAATTATATTGTTTTTAATAGTCATTAAATTACATCACATACTGAAGAAATATTCGGGTTTTTTTTATGAAATAACATTTTTGTCTTGAATTATCTAATTATTCGGATATTCGATTATACGGATGGGATTTGGTCCCAATTGACCAGGATAATTGAAGTTCTAATGTAGTTGTTTTCGATGTTAAATTAATATGAGCTTTTGCCTTGATTAAAAGCTGCAATACTTTTGCCTTGATAAAAATACATTCTCATGAAGAATACATTTTTCAATAAAAATGCAAGTAATTCATATATTATTTTATTAAGAATCGTGTATATATAATTTTTTTTTAATTTCGCATAAGTAAAAAACCGGATCTACGCTCTTTGACTGTACATATTCTATTCACACAATTTAACGATTGAAACGGCAATTAAAATTGGGAAATAGCTATTGATAATTTTCGATGACGATTTACAAGGCATCATATCACTTAAAAATCCCAATAATTTCAAATATATTTTTTAAATAACTATATTATTAAAACACCATTAGGTTTCTATAATTTAAACAGCTAGCGCAAAAAAGGACCCTACATTTCCATTTAAGATTTTACAATGAAAAATTTGTAAGAATACCCTATTTTATTATGCTGCTTCGATTAAATTTTTTTTAGAGTTTATTGTTTTTAATTCCTTATAAACTACTGTGAAACAACCAAATATATAATAATGTGTTCCACATTTTTTTTTAATTCTGAAAAATTGTGTTTTAATTGAAATATTTCAAAAACATAAATATTTTAATAAATTAAATGAATTCATAGAACTTATGTAATTTTTTTTATGTTTAGGAAATAAACAGTGGATACTTGGATTTTTATAATTAAAACAATATGCAAAATACACATAAATAGAACAAATTCATTTTTTAGATAATTTAAAAAAAAACTAATATGTATGTTGTTTCTTTTTTAACTAATACGATAAAAAAAATTACGACATACGTAAAAAATTACGTATGTCTTATATATTACATTGATGCAAAGTTTTAGAGCTCAGACACAGAATTGATCAATATCATAATAATACAATTATTATCAAGTTGTTTTTAACACTACATCGTACGTTTATTGTTTATTCAACAAATGAAGTTTCGGTCACAATTTTATTGAAACACCTTACGCTTACAAATTATACCTGATTAAATGTTTGTAATTCTGAAATTATACATTTTCCAAACTTATAATAACTAAGGTGGGAGAAAATGCGAAATAAAACTTGATTAATTTGCATTCAAAGACCAATTTGTCTTTGGAATTATTTTTTTTACAGTTGTTTTATAAAAATGATCCTTTTTATTGCGAACACAATCCTTTATTTTTGTATTTTATTCTAAGGTTTATAAATATTTTCAATATTTATTTTTTTATTATTATTATTCAAAGGGGCAATCAGAAGGAATCATGGAGTTTTTCCTATAAAAGGCCTTATTAAAACAAATTGTTTAGTCCAATTTGTAACATGCATAAAATAGAATATATAACATTCATCAACACTTAAAAACTCTGTAAATTTGATTATTAACGGACTGTGTAACAGTCTTTCTAAAAAGAAGTTGTAATCCACCATTTTGAAAAATTGAGTTTCTTATTATTTATTGTCTTCGAAAAGAACATAGGCTAGTATAATTTGTCGTTTAAGGAAAATGGCGTTTATTTTGTTATAAAAATGTTTCCTTCTTGTTGACAGTTGTTTTAGAAAAATCAGTATGTAACTTAATTATATTAACATATAAACAGCATTAAGTATATTGTAGCCAATTCTTTTTATTTATAAGCTATTATAAGATATTCGTAATTTTTGTAGAACAATGCATTTTTTCGAAGATTGTTAAATTTTTCCGAATGTTCTATTCTTTTGCATTAATTATTCAATTATCCATTTAACAAATCATTGAAAAATAAGCTAATTAAAATAGAATATTTTCTAATTTTTTCATTGGAATTTTCTTTATTGCACAAAATCCATGAATTTTTATAAATAATTCAACTTTTCTAGTTTATATACAGAAGTTTTCAATCGTTAAACTTCAAAGACTTACATTAAATTACCTAAAAAGTGAATTTTTTGCTGAAATGGAGTACTCTATTAAACGAAGTTTTTTTTTTTTTTTTAAAAGAACGAGATCAAAGTAAAGTAATTTATATTATATTTAAAAATACCTGTTTTCCCCACTTTTCCTAATTTCTAACTTTACCCGTCCAACTTTACGAAATTAAAATCCTAAATGCATCAGAACTTAGAATTGTTAATTATTATTTCAACATATTCAAGTATTTAATAATTTAGTAAGCATAATTACAAGTTATTATCAAGTTAACAATACATTAATTCCAAGTTACAAAAAAAAACACGCATTTTGCGAAGAACGCAATTCAATTTTCAGTTACTAAATGAAAGTTTTCGAACAAAAAAAAACGAATTTTCAGTTATGAAATGGAAGTATTCGAACAACAGAACGCCGAGAAGTAAAATGAAACCAAAGCAGCAAAGGGAGTTGCGAGTAACGATATCGAACGAGTTTTAGGGAAACCGGTCGATATAAGATGAAACAAAATGGATTCCGAAATCTCCGTGGAACTTTTCTGTAAAACCGTCTTGACTTAGGATATTTTGTGCCTTTTTTGCAATGAAAAATAGATTTTAATAGCATCAATTTTATTTGATATTTTTAATACACAAGTTTCTAAGGTCATTGAATGCGTTTATCAATGTATTTATCAGAATCGTGAACGTGGCCCATTAGCTCAGTTGGTTAGAGCGTCGTGCTAATAACGCGAAGGTCGTGGGTTCGATCCCCCCATGGGCCAAGTATACATTTTTCATAGTAACTGATAATTTTCTTTGGATTTAATTTCTAAGTCGGTTATAAAATTCACTTGCAATTTTTTTCTTTTTATAAAATTGAAAAAATAAGCTTTTTTTATATTTAAAAAATATTTTAGATTTTGTTTTTATGCCAATCAAATAGTTCAATTTTGTATTTTTTTTTTAATTTTAAAGTAAAAAGTTATTTTTATGTTTCAGAAAAAAGAGTTTCATATCAAGTTGCGTTTTGTATTCCAATTTTTTTTTTGTAAAAAAAACAACAGAAAAATACTTTTTAATTAAGAATTTTTTCTTTAGAATTTTTAACCTGTAAAATAATTTAACCAGTCATTTATGACAGAGACAGTAATTCTTGTAGATTGTAAATATATCAAAACTAATTTTTAAAACTATTCTACTTAAAAAATTATTTAAAATTATTTCTCTGGGAATAGTTTCTGAAAAAAACAATTAAAAATATATACGAGCGTCATGTTACTTAACTTTAATACAAAAACATAATAAAAAATTTTAATAATAGAAAGTAATACAAATGGCATAAAATCGTAAACAGTATTGTAAAAGTAAAATTACAAAATTTCTCACACCCAATGCAAAATCACACACATACAATTATTTTAAACTTCCGTTTTGGTATGTCATTAAAGCTACACAAAGCGTTATCTAATATTTACTATAATATTAAATAAATTAAAACTGGTTTTTAGCTCAAAAACCCGCAAATTACAAATTCAAAACCGATAAATTATTTTCCCATATTCGCAATAAACACTAAATAAATGTCGTTACCGACAGTTCAACTCTTTGGGTGTGGAAGAATTCTATTGGCTGTTGTTCCCAGTGTTATTATAGACTGGACTTTTTAAGTAGACTAAAAAATAATTAACAGTTTTTAGTAGAGAGTACTTTTTTTTAAATAGACAGTAGAAGGCTTGTTCTACTGGGGAAAAAAACACTAAAAGTAGGAAAAGAGGTCGAGGGGCCTTATGGGTAGTGGAAACCGACTTTGGCGGTTTTTTTTTATAACTTTAATAAAAGAAATTGGGGAAATCACCTGTTGGCTTTTTTTGTGTGTGTAAAAAGTGCAGGAAGGGTTTATAGGGGAAAAAATTATGTGCAGTATCCACACAAGTTAAACAGTTACATGGAGAATCAGGATAGAAACACTATGTTACGCTTTTATCGGATCCATTCCAATGTTATAACTGCATGGCAAATAGCACAATTGCCATTAATCTGGTCTCGTTCGATAGGAAATCAGCCAACAATGTGTTTAAAATTAAATTATGTATTATAGGGCGTTGATGGGGGCTCACGGAATCCAAATTTGGTCTCGTATTTTAAATTTGGTCTCTTTCGAAAGATAATTAGAAAATGATGTGGGTAAAATCTTTAAATAAAACGAAACACGTACTTGGTGTGGGCGGAGGTATAGGAGCACAACAGCTTGTTTATTTTCCTTTTATTGGCGAGGTTTTCTTGGACCGATCCATTCCTATTTGTATAATCTGTTGAAATGACGTTCCAAGTAAAACCCTTCTGTCCGTGCTCGGACACAGCCACACACGGTTCGGGTTTTTTATTGTGGTTAAAGCGGAGAGTTTTTTTTAATTATTTATTTATTCAAAAAATTGCTATGTTGTAGTACTCTACTAACTTCATAAGAACTATACCCATAAAAGCCTTAGCGATGAGGATGACTACTGTATCCAGGTCCCCTTTAAAATTTATTCTTCGAAAACCCCGCGCCAGTTTGGGCTGGAGTCTGGAGGTTGCCATACAAACAGACGATTATACTTAATTCTAAGCCACAAAAAGAAGAAAACGTGAATTTAGATTTCTTACTAACCCATCCTTTTCACATTCCACCACTCAGATTTTAGTAAAAATCATTTTCTATACCAGCCTCCAGACAACAGAATTCTGCCGCGGAGTTTTCTGCTGGCGGTTAGACAGTCCAACTACCTTCTCCTCCTGCTCAAAAAAATGAGCAAACAATACATTTCAATATTCTTCAAACCCCAAATTAATAGGAATTGAGTAAATAGGAATTTTATTCTCCTTATCTGAGACAAAGCAATATTGTGGGTAAAATCTTTAAATAAAACGAAACACGTACTTGGTGTGGGCGGAGGTATAGGAGCACAACAGCTTGTTTATTTTCCTTTTATTGGCGAGGTTTTCTTGGACCGATCCATTCCTATTTGTATAATCTGTTGAAATGACGTTCCAAGTAAAACCCTTCTGTCCGTGCTCGGACACAGCCACACACGGTTCGGGTTTTTTATTGTGGTTAAAGCGGAGAGTTTTTTTTAATTATTTATTTATTCAAAAAATTGCTATGTTGTAGTACTCTACTAACTTCATAAGAACTATACCCATAAAAGCCTTAGCGATGAGGATGACTACTGTATCCAGGTCCCCTTTAAAATTTATTCTTCGAAAACCCCGCGCCAGTTTGGGCTGGAGTCTGGAGGTTGCCATACAAACAGACGATTATACTTAATTCTAAGCCACAAAAAGAAGAAAACGTGAATTTAGATTTCTTACTAACCCATCCTTTTCACATTCCACCACTCAGATTTTAGTAAAAATCATTTTCTATACCAGCCTCCAGACAACAGAATTCTGCCGCGGAGTTTTCTGCTGGCGGTTAGACAGTCCAACTACCTTCTCCTCCTGCTCAAAAAAATGAGCAAACAATACATTTCAATATTCTTCAAACCCCAAATTAATAGGAATTGAGTAAATAGGAATTTTATTCTCCTTATCTGAGACAAAGCAATATTTCTTAAATTAAGGTATACGCAGCAGGAGAAGGACTGTTGGCTGTCTTACCGCCAGCAGAAAACCACGCGGCAGAATTCTGTTGTCTGAAGGCTGCCATAGAAACGGACGATTTTACTCAATTCTGGGGGTGGAATGTGAAATGGGTGGGTTAGTAAGAAATGTAGATCGGTCATACCTGTGCAAAAACAAAAGATATTTCAAGTTTAATATATCACATATAATTAATTATTATTGAGATAAGGTAATAAAATATTTTTATATTTAATAATCTGGTTATTATTACAAGTTAAAAAATATATATTTAAAATTATCCTTTTTTTTAAAAAGTACTCAATCCCCCTTGGAAAATAAATCCCGGCTGAACGTTATTGATTTTAATTCTCTTAAAAAACCCCAAAGTACGTAGAGATTGATCAATAATTGAGCAGTTTTCGAGAATTATCTAAAAACCGAATTCAAATAGTCTCTTGTTGCTAAAGATCGATTTATGCGGCGACTTTGCTGTCATATTCACTGATCTCTTCAAGCGATTTCGATGCAAAATTTGGTTTTCTTCGTTTTATAAGTAATAATTTTTATAACGTTGGCAAACTTAAAAAATATTTTTACAGATTAATCTTAAAACGTGTATAAAATCGGAGAACAAGTAATTGAAATTTTGATCCGGCAAAAATAATTGTGTTTTATTAAATTCTATACAGTGTAATTAATGTATAATAGATCATTCAAGTAAAATAAATAAATTTTGACGTAGTACATAAAAGAGGAAAATGAGTTGAATTTTATAATTAGAAAGGCGACACTAGATGGCGCTACACTTTTTCTCCTTATCACTACGGGATGTTTTTAGTATGACGACGATTGGCTATTATCTGAAGATTCCTTTGGCTTATCAAAATTGGCTTGTTCACGCGATATCGAAGCTATTTTCTGAAAAAAACCGAGGGATTTTTGTTCACAATTGTGAATTGTGTTTCTGATCTTTTTTCACTTCAAACTTTCGGGGGTTAGCTTTCCATGATAAAATACTTTTTGTATGATTGTGTCTCACTTTTCCGAAAAACTATAGCATAAGAATGAATATTATTTGGATAATAAAGTTTAAACTATTATATTTTTATACTATTATATTTTTAGAGAATTTTAAAGAATTTAAAGACATCACGGTGCCATTCCTCCTCGGACACAGGGTTTTATTCAATATTTTTTTAAACATGCGTTATAAAAAATATGCATTGGCATAAATGTTACAATGCTCTTTTTGGCATTGTAATATTTTATAACAAAAAAATGCGTAAACCCCATTTATAATATAATTGCATCTTTCTTCTTAAATTTCAAAGTCGTTAAATTGGTCTACGAGACATAAAAAGCAAAGCTACTGTTAATAAAAAAAATAGAAATTACTTATACCCCCTGAAATTACTTATACCCCCTGAAACCAACGTACAATACTTCTATTTCTACTTATTACTTTAATTAGCAAAAATTCTCTAGTTTAACACTTGGAACAATCTTAATCGATTAAATTTTTAGAAATTCATTCACACCTAACGCTTTCTGTTGTACGATTTGTTATCATAACTAGACAGAAGACAATACACAGCAAACTCTTTTGTAGAATGCATTGAAAGATCTTCTAGGTACATTTCTTGCCGGACAAATTAAACTTCCGAATGTCCTCTTCTCAATGATACGTGGATGGTGTTCTACGTTGTTGATTTTTCCCTGACTGCCCGCAAATTACTAATATATGCATGAGTGTGTTAACGATATAATTTCTAGCTGCATGGTCCCGAGCTGTAGAGAACCCCGTTACAGCTGATAAATAAATCAAATTTTCAATTTTCCAAATTTGAATCGTTTGTTTCAGAAACCAGTTAACAGAATTTTTTTTTAAATATGATTTTTTTAAGAAATTGCAATCTTCTATGGTAAACACTTATTTTTGCTCCATCCCAATTTCATTCCGTTTGGTGGGTTATTTTTCACAGCAAATATTACGTTTAGTGAAGAAACCAGACAAGAGTCATTTCCATGTCAAATCAACACAAGAAAATGCCTTTTTTTTTCAGAACCATCTCGGATTTTTATAAAATTTGATGAACTTGCTATACCTACTAAGAATGTAAACCACGCAAAATTTTAACCTCCTAGGCCTATTAGTTTTTTAGTTATTTTCATTTCAAAATGGCTGAAAACGTGCAACCTGCCCTCCGATGGCTGCATTTAAATTATCATAACTCTTGTTCTAATTAACATATAGAAATAATTTTGGTATCGTTTTAAAGCTCTTTAAAACACCTTTAAAATGATAGGAAACATAGGAAGGTTTGGTGGAAAACATTTCAAGATCATATTATTTTGAGCGTGAAAGCAAAATTGAATCGTCTGTTTTCTTAAATAAAAAAAAACTTTTTTTTTACGAAATCAGAAATTCACATACAAAACACATATTTTGTGAACAGCCTTGCCAACTGACATCCCGTCCACTGACAAATTAACTTGAAAAATGTGCGTTTTTGCTGTTAAAAGGTATTTTATTGCAAAAACCAGCTAATTGCAAGAGTTTAATTATTTTTTTAAGTAAGGAATAAATATTATAACTTAAGTATAGGCAACATCCACTTCGAGAATATATTAACTAATACTGTAATTTTTTTTTAATTAACAGTCTATATTAATATCAAAGATAGAATGTTTTTTTTTGTTTCCCGAAAATTTGAAAAAGTACACTACATAACTTTCTGAAATAAATTATTCGTTTTCTATTTTGAATAAAAAAAATTCTTATATGGTATTCATAATTTCCTTTTTTCAAATAGCTAACAATCTGCATAGATTTAGGTCAACATTAAAGTGTGAACAACATAGGAAAATTTGTATCCACTTTTAGAAGTTTCAGCAAAATTGAGTGAATGAGTTATTATTTTAAATATTCCTCATATTTACCCTTGCTTTAAAGCGCTTGCTGCATAAATAATAAAAAAAAAAAAAATTTAAACAGTTAAAACCAACTTTAAGAAAAGAAGTGCTAAAAAGTAAAAAAAAAAATTTTAATTTTACGAACAAGTTGAAAAATTTAAATATTTAATATTAATTATTTACTTAACACAAACGTTTGAAATCGGAGTCAAAATTTAGGTATTTTTTTGTAAATTGGCACGAACTACAAAAATTTGTAATAAGTAATAAATTCATATGAAATACTTAAATTTTTTCAACTTGTTCGTAAAATTAAAAATTATTTTTAACTTTTTTTAGCCCTCTTTTTTAATTTAGTTTTCCTTTTTTTTTAATAAAGATTTTTTTTTATTTTTCCCTTTTTAGTTTTTAATTTCGCAGGAGGTTGGCAAATCAAGCTCTTGGTGTTATCTCCACTTCCCGGATCCGGTTTAATATATAATAGGAAAACAAAACTATATTGTCCCACCAACGTATATTGTTAGAGAATTGGGCCGTGGGCAAGGTCTTAGGTATTATAAAAAAATGTTGTTATCCCAATCCCTATCCAGCAATGAAAATATTTTGAAATCGGAAAATATTTTTTTAAAAATTCCGTTTAATCAATATTTCCGTTCAAATAAAAGCCCGATAACTAATTTTTTTTTTAATTTGCCAAAGTGGATTTTTCTCTATCTAACAAAACAAGAATTTTCAAATTATAACTGCAAAACTAAATCACAATTTCAAAAACACTTTGGATCATTTATAGAGAATAATTTAAAATATAACCTGTAAAAAAAATAGAGTTCTGCGATAAAAAATATAGGAGGAGTTTACGAAAATGGATAAATTGTTTTTGAAATTTTACGAAATTATAAGTTTCACATTAAATAACGTCTAAAATACTAATCGCATTAAAACAAAAATATATTCACCCTATTCCTCAGACATTTCTTACTCAATTTTATATTTTCCCAACATTTACTTTTTAAAATGAGAACGGAATAATTAGCCAAAAAGTTGCAAATTAAAATTTGGGCCAAAAATCTAAAACAATGCTTGTTTTAGCTGGTTTTATATTCCTAGTTTAATTAACGATATCCAATTTAATTATGAAGATAAAAATATAATCTTTGTCACATCGAAAATAGAAAGTTTTAACCAATCTTAATATATTTTTTAAATAAGAATATATGTATTTTTAAATTAATTATAGTAGTTTGAAAATCAAGTTGCAAAAATGAGGGTGAAAAAAATTCAAAAGTGTGGCGTGTTTAAATGTTAAAAAAAATTTATAACTTCTAAAGTAATTCGAATTTTAAAAAAAATGCTTACTTGGTTTTCTAATTACGATCTATTCCTACATCCCGTAAAATATTCGGAATTCTCATCGAAAAATTGTGGGAGATACTAGACGGACAAAATCACTTGTAAGAAATATTTTATGCAATGACGACTTTAATATTAAATAACTTCAAAACTAATAATCATATTGAAGTAAAAATATACGCGGCTTATTTCGAATACATATCTTAACAAACTCACTGAATTTCGTAATTTTAAGATTTTTATTTTCTGATATACGATCTAAATAAGACCGAAAGAATTGAAAATTCCCCTAGGGCTGACTTTGTTTTTAAATAGAGTGATTAAAAAAAGATTTCAAACAACAGCACAAAACGAATCTTCTTTTTAACTATTCCAATAAAACTTATTTGGATTCTTCCATGCTGTTTTTTTTTGTATCGTTAAAATCAATTAATGTTGCTCAATCCCTTCAATTAGCATTGCAAATAGGCAATTTATTTGTGAAATTTTATTGTTAGTTTATATTAACTAGATTTTAACTTTTTTTTTTATTTAGATTTTAACTAGATAAAACTTTTTTTTAACATTTACAAAAACAATTGTCATTTTGGTCATTAGTGCTCGTTAGGTATTAAGAAAATTTACACGTTGTGTTAATTAATACAAATAACCAACTCAAAATTGAAGGATTATACTTTTTAAATAAAAATTTCCCTTTCTGAATATAAATGTATATTTTTATTTCATTGAACGTTTAACGAGCGCAGCAAAGTGCGTGCATGTTCCAAAATAGAGAAATTACAGAATTTATTCTTTATAACCAACTAGCTGAAATACCCGTTCTACGCACGGGAAGGAAATTAGTTACAAAATACATACAAATACAATAATTATAAGCGAAGATTGATATTGTGGAGAAATTGCTGCACAATAATATGGATATATATACGTTATTCCCTTTGATTAACATCCATATTTTAGCCTTTAGTAACCAGTATCCCAGAAATTAAAGATGAACAAATCTTATAATTGTGTAATAATAACTATTATGAGAAAAGGGAAATTTTTATTTAATTGGCGACATTTCTTATTTATTTGACGACATTTTGGCGATATTTAGTCATCAGCCAATCAGAATGCTCCTATAGTTTACATATTATTAAAATTTTCCATTGTTTCAATCTTGAAATATTGCATTGCATGTTCTCCATGTTAATCCTACGGAAAGGTTTAAAAAAAATCGTTATATTGGCAGTTCGAGTTCGAATTTTTAAAAATTCTTTCGCACTGTACCTCTATGGCCCAAGATGAATCTCTGCTCTTAATTTCAGCACTCTAGGTCTTTTAGATCTGTAGATACCCAAACTAACGTCGCTACAACATCGAAAAAGGGGTTTTACACCCCCTTAAATACGTTCGATCGGAACAAAAATAGCTCACTTTTCCTATTTAAGGTATAAGGAACAACTTTGCCAAATTTCTTCCATAGGTATACGGGAAGATGGATAATTAGTGATGAGTGAATGAGTGGGGTTTTTCGCATTTATATATATATATAAAATAAGTATATATTTTGTTTGACAATGAATCGGGTGTAACAGTGTCGGAGCACAGGCGATAAAGTTTCACTCGAAACGTTCATTTATCAGGCAATAGAAATAGGGATTGGACAACGAAAAACCTCGCCAACAGGAAGAAGATACGCAAACTGTTACATCTAAGTAATGCCAGCAATAGCCCAATTGCGGCCGAAGAGAGCCGGGTTACCATGTTCTCAAGGAAGAAAATAATTGTTTATCGCCCAGACAAAAGGTTGCCATGGGCCGCAATTGGAACTTTCCGGTAATGCCATCCATGTCCATTTGATTTTGCTTTGTTTCAAGAGTTAACACGCGTCCGCGCCTAATTTCCAATCCTATTCAACAGGACCAAAATGTATGCCAATCGCCCTATTTGCCACGGAGTTATAGTGTCGGGATGGGATGAATCACCCTAATAGCATAACACAATACTTTTATCCCGATTCGCCATGTGACAGAGTTTAAAAACGTTTCACGTCAAAACTTTACATGAACTGGATTAGAATGTATTTTACGAAATGATATTTCAGTTGAATTTCTACCCATTGTTAACCTTATTTATTATTCCTCAAATTGTACACAATATTATACTTGTGCAGCTTACACGCGCGTGCTATTAATAGATACTGTTTTAATTAATATAGAATATGAACTATTTTTTTTTGACGTGAATAAATCTATAAAATCAGTTTGGTGTACCACGCCAGACAGAGTCGTATACTATAAAATGACACAAAAATCTTTATTGCTCCACTTGGAATCATTCTATGGTGATAAATGACATACCATGGTGTAGAAGACAGTGAGACACTTCGAACAGGTCGATTTTTAACCCATTCCTCCCTCTGACCTTTGTTCCGCGTAAAGGAAGGGGGGGGGGGGGAGTGTCGCCCTTAACTGCAATTTACGCTTCCCTCCCATAATTCCACATGGAATCATCTTATGGTGATAAATGGCCTACCATCGTGTAGAGAAAGGTGGCCTGCGTCAAAAGTTTTGGCCATTTATCCACTCCCCCATCTGATCTGTGTACCACATGGGGCCCAAACCTTATGGTACAGTGTGGTCTGTACCTACCCGATTTTTGCTTGGTTGGAAAAAGAATCGAAAATGATATAATAATAAGTTTTATTTCCTGCCCACTCCCGAGGGATATACAGGTGGCCAATTTTGACTCCATCGTCACGACAGAGTGACAAATTACAATAGAATGGTATTACATTGGTTGTTTACACACTCCAAGTGGGAAATGAGCAACAAGCTCCTCTTGGAGGTTTCACATAAAGTATCAATCAACTTTTACATATATCTCAGTATTGGGAGTAAAACTCTCAGAGGGAAAAAAAAAATAAAACTATAAAAAAAAAAAAAAAAAAAAAAAAAAAAAAAAAACCACGCACAAAAAAAAAAAAAAAAAAAAAAAAAAAAAGTCCATTGGTGAGTGACATTTTTCATATATCGAAAATGATATGCATCTTTTCTACCTACAAAGAAAATCTCCAAACATTTAAATAACTTATCGGAAAAGCTACCTAAAAAAGGCAATAGCCCAATGGAGAATTGCCGCATTTTTTTTTCTTCTATTAAATCGATTGAAAATGTTCTAAAATGACCGACAAATTTGGTCTCACATTTTTGCGACACGTATTTATTTTTTTATTTAATATTAAAAAACGCGAGTTTCGGAATCGCTCTGAAACCGGAAGTCACGTGTCAAACGACGGAGTGACGTACTAAAATCTGAATCAAGTCAAATGTGTTCCTTCGACCACGGTAGTTTCGAAGCTTTCCTTCGTAGTTTTGATGCTTAGCAACTTTGCGTAAACCACTAAAGCATATACTTAATAAATAAATGTCCTTTAGTGATACAATACTTTTCCAAAAATATCTGATAGGAGCAATTAAATTTCGATGCTAGTTTATTCCAGTGTATACAATTTTTATTCGTTCTTTTTGAACTAAGCTATTGTGTTTATCTTGTTTTCAAAGGGAAACGGGAATAAAAACACTCACCTACAAACAGATAGTTCTTATTGTATTGTAATAAGGTATTTTCACGTATTTTATTTTTATAACTTATTAGACAAAAATATGAAAGAGTGAACTTTTATTTTTTTAATTTTTGCTCTTAAGCAGTTTGTATAATAAAAATACATATAAAAAAGCTCAATACCAATAAATTTTATAACTTTAACACGAAAAAAATTATATCGGATGAGTTTTTAACAGCAAAACAGCTACACATATTAAATTTAAGTAGCTCAAAATTGTTTTTCTGCAGGCCAAACGGTTCTATGAGATGAAAGTTTGAACTTAAAATAATATAAAAATAGACGACAAAATATTATTTTTTATTGTAAAGAGTTATTTTTAAAAAAATTAAACTCTCGGTTTTGGTTTGATTAAAAAACGCCGCACAAGGGCTGCACAGTGGGTTATTGATGACGGTTCGGGGCCTATTTCGAAGGAAAGACCCAGGAACGATGCCTCGTATTTTTGAAACATGATCAGATGGCGAGGACAACACCTGAGCGGGCACAGGACGCAACCTCAGTAGGCTTCAGGACATTAACCCCATATCAGCTTTATCGTGCACCAGTCCCGTATACACGTACAGTATAATTTGTTGGATGTTCTGGACGACTTTCTAGTATTTTTGTAGTGAAGCTGGCTACCCTCCGATCGAAAGATCGCTACTTTTTTACTTTTCTTTGTCAAATCCATCGCACGGATTCGAACCAGCAATCTTCTGATTACTAACTGAACGCCTTTATCCACTGGAGGCCCTCACATTTTTGGGATTATTAAGGACAGATTGCAAATTGTACTCTAATTTGAATATTGTTTATAATAATATTTCTCAGAACTTTCTCAGAATAATTTAATAAAAAAACCTTATATTGGCAATACAAACTAATCAGATATTACACACATGGGCTACCATCTATTTTTTTTAACAAACAAACTTAAAAAAAACCACAAATATAAGTTTAAAAGGCTTATTGATTGCATTTAAATGTTACAAATTTTCTTAATATAATAATTACTTGTCTTATTATTAAAAGCCATTTCAGTACTTAATTATTTTCTCATCTTAAAATAATCAGTCAATTAAATTTTCATAATTTCAAGATTTAAACACTAAAACATATTTACATCTAAACTCTTAATATTTCATTAATATAGGCCTCCTATTTGTAATATTGAAACTTTAATTTGTGCAAAAACAGTTTTACAGACGCAATAGCTCTTAAGTTTGCTTTACAGACGCCTCGCTGTCGTACATTTTTTTTCTCTAATAGAAACACACTTTTACTACTAAAACAATTTGCTAAATAATCTATTTTTTATAAATACATTTTAAATTAATTCAATTAAACATCAGAACATAAAATATCGGTATAATATTATAGGTTTTCAAGTGTGGATCGGCGAATACAACAGCAAATCTGCTTACGAATAGGCCTGCACTTTTTTTCGATCTTCAGAATCAGATTTTAGTACGTCACGACCAATAGGAGAGCGTTTTCGTTTGCATCACGTTTCCGGCGATTTTTGATGAATTTAAAACTTTAATAACTTTCAAAATAATTTTTTTACGAATATACAATTCGGATATTAAGAATCGCGAGGACTTTTTTAGTCAATCTAGCTCTGTTTCGGACAAATTTAAAATATGCGACAATTCTCCATTGCGGCCGAAGGGAGCTAGGTTTAACATATTCTCAAAGAAGAAAACAATTGTTTATCGTCCGCACGAAAGGTTGCCATGAGCCGCAATTGGAACTTTCCGCTAAAAAATATACAATCCCAGATTAAAATTTTAAAAGCAATATATTTTTCTTTTATTTCTTTTATCCTTTATTAATATAATCAATTAACGGTTAAATGAAATCTGTATTAAGTATTAGAACAGGTTAACAATAAACAACACATTTAACTTTTTATAACTACTCTTACTATCGAGTTTTTAAAGAGAGAAAATTATAACGTTAAATTACTTATTTTTTAATCTGTGAAAGTTTTTTTCTATAGCAAACATTTTATTGCAGTTTCTAAAATTTCTCAAAAGTACTTATGAAATTTAGGAATATGTATAATGTTTACCCAGAACAAAACATTATCGGGTGCTATTAGTCACATTCCCCAATTATTGATTTCATTTCTATTCCTTAATTTCACATTTCGATTAAGTACCTTTGAGAAATTTCAGAAACTGGAATAGAATGTTTGCTAAAATAGAAACCGTTGTGAGGTCATTGTCATGGCCAGAGGAATCAATAAACGTATAAGAAATTGCTAAGAATTTCTAAATGTGCCTTCGTTCCGGGAATTAGAAAAGGTAGGAGCTTAACCTTTCGTAATATATGACAAAGGTATGGAAAAAAATATGTGTACTGAAGATGTGTTCAATCGCCTTTCATTGATTTGCAATTAATAGGAATTTCTTAGTAAAATCTGCTAATTAATAATTATATATATGTAGATGATGAATTTATATTTGATCGTTTACTGGCTGAAGTACCCGTCGTTGTCCGGGTTTTACGAAGAATGTTGGCCGATTTCTTCACTGAGGCGCCGTCTGGCGGATTTCTGCTTTAAGGAGTGGGAACGGGATGGTTTTTTTTTCGAAATCTCATGTAAGCAGTAACCTTCCTCTTATTTTGAAGGTCAAATATGCAAAATGTCATCAGGCTCAGAATAAAATTGTAGATTTGTATAAAAAACAAACCCACAGACACTTTTCTTTATAAAAATAGTTATACACTCTTCGTTATAATATTGATTGTAAAAACAAAACGTTAAGAATTTTTTCGGAGTCGATGCAAAATATTTCATTCAAAATTCAGGTTGTTTGAGCGATTTGATTCAGTTGATTTTTTAAAAAAATGTCTATGTTTTTTCATTTTTGCGAAAGAATATCCCAACTGTGAAAGAGATTATCTTCGTAACCAAACAACTTAGAGCGGCATTCTACAAATCACAGAGGGACGTTCTGAATTTGGTGAGAAACCCCCCTCTATGCAGGGCCTGATTACCGAATAGGCCCAGGAAGCCCAGGCTTACACTTTATATTTTGAGGGCCCCCCAAAATCATACATATAAATATTTAACAATTCTAACGTAGTTTGCCACTAAATTTACCTTGAAAAAAAGGGTTTTTTTTACTAAATTTAACAAAAAAAAAGTTGTCACTTGTGTTAAATGTGTTCGAATGTTGGAAAAATAATCACAAACATAAAAAATATTAGGAATATTTTCATTACTTATCAATGTTTATTAAATATTATTTTATAATGTGTTTCGTTGCCATCCAGGGGCCAGGATTTTAGTGCATATAAAAGCTCGATTTGTTGGAAAAAAGCTCGTTCGTAAAAGCTCGAAAGATCCGATTTGTTGAAGCCACGCCGATTGACAATCACTAAAAAAAATATCTCCACTGTAAACATTGTAAAGTTATAAATGCGATGACATTCTCCCATGTTATTCGATCACAGAGCTCTAGCGACATTTCTCGCCAAACAAATGAAACTTCATAATGTCCCCCCTCTCCATGATTTGTAGAATGGCGCTCTAAGTTGTTTGATTGCGAAGATATTGCCTTTTGAAGTTGGGATATTCTTTTGTAATCAGCCTTTAGATTTCAACTTCGTCTAAAATCGCTCGAAAGGATGTGAAGCATGTTTTGGAAAAATCTCGCATAAAACAAACATAACTTTCCATTGCTATACACTATAATAAGAGATTCCAGGAATCGTTGCACTCTACTTTGGATTCAGAAACAAAACCTTTCACTGCATATGCAAGCGTCTTTTTCTAAAAAAAAACGCATTGATTTGATTAAAAAGTTTGTTTCTTAGTTTTTAATATGCTATTGGTGACGGATTAGGAAAAGGTGTTTCATAGAAAAATGCTCATGTGCAATTTTTACGCGGGTGCAACTAATTTCAATGTAAAAGAGCATTTTAGTATACTTCGTCACAGCTAATTCAAACAAAATCGTTGAGCTTTTTGTACAGCAAAAACTAAGGCATACAAGCGATAGTAATTTATGGTCCAAATTTTGGTTATTGTTGCATTCTTGAGATGTTTCATAACACGCACACTAATTTTCAAACGACTTTTTGGGGGGATCAGAATAACTTTAAGTCTTGAAACAGTGAAAACTCTCCTATGAAAAAAAATATATCCCATTCTTAATTATTTTTTTTGTAGTTTACTCTTGTAATAGTGTTATAACATGCAATTACAACTTTCTAAAAAGTAATTTCAAAACGACCTCAATTTTATAACACACAAGCGTATAAATGTGGTGCTGCATTCGCCGCAAAATAGCTTTGTTTTAAAAAGTGGCGCTAAACAAGTCGATAATTCGGGGAAGGCATGGGGCCCTGATAAGGTGGTTATAAAAGCTGGACAGAAAAAAAGCGCGTAAAAAACTCCCTTCCAAAGGAGGATCATCCCCAACCACCTAAAAGAAGCTCCGATTTTTACTTTCAGTTTTAAGTTTCTACTGCAAAACAACATAGGGAACCGAGTCTGTTCCATAACCCATAACGCCGCCGCCGTTCTGACTCTGCTGGCATCCTTCCAACGGCCAGAGCTGCCAACTGGGAACAATCAAACTCGCCAAAACCAGAAAAACATTTAAAACTTCACCTAAAATGCTCTATACTTTTTCTTTTAATTAAACGAATACAAATAACATTTTAAATATACATCTGAATTTATTAAATCACCAAAATCCCAAAACTTTTTATTAAAATTTATTTTTTAAAAGTAAGATATGCAGTAAATTTGCCAAATTAGCGATTTCTTGCCAGAGATAGCACATCGCAGCCAATGTCAGAAGAGAGATGAGGTAGCTGTGTGTGTAGTTGCTCACGTGCTCCGCTGCCTATCTCGCCGTCTCATTGGACGATGAGCACGGCGTGTTTTGCAATAGGCTGGCTTCTGCCCGTGACGTCAGTTGCCGGCTTGCGTCACACAACCAGGTCATCCGTGGCCGGACGGATTGCCACATCTGGCGAGATTCTGCCTATCCGAGTAGGGATATTTGGGAACCTCACCAAAGTGCGATAAGCTCGCCAAGTTGGCGAGCAGAGAAACTGTATTGGTTGCGAAGAGAGGGACGTTTGAAACCGGTAGTCTCCTTCGGTCTGCTCTAGTCAAAAATGCAAGTTTTGCTTATCGGGAAATAAAGATAACATTCTGTCTTGTCGTACGTAGGTAGAGACTTTTGAAACTTCCACATGTGTTCGAAATTGAAACGCGTCTTGATAAATCGGCTTGAAATTTGAAAAGGTTTTTATCGATTCTGTAAACAGTCTATAGAAAAAATGGCCGATGAAATTTAAAACGGGATATTCTATTACATTAATTCAAAATAATGAGACCGAAATGGAACATTCTTGTATTTTTCCTGTCAATAAATTATTGAGACTTTGTGCATTTACTTTTTTGCAAACTAGACGAATAATTTTCGGTTAATAAGGACATTATACAAATTAATTATATGAATCTTATTATTCATTATCAGTACGATTGGCCGTTCATTTATTACGTCAAACATTTTTGGGGGAGGAGGGGGTTCATCTACGTGACATGGGGGAAGGGGTGTCAGCGGTTGCATGATGTAGCAAAAGTTTGTAGAAAAAAAATCGTAGGTACAGATCACATTGTACCACAAGGTTTGGTGCGTGAATACTTTTGGGCCCGACGTGGTGCAATGGTCAGAGTGGAAGAATGGGTTGATAATCTGACAGTTCAAAACGTCTCACTTTTCTCTACACAGTGGTATGTCATTTATCCCTATATAGGATGATTCCACGTAGAGTCATAAGGATTTCACAAATGTGTTTCACTATGCGACTTCATACAACTATGTACCCGTACCTAAAGGAAATACTTATACACGTCAAAAAATAAATATCTTTCATAAACTTTGTTATATGTCACTATTTATAGAAATCTCTGTCATTGTAATGGGAATGTTTGTGTCAAAATACACAGAATGGAAGTTTATGGCTGTTTTTTAACTGCAATAATGTATCGCGACATGGGGGAAGGAGGTGCACAAAAGAATGAAAAATAGCGTGACGTAATAAATGAGACTTATATTAGAGAGATACAGAAAATACAAAGAAAGAAAGAAATGAAATGTTATTCGGTTGATCACACACTTCTTCGAAGTTCTTCTAGTTATGCGATGTTCCGAAAATCGCTTCCCTCAAAATTGAGAGAAAGTAGGGCAATAAAAAAGATGTATATAAGTCTGTGTAAATATCAATGGAAATATTTCGAACAAAATCAATAATTTTTAATTTTCTTCCCGAAATACGACAGACATAACCATAAATTATTATTTACGTGAGTCAGTCTCTATTTGTACAAATTCAAAAGAGCTGAATTCCCCCCCCCCCCCCCAAATGCATCAGTTTTTCTAATATATACTAATTTGAAATCAACATTTTGTTTCATTTTGATATCTACAATAGTCCAAAAGGTATTTGAATTTTTTCATTTTTCCCATAGGTATGACAATTACAAATTTACATTGTAGATCTTCCATCCTCCGCCATCCGGCAATAGCCCAATTGCGGCCGAAGGAAGCCAGGTTTACCATATTCTCAAAGAAGAAAACAATTATTTATCGCCCCGACAAAAGGTTGCCATGGGCCGCAATTGGACCTTTCCGTTCCATCCATTTGAGGCATCATTGTTAGTTTGAAAAGGTTGCGCGACTTGTATCTGTGAACTAAAATACGTTTTGTCAACTGTGCACCCCTTTTAAAAAAACCTGCTTCGCAGAAAGAAGTTCAATCTTGAATTGCATTCTAAACATTCCATTTCATTACGATAATAAATTCTTTATGCGGCTTGAACATCATCGACATTAGTACAGGGTTCGAAATTACGACGAAAAAGTTAGGCGACATTGGTACCTAGCATTTTATTTTTAGTTGGCAAAATGTTCAGCTTAGGCATAATTTTAAAATCAGTTTGCTTAAGCAGAACTGTCAACTGTTAACGATATTTTTGTAATCGTTAAAGCTTCTTTTGCATAAAATTAGAAACATGTTTCCATTTGTACTCTAAAAATGTAACCGTCTTACTGACAAAATGACTAAAAAGTACGAAAGCAATTATTGAAAATCAACGTAAGACGTAAAAAAAATAACGACTGGGTGTAAAAAAATAATCATCAAATGGAAATTAAAAAAAAAAAAAAATGGGTGTAAAATTGCGGTCGTCAAAATGAAATTTTTAGTTGCAAAACAAGACTACCAATCGCTAATTACGGACCTTGGCATTAATATATATGTTATCATGATAGTGCAAAAGCTGTGTTTCCACAGATTTATCAGATAATCTGCAAATACACTGGTTTGTTCAGTGAATTCATCTACAAAATGAGCTTACGCCCTTTCACTAAGAAATAAGCAGATTCATGTATTCCAAATCGTGAAAGTGCGAAAGTTTGTTCTTTAGATATTGGAAAATAAATAAATGACATTATGTATAAGTTTCAACAAATTGTTTGAAATTTTTAGAATCTCAGTCTTTTTGCAGTCTCATGTCATAATAAATGTTCAAAAATAGTTGGAAATCTCTTGGAATAGTTACGACATGAACGAGGGTCCAAGTTGTCAATAAAAAATATGGTGTTGATGTTGTAGTGCCGTATCTAAATTTACGTTTCATAGAAATTTAAAATTTATAAATTATATTTATTAACAACAAATAAAATATACAGTGGCATTTAAAATACTTTGTGAGATATAGTCTAAAAAAATATGAAAGGCGACTGATGCTTTAGCCTGTTAAATGCTTCTAGTTGCAATGCTCACATTTTATAATATGTGCTTAGAATATTATTGACGTGGTCCAAAGAGAATAAAACTGAATTTAAATGAATATTTTTTATAAATAGCTGAGGGAGAAGGGTATCGCGGAGGGAATAGTCAGACTGCGTACGAAGTAGGTTACGAAAATAATAATATCTCGGAAAGTTCCGATTGCGGCCCATGGCAACCTTTTGTCTGGGCGATAAATAAATGTTTTCTTCTTTGAAAATGCGGTGAACTCGGCTCTACATAGGAACATCCATATTCTTTACCTGGTATATCTTTTAGTTAGAAGCCACATGGAACTTTTCAGTGATTGTAACATTCTCGAATAAAGATACTATCTAATTAAAGTGTACTAAAATATAAATTATTATAAACTAGCCCGCGTTTCTTTTTAAAGCATTAAACTTGTTAAAGCATATACATAAAAAAAATATGACTGGCCCCCTTCGGAACTCGAACCCTTATCCCATTGTTCCGAAGCCTATGTTAGCGATTAAGCCACAAAAGCACGCTCTAGAACTTGAAAATATTTTTTTAGCTAGCGGTAGAAGAAGTAGGTGTTTTGCGATTCATAGATATACTTTTTCTTTCATTGATATAAACTACTTATGTAAAATTTAATAATATTTAACAACTAATTTACGGTATAAAAATTTTTCGATGTCCTGATTTTTCGCAAACTTCGTCTCCTTTATAATCCGACAAGAGGAAACGTCACTGATAGATTGACTCCAATATATGTCGATGAATAAAATAATTATTAAATTTTCAATCTTTATGCCTTTCTCTTTAATTTTTTTCTGGATCCTCCACTGCAGCGTTTTACTAGAGTATAGTAGAACATTCAATGTTTTACTAGAGTAGACATGAAACGGATGCATCAATAGTCCATCTGGCTAAAATTGAGAAGCTTCCATAGAAATAATGTAAACCAGTTATGGAGTTAAAAAAATATAATCTAATTTCTTTTAATTATTTTTCTTTTAAAACTCTAATATAACGAGCTCATTGCTTTCCCAAGGTAAGAATCGGTACTGGTAGCACAGTGCCGCCGTTAGGGGTGTGCGTCGCGTGCCATTGCACAGTGTCCGCTCTTCTAGAGGGGCCCCTGCTCATCAAAGAAAACCTCACAAAATAAGAATTTTACAGATAAAATGATTTTTTTTTCATGCTTTGAAATTAAAAGATTCGCTGCATGAAATATCATGTTAATGATAGGATATAACAATGGATTCATCATTACATTCATAGAGGATTTTTCTTCCATTTTGCAGGACTCAAAAAGCTCTAAATTGGCGGGAACAAAACAGTTTAAAAATTACAACTGTAAAATGTGTTATGTACAAAAGCACTTCCGGAAGAATTTTAACCTGTGCCTTCTATCATTAATCTATCTCAAAGAAGGATTCATTTCGTGACAAATATGACGTATGACATAACTGTGGTCTTGTTCGATTGAGAATTAGGCTCAAATCGATAAAAATAATTTTGAAAGGAATCAAAATAATACAGACTTTTTATGTAACGAAATTCTCGAATAAATATTCCATTCAAATGATATGTACACGTATGAAATATTTGTATATAATAAAAAAATCCGTTTGACTTTTCAAAAATTCTGGAAATGTATTCGTAAATTTGTGTGGATGTTATAATAGGCACTACACTACGAAGATCGCACCGGGCCCTCTCTGCTAAGGACGGCCCTGGGTAGTATAGTATTCTACCGACCAACCGCGGACGCGAATTACTGTCGACTGTCCCATGCAGTGCTGTTACACCAAAAATATTTGAGGGGGTTGAGACAAGAAATTTCCCAACTTAACGATTCGAAATTCCCTAGTCAACAGTGCTGAAATTTCCAGTTCCAAACCGACATTTTTCCTTTCCCATTGATTTGTTTTCATTTTGCATTGATTTGTTGCACCCATATTCCAATGCAGTGTCCGGCTCTGAGGTCTAATTTAAATGTAATCTTACAACTTGGGCAATTTCTAATCTTTCCTCGCTTTCATTTGTTAATGATATTAATTTTCTTCAGGCATAAATTTCACGGTTTCCCGAGTATTGGGGGGGGGGGGGGGGTCTCATGTAACAACGAACATCCTGCAAGTAGCAGAAAATTTCTTAATAATTTGCATGTTTTTGCAAAGTAAAAATTGTCTGAAAATAATTTTTACACAGATATCAGTATACACATCACTTGCAAAAAAATGAATATGACTAAAGAATTTTTGCATTCTCTATTATTTTTTTTGTATTCTCATTATTTATTTTAAAGTAAAGTGCAACCA
Source organism: Troglohyphantes excavatus (assembly GCA_963932185.1). Lineage (NCBI taxonomy): Eukaryota > Metazoa > Arthropoda > Arachnida > Araneae > Linyphiidae > Troglohyphantes > Troglohyphantes excavatus. The sequence goes on along the minus strand of OZ010671.1, from coordinate 63,221,747 downwards.
TAGAAAAGTACTTATAATCGACTTCTGCGGAAAATGTGTTTATACTAATATTGACGACCAACAACAGGCTCAAGGCCCAACAAGGTTGGTCCATCTAGTACCTCTTAACTATCCCCCAATGCATATCTAACTTCTTCTTAAAATCCGTTACTCCTTTACAATTAACAATATTCACTGGCAAGTTGTTCCATTTGTCTATTACCCTATTATAGAAATAGTGTTTTCTCCCTTCCCGATTAAAATGGGATTTGTGTAACTTAAACCCATGAACTCTCGTTCTATCACTCATATTAAAATCTAAACCCTCCACATACCCTTGTTTGATAAATTTGAATCAAATCTCCCCTAACCCCTTCTCTCTTCCAGACAGTGGCGGCCCGTGGTCAAAAATGTGAGTGCAGCCGAAAACATGTAACTCCCCCCCCCCCCTCCCCCCCCCTTTCGCCTTTTTCCACAACAATACATAAACGGACCTTCTTTAAAATTTATTACTCAAACTCAAATCAAAGATTCTTTTCAACTTTTATGAAAGATAACATTTAAAAATAATAGAAAACATTTATTTATTTTTTGAAAATTAAATCAAACCTCCTATCAAACTTGCGAATCGGTCAATTTTAATATTAATTTAAGTAAAGGAACAACAAAACACGTGCAAACTTATCGAAAAAAAATATTTCCATTTGGAGAGATTCTTCGAAATTATCGTTTTCCTCCACCCCGCCTCGCCGATTCAGCAACGAACCAATCATTTAATCGAAATCCCTTGTACAGCTAATTTGAAAAAATCCTTTTGCGCTACGTTTGTGTCGTCACATCCTCCATTTTAGCGTGTAGGGGAAGTCATACTACGTAAGGTTGCCATGGCAACGATGCAGCCGATTTCGAACTTCGCTTTTTGGCTGCAATTTTGATTGAATGGAGTTTTTTCCTCTCCTGAAATTGTGCATTACGGAAACACGTTTACTATTTATCGGAGATTTTTTTTACAGCGTTGAAATTTCATCTTCATTTCCAATTATAACCTTCATTTAAGAAAATTAGTAAAATATATAATTTTAGTTTTAAAATACACTAATATAAAATTAGGTGCAGCCCGGCTGTACTTGCTGTAGTGCACGAGCCGCCACTGCTTCCAGAGGATACATATTTAAATTTCTTAATCTATCATCATAATTCATGCCTATAAACCCTTGAACCACTTTAGTAGCCCTGTGCTGAATTTTCTCTAACAATTCAATGTCTTTTTTAAGATATGGTGACCAGAACTGTACAGCCTACTCAAGATGTGGCCTTACCAAACCTCTGTACAATGGCAAGATAATATCCTTAGATTTTAATGAAACACTTTTTCTGATGTACCCCAACATTCTATTAGCTTTTTTGCTAACCACTGTACATTGATGACTCATTTTAAAATCCTCATTTACTAATACACCCAGATCACTTACTATCTCGCTATTTTTGATTTCTGCACCCTGTAAAACATATGCAGCCTTACTATTTTTGATACCCATGTGCAACACCATTTACTGATATTAAAAGACATACCCCATTTAACAGCCCATTCTGATATTTTTGTTAAATCACCTTGTAATTGCTCTATTTGTTCCCCAGAATGGTCTAAAATCTGCGACGGCCGACGCGCGTTTCTGCTATTCCAACTATATTTCCGACCCAAGAGAAACTTCTTCCAAAAATCTCGGGATAACGGGGCTATGGCACCCCGGCCCATTGTGCCTTGGAAAACCTCCGCCACTTGTTGCTGCGCACACAGTCAGTCACACACAGCTAAAGTTATAACGGGATTTCTTTTTTCCTTCTCTTTCTCCTTGGCACTCCCCCTCCCCCCAACTTTCGAATAGATACCCTCCCCTCCTTCTTCGTGTTGGTTGTTGCGAGCAGCAACCGGACATGGCCAAAGCAGAGAGAGAGAGATAGAGAAAACCAGTCTTGGGGAGAGAAGAAACGAAATGTGCCATTTTCTTCCTCCTGTTGGAAGGAGTTTGGCGCCAAACACGTACGGGTACAACCAGGAAAAGTGGTTGGCAGCCAAATGCTGCATGACGGGATTGTTTGGCGATGGGGAATATCGAGAAGCGATTTTCCCTTTTTCATTCCCTCAAAGCTTTAAAATGCGATTGTCATATTATTTGTTTGTATGTTGATGATGGACGGACTATATATATTGTTAAAGGTTGCGACAAAATGTAATCAAAATAAGTTGAAAAATTAAAGTTAAGGGGAATTTTATGTTAAAGTTGAAAAATGCAAAACTGGACCTTGTTATAATAAAACCAAAAATTGTAATAAAACCAATCCCTCTTTTTTTTTTAATTTTTTAGGTAGAATAGTATCTAAATACCTGAATTTGTGCTTCTTACTTCCTTTTTTAGAAAAAAGATGTTTTTATAAAGTTATAAATTTTTTTAAAATTAGTAACATTTATGATCAATAGTAAATATTAAAAAAAAAATTGGATCAGGTAGGCACATTGTCCCCGTTGTACCGTAAGGTTCGGTTCGTGAGCACTTTACGCGCGCCGTCTCGGCCTACTCATTCTTACGTCTTTGGTAAGTTCTAGATATCTTCCCTTTTAATAAGTTTAGACTTCTTGGTGTAATTTTTTTCGTATTGAACTGGTTTTTCAACTTGTCTGAGCTTCTTAAGCCACAATTGAAGTGTGATATTTTAGAGACATAGTAAAATTTTCCACAAATCGTCATTTTCCAATCCATATAAATGGCTTTAAACTGCCAACTAGTCAAATATAATTGTAGGACTCGACGTTCTCTTCAATTTAAGTGCGTAATGGCCACGCCCCGTTGTTTAGATCTGAAGTTATAGTTGTTAACCAGGCCGGCGTATGCCCATAATTTGACTCATTTTCTTTCTCGCGGTTCCAAGGTCCAGAGGGAAGGGGGGGGGGGGGAATGATTTAATGGCGTCCTGGTCGACGTGGCATACTTTCCTCTATACGATAGTAGGTCATAGGCTAATTTCTTCTGGAGTTATGGGGCTTTGAAATATCAACATTTTTATGGCATGCAAGTGTCCAAGTTTTTTAAATCACAGATGTCTTTACTCAACCCCCCCCCCCCCCCCCCCCCTAATAATTTTGAAAACTTTACGACTATGGCTGTCGTCCCCAGACTGATGTTAAAGACGTATTCTTTACGTCAAAAATATAAACATTTCTTCATTTTAATGAGTTTCAACTCTGAACTCTAATTATCCCTGTATCAGACTTTTTTTAAAAGTTGGTATTTCCATTTAGTGAGGTACAAAATTTTTCGCGCCAAATTCGAAATTTAGCTTACTTGAAGATCTGCTTATTAGAAAGATCTTAAGACAGGCACATAAAGGAAGAGGCTATATACCCCCCCCCCCCCCCCCCACTTCCCTACGTAAATTCTGCCCTAAGACCAGTAATCCCAGTGCACATTAATTCATTTTAATTCCATTGTTTGAGAAACAATTCTGGTGCCGAGGATTTTAAGGGATTCCCTGCCAGGGGGAAAAAAGGGAAATTCGCGCAAGTCTTTGGCGACCCCCACTTGGCGACGAAAAGAGCACGCACAAAAAAGAAACAGCGATCCCCTGCAGCAACCCTATGTTTCAAGGAACAGTGATATTTCAGTTTAGCTTTTCGGAGCTAGTGAGGTTTTTGGAGATTGGCTGAGTTGACGCACTGAACTGCCGCTGCGAAGCTCGTCGCCATGTTAGTGTGCTGTTCGATGAGTTATGCTTTGGAACTGTCATGCAGTTGACTAAAAGAGTCTGATTGTCGGAATTCGTCGTTGGAAAATTGGGAAGGCTTTGGCCCACACACCGATGGCATGGGTGTAGAAGTTTGTCCCGTCCACAAAGCTGAGTTCAAGGTAAATTTGGTTTGATTACAAAAAATTATTTTTAAAAATGCGCTTATATTTTTAAAATTAACTTTTTAAATTCATAAATATTTTAAATTACATTTGGCACATGTCTAGTTTGTTTAACTTATTTAGTTTGGATTTACTGATTGGGCCTGCTATTATTTTTTATTTGTTGCTGTAATGCATGAATGTTTTACTATGTGAAAAACGCATTAAAAAATTTATTATAATTATAAAAATTGTACTGATATATGTATGTATATGGCGGATAATTTATTAATTTGCAATGTACATTTAATGTGTCTCAATGAAAAAAAAAATATATAATGAACATTTATCTTAAAAAAAATTAAACAAAATTAACCCAATGAATATTCGTGCCATAATCGTATATGTAAATAACTTAATTTTATTAAATTTAATGTTTTTAAATTTAATAAAAGTTTGTTCTAAGTGAATTCAAGTATGGAATGTATATATATATATTTTAATTATTAATTCAACAATTCGCTTAACTATGATTGAAAACATTCTTGACATTTAAAGTTATATATTTTTAAAGTTTCCACTTTTCATTATTTATTTTAAGAATATTTTCCATGTACAAGAAAGTTGTTATCTAACGACAACTGATATCTAAAAACAATTGACAGTGTGATAATTAACTTCTTCCCGTTTGAGAAGATAAAGAATCTCCGAAATATTTTTAATTAAAATTAAATTAAAATTTTATTCCTGTAACTCATTTTGTAAATGGGATATTTTAGTGGGTGATGCTTTTTTCTTTGGGAAAAAAACAAAAATGCGCAGTACATCATGTAGCGCAGCAGTCCATAGATGGCAGCACTTGTTCTTTACTTTAGAGGTGACGAAAGGAGACATGGAATCTATATTTCTTCCTAAGACGAAATCCGCTTCGTCTCTTACTATATTTTATATTTTATACGTGATAAAATGACTAACTTAAAACGTGTCAGTTTAAAATATATCCATAAATAAAACTTCACTATAATTTTTAGCATTCTTATTGCATAAAACAATGTAAAAATTTTCTAGTTGTAGTTTTTGCTGTCGCGATCGGTCGGAAGTGATTTAAAAAATATTTTTTATTATGAGTATAAACAGTCACTTTCATAAGAAACACCAGAAAATTATTTTGTGTATAGTTCTCGCGGAATAAAAACATAGTTTTCTTATTTTTAGTATAATATTTTTGACATAAATGGAACGAGATATGTCATTGAGTTCTTGGCGACTTTCAGTGAAATTTGGCTAAGTATTATGTTCGTAATATATAACCCTAATTTTTTAATTTTCTAATATTTTTTAAGATATATATTTCAATTAAAAATAAACTCAAGTTTCCCTTTGAAAATAACTTATTGCAAAATCATTTCCAAGTACATTTTTATGAACTTTATTGATCGTAAAATTTACTGTAATTCGCCAAAAGTTAATTAAAAAAGTTAGATGGTTTGTATCGTATAAGAATTACATTAAACAAAATTAACTAAAACTAAAGAATGTTAATTTATTGCGAATTCCGAGATTTTTGTGCACATCTATACAGTACACAGCAACTGTCATTAAAAATCATCCAAATCGTTCTGTTTAAAAGTGTGTGAATAGGAACAATTTGATAAGGTTAATTAATTAATCTTAAGTTTTAATTAAGTACAAATTCAAATATGTAACTTAAATAACCTAATTGATTTTTATTATGGGGGGGGGGGGGGGAATGATTTAATGGTGTCCTGGTCGACGTGGCATACTTTCCTCTATACGATAGTAGGTCATAGGCTAATTTCTTCTGGAGTTATGGGGCTTTGAAATATCAACATTTTTTTATGGCATGCAAGTGTCCAATTTTTTTAAATCACAGATGTCTTTACTCAACCCCCCCCTAATAATTTTGAAAACTTTACGACTATGGCTGTCGTCCCCAGACTGATGTTAAAGACGTATTCTTTACGTCAAAAATATAAACATTTCTTCATTTTAATGAGTTTCAACTCTGAACTCTAATTATCCCTGTATCAGACTTTTTTTAAAAGTTGGTATTTCCATTTAGTGAGGTACAAAATTTTTCTCGCCAAATTCGAAATTTAGCTTACTTGAAGATCTGCTTATTAGAAAGATCTTAAGACAGGCACATAAAGGAAGAGGCTATATACCCCCCCCCCCCCCCACTTCCCTACGTAAATTCTGCCCTTAAGGCCAGTAATCCCATTAATTCGTTCTGATTAAAAGTGTGTGAATAGGAACAATTTGATAAGGTTAATTAATTAATCTTAAGTTTTAATTAAGTACAAATTCAAATATGTAACTTAAATAACCTAATTGATTTTTATTTGTTTAGTTTCTTTATGTAGAATATTTCTCCATCTTTTGTGAAATATAAGGGAAAAAATTTATATGTATAAAAAATAACTTTTTAATTAATTTCACTAATATGCATGGTTATTTATCCCCATACCACAGGCATTTAATATAAATAAATATTACCATTTATTGTTAAGAATATCTTTTAAAAAGACAAATATTCCCCATGCTTTCAATTAAAAAAAATGCATCAAATTCAGTTTTGTTAGATATGTTTTTAATTGTAAATAGAGCATATTACAACTGGAAGTTCAATTTGATGAAAATTACTAAGACTTCCCACGTTTAAATTCCCAGTCTTCAAAATATTTAACTGCCAATCTGTAGAGATTTATTGTGCAACTGAAGTTCTTTTGTACAGATGTATAAATAACTCATGAAATTTTACGAATTTTCATGGTGTTCCTGTGAAATAAATATTGAAGGTAGAGAAATACTGAATATTTCGACTTAAGCTCCCAACTTTTTATTGTGGTACAAAACATTTTTTCCCCTTTTAAATTGTGTTTTCTAGACATCTAAATATGATACCTAATTTTTGTAAAGAATTTTTGGATCACTTATTTAGAAACTCATTATTAAAAGCATTAAAGGATCGTCAAGGCCAAAAATATTTACTTAATTAATAAAAAATAAAAAATCACAATACCAAATATAAAAAAAAAAAACTTATTTATTTGCACAATTTTCTGTGAATGTGACACTTCAATTTTATACTGTTATTTACTAATTAATCTAAAATGTTCGCTATGCGCCAACAGATTGCGCTCTACGTATTCTATTCACCCATGTGGTTATCATGGAAACCACTGGGTCTCATCCTGCAAAATTGTAAATAGGTGGTTTTAGCACGAGTCCACCAGTAGCAAAAAGGTTAATTACACATTATATTCTTCGACCTCATGAATAAACTAAATTCGAATTCGAAACATTTATAATATATTACTTTTATGATTGAATCACAGTAAATTTAAAATGTTGAAATCTGTATTTTTATGCAGATTTAAAATTTTCTGTGATTTATGAAAATCATATTTTCTTTAACTTCTTAAATATCTAATATTCAGATAACCTTTATATATATATATATATATATATAAATTTTTGTAAAAGTTGCAATTGACATAGTAAAGTTCAAAGGATGTTTGTAAAACATTTGGGAGTTTTGGTTAAAAACGGATTAGTTATAAGTTTAATTGTGTTGTTGCTACAACTAGAATAATTTTCTTTTAAACCCGATTCATTTTAAAAACTTACATGAATTTATATTTAACAGTCAGTGCAAACATACACTTCATATATTTACATTAAAGGAGGCATTTGGATAATTTATAACAAAGTTTTTCGATTATATTTTATATAAGGAATTTTTGTAATGTTGTAAAATCAATTACAGTTTTTCTTACCTTTAAGTCTATATGCCTTAGTTCAATTTGTAGGTTGACAGTTACTGGTACATCTATCAAGTGTAGGACATGCCTTTCGCACGTTTCAGCATTGTGTATTGCGCTTTTTGAAACTAGGGAGAAAAAATTATGATTACCTATTTTATTAAGTAAAATTATTTTAGCAAAAAATTAACAATTTAACATGAAACTACAATAAAAAAAATACTAGAAAAGTACAGTAACATCAAAAATTCGTAATTAACATTTAAATTTTTTATTCTGCAATTATCTAAAGATTTTGAATTTTTTTAATAAATTTTATTGTTTAAAATATTTTTTGTTTTTTCAAAAGTTGACTTCTTCCTATGAAACAGTTGTTGATGATAGGTAATTGTAATTGCTCAACGAAATTTGAAATTAAAGTCTAATACTATAAATCCTGATATAATCCTAATCTTTCTGTGGGTCATTAAATTAACTCGTTTTCCACTTTCAAATAAAGAAAGATCGCCAAAATAATTAAATATTATTTTTAATTAATAAAAAATCCAAAAACATTACAACTAATTTAAAATTAAAATTTTCTTTATTCTAGCATAAAAAAAATAGTTAAATTGCGATTAATTTTTTTATGAAGTGTATATATAAGTTAATTACCCAATATATCTTCTTTTTAATTCAATTATCCGATTAATATGAAAAAGTGTCAAACAATCGGAAAAAATCCGATTTTTTATTGTACCTGCATTCGTAAAGGTTAATTGAAAATAACAATATCCACAATCTTCAATACAATTTAAAACGATCTTTTTAGATTAAATTAATGCTCTAAATAAATTTAATTACTTAAATTTCTTATTTTTGATTTTGTAAAATAGTAAGAAAAATGTGAAATAGAAATAAACTGAATTTCCAAATGTTAATTTTAAGGATTGTTTTTAAAAGCTGCAAATATTTTAATTTACAAAAACAATTTGCAAAGTTTAAAATAATCTGCAATACCAACCGTTGTACGAAACTTATAATCTCTATACATAACGTAGAGTGTCTATGGGTCTGTTTTTTATACAAATTTACAGTTTTATTCCGATCTTGATGAAATTTTGCACATTTGACCTTCATAACAAGAGGAAGGTCGTCTACATGAGTTTGTGAAGAAAAAAACCCACCACCATCCCACCCCTTGAAGCAGAAATGATTTCTTACTAAAACCGCCAGATGGCGCCACGTTGAAAAAGTAACCACCAGATGGCGCCACGTTGAAAAAGTTCGTAAAGACAAGGGAACAGCGGGTACTTTTGCTAGTTTAATAACATAAAGTGACTCCTGATCTATCAATACTAGCTAACAATGGCAAGGCATTTCCCTGGAAGTTGTTTTCTCTCCTTGCCCATCGTAGCAAACGTTAAAAACAACAATCTGTCAATTCTGGAATTATTTGTGGCAATGCCTTAATAAGCAAATAACTCGGCGTTTAGGGTTGAAATAAAACTTGGACAGGAACATAATTAACTTAAAGGGGGGGGGGGGGGGGGAGAAAATAAAAGTAAAAGTAGAAAATATGTCCCAAAAAAAAGACAATACAACACATATACATAACTTCACTAGGACTACGTTTACCAAAATTAATTTTTTAAGAGAAAATCATATTTGATGTCAAAAAATATATTACTGGACATTTTACCTTACTTTTAGAAATTTGTTTTCTACCTAAAAATTTCAATGTACAAATTTTTATTTCAATCAGCTTGTTATTTATACAATAAAATATCGATATGAGAATTGTTTATAACATCTCTTTATTAAAGTTTTTATACTTGAAAAGTAATTGTATAAAATCACTATAGTATATGTATTTTTTAATGCCTTTTATTTTTACAAGTTGAACGTAATTAAAATAGGTTTACAATTCCATCATGGTATTTTGTCTGTTTTCACACCTGTAGAATAAAATCAATTCCAAAAAAAGATTATAATCATAAACTAAAAAAAAAATCAACCTTAGTTCAAATTTATATCGGAATTCAGTTACCCAGCCAGTTTGATCAAATATCTACCAAGAAACACCACTCCTCCGCAAAAGAGTAAAAAGTTCTCTTGTTCTATTTACCCCCACTTTCATATCGATCGGGTGAGTCGGCAGGCACCGGCATTCTAGCCGTTCGAAGAAAGTTATTGATCGACTGTCTATAAGTGAAAAGAATTGTTGCAAAGAATATTGTTGTAGGAGGTTTTCAAGAAGGAAAGCTACTCGCGAGTTATCATTTCAGCGATATTTAAATGTTATTCGCGGACTTTTAGTAAATCGCACGCTTAATCGAATGATGAATCGGAATACGCGGATTTTGTAATCGGATGGAATAGCGCGGAACCTTTCGCGTCCGCCATTTTGGTTTTCCAAGAATGCCAAACGAGATAATCCAATTCTCGCTAGTTGGATTTGAGTTTAATTTTTTTAAATATGAAAAGTTCTGTAACAATTAAAAATAAAAATTTGATTAGGGAATTATTCTGCACTTATAGTAGATAAGAATGTGACTAAACATATATTTTTTATGCTCGACAGTGGTTTAGAATTCTTGTTAATGTCACTGTGGCAACACTACATAAATTATTTTCAATCAATAAATTAAATTTTTAAATTTGACATTTCGATATGAAAAAATAATGCTTTTTAATGAGTAATATATTTTCGCTTATTAACGTATTCTTTCGTAAGAATCCGGTTTATTTTAGTTTTTGTTTTTTTGTATGATCGTTCTAATATTTGTTTATCAACCAACGATAAAAACCATGTAGTTTTCCATTAAATATTTTTTGTTAAAAATATTCTGCATAAGGTATAAGATTTTTTCTTTCAAGATGCAATTTAATTTTTGAAATGATTGGAATCGTTTTTATGTTTTCATTTTGTTTAAATTCAGTTCAGTGTTTTTACTTTCTATGTTTGCATTACATATTACTGGAAATATATGTTATGCATGTCAATTGGTTAATCCAAAAAACTTGTATTTTAGGAAATCACTAAGTGATTCAATGCAAGTAGGTGTTTGAAATATATTTATTCCTAAATGTATTGTATATGTGAAGAAAGCAAGTTACTGGATCCCTATATCCTCTAATTGTCTTTTTTCCCCTTCTCCAGGATAGCCATTTTAAATTTGTTGTCTTGTTTTAGCATTCTTAAGCATAGAAAATTTGTGTTGCTTTTATGCTCGAAGTTTTAATGCTAAAATTTCTTATTCCAGAAAGCTTCAACCCTGAAAATAACCTGCGACCAAGTGATGGATAAATAAAACGAAACTGCGTTTGCGAATCGTACTTAAAATTTGTTAATGGAAATAACGGGCTATCGTGATGAGGACGAAATGTAGAACTTTAGTGCATTTAAAAGTCTGTATTCTTGGACTGAAATCGATGCTAACATTTATTTGTGAAGTTTGATGATATTGGATTGTCAAATGGAACCTGTAACAAACTGCGGATCATATGTGTAGATTTTTAACTTTAAAGGGAAAAAAAATCCCCAATGTAAAAAAAAAAAAAAAAATCCGAATTGTAACACATTGTAAATTATTTGTACATTTTTTTGTAGAATGAAGTTGATATTAAACCTAAACTCTATAGAAACAAAACTAAGTATAAAATAATGTGGTAAATTATTAAATATATATTTTTAATTTGCGTTAATGGTAATAAAAGTTTAAATGTTATTATGTTACCTGTAAATGAGTTATGTAATAAATATATTAACATGACCTTTAATCAATCAACTTAAAGCCTCCTATAAGTTTTAAAAGATTAATTTCAAACATGTATTTATTAAAAAAAATATATAACTCTTTCTTCCTCTAATAATAAGTTATTTATATAACAATGGTGCAACTAAAAAATATATGGACCAATGTTTGTACTGTTATTGTATTAAATTTGTTCTGACTTTGGAAGATTAAAACATACAAATTAAATTCCCTATATCAGTTATAGAGGATTCAAAACTATTGAGTTAGAATTCAAATTCAAATTGAGTTTAGAATTCAAATTCAAATTGAGTTTAGAATTAAAATTCAGTCATATGAATTTTATTTTTACTTCATGTATTTTTATATTCAGTCTTCCAAGTGGAATAATGTAAAATTAAAATTTTGTCAGGGGTTAAGGAAACTTTCATTAAATATCTACCAAACATTTTATATTTGTTAAAAAAATTGTACTGAACTAAATTGAATTGAACTAAAAAAATGTTATTTGGAAAAAAAAGTGATAAAAAAGCTTTAATTATAACATATTTTGACAACTATAGTATTTATTATACAAATAAAAAAAATATTAAAATATATTTAAATTGATGACTAAGTTTTAATTTAAAGCAGATTTTTTAAATTACTTTTTAAGGAATAAATTAAATAAACTATTGTAAAATTAATTTATTTAACATAATGTATTCAAAGTTTAAAATACCAACCTTCTTTTGATAGTTATAAAATTATGTTCAGTATCTAGTAAACTTAGGAAATGTTTTTATCATAAATTCTATACATTTTCGAGAATTATTGGAATGTACTGTGTTGTACAGCACATCTCAATTGATATGTAGTACATATTAAGCGGTATAGAAACTGTATAAATATTTACTTAATTATACTATAATAAAATTAATGTATTTTAACCCTACCATATTAAAAAAAAATATTAAGTATTATTCACATAAGTAAAAAGAATTAAGCAATCTCAATAAAATAACATTCTACTGTTTAATGTTAATGCTTGCATATACTATTTGTAAATACTATTATACTATTAATAAATATACTATTTTTGCACACAACATATGTAGATATGTAATGTGCACAAATCGTAAATTATCCATAATATGATAGATTACTATAATTAAAAAAAAATACTTCACGCATGTCATTTGCATATTGTAAGTATTTTCCAAGAGAGTAGAGTAAAACTCAATTTAACTTAAATGTAAATTTCGGACACTTTATTTTGTGATAAAAGTCAAGTTACTTATGGAAATGTTGTGAATGTAGTTAGTTCAACACTTGTCTTTGTAAAACTAAATGAAGTTTTTTGGTTTAAATTTATCCCTACAGCTAAACTAGTTTTTAAACTAAATTTTGTTGTTAATATTTAAACTAAGTAACATTAAAACATTTTGGAGTCTCAACTGTAAGACGTTAGTTAAGCAAAATTAATTTTACTTGAATAGTCATTTTTATACTTATAAGCATTTTATAAATAAAAAAATTTCAATTGAGTTTTTTAACGATTGAAATATTTGATTTCTCAATCTGAACAATTGTTTTTTGAATAACAAAAATATATAATTTTGAAAAGTTAAAGTTATTGGCACATTATTTATATTAAACGTGTAGCTCACCAAATTTACCTGTCATTTGTAAAGTAATGAGATTTCGCACAATATGGCATATTAAAGATTGATAAAATACACAAAATATTGACTTATTATAAAAATAATCTCCCTGACCAAAACTTAACATGTTAGGCTACATTTAAAAAAGTAATGATATGGAAGAACTCAATGGTTGGATTGTGAAACTTGTTTAACATATGTACTCTTTCCATAAACTAATGTTGTATGTTTGGTAACTTATTGTTTACTGAATATTTGCTGTGCAAATTTGTTTCTCCAGAGTGGCAAATACACATCATTGTTGTATTTACACATCAAATGTGATGAGCTTATTTTTCATTTCTTTGGTTATCACTAAAAAAAAAGAGCTATTGTGTGATAAAAAGTTTTAATAGCTTTCTAACCTTGTATAATCCTGATAAAGTTGTTGTGAAAAATAAATTATTTTTATTATATTATATAATGGTTCGGATTAATTACCCCTATATTTTATTAATTGTTTTTCAGCAATCCAAAGTTAATGTGGTTGAATTATTTTACCTACTATTTTCGAACCCAGTTAAGGATCTGTGTTTTGCTGAAATGCAAGCAATTGTAATGCAATCGTACAAAGTGACGAAGCCCATATAACAGTTTTAAAATATTCAGTGAAGTTATCTTAATATTTAAGTTATTTTTTTTAAATACTACGTGAAGGTTTTTAAGTTTGTTTTATGGATGCATAAATGATTTTTTGTAACTCGGATTAGTAGGTTAAATGAAATTTTGATCCATACTTTAAAAATTTCAAAACATTCCTTTATTATAAACTATAAAATTTCTTTTAGTTTAGCACTTAGATCAATAAATTTTTATTAATAACTGTTCCAGGCTATGTATATTATAGAAGCGCTTTTCTTGTATAGGCGATATATATAAAAAGTACAAATATGGTTTATTCTAACTATTAATCAATATTTTAAGAGGAAGTTTTTCATGTTAATTTTTTATTCTCAAGCGAAATTCGATTTGTCCCAAACGTTTAAACGAAATAAAATCTTCAATTAGCTAATAATATTGAGTATTTATGAAAATAATTTTAAGATACCAAGAACAATAAAACCTAAACAATTAATTAACTATTGCCACTGGCAAATTATTGGAGAGGGTTACCCTTATTCCAGATTTCTCGTATCCTAGCCATTATTCTTTGACGGAAGGTGTTTTTAAATAAATGTCAATTTACATTACGAATTAAATATATAGACCCCCACCGTTGAATTTAAAAAAAAATTGCTGTTAAATATTTTTATGTGCGAATCTCTGAATGTTTAAAAAAACACCCGACAAACAAAAACTAAAAAATTCGGATCAGAAATGGAGTCGAAATTTTCGGTTCTGGTTGGCGACTTCCGCACCTCTAGCGTTGCTTCCCGCGCATGCGTACTGCGCGCACTTATTAAAGTCGGGCCGCCGTGTTTTCTCCATCGCGATTGCCGCATCCACAGTTCTTCGCGGACGAACCCCAGACGCCCGTGGCATTGACCTTTGATTTCGAATATCCCACACAACTCTTTCGCTCTTTTACCGATTCCATCTTTTTTGATTCTTGAAGTTAGGAACTGTTTTAGTTAGTCATGACATTTTACTATTTTAAAGGGAATTGTTTTTTATTAGAAATTAAGATTTATATCGTTTTTAAGGTTTTCTTACAATAATGCGCGGTACTCACTAAGGCTTCCACATTAATTCTGAATCAAAGCTGTAAAAGACATCTATTCAAAATATAACGGGGTTTTGATGCTATTTTTGAAAGTCTGAAATATATAGTCATACCACATGAAGAAGAGCCTTGCTTTCCACAATTAAAGTAATATAAGAAAATAAATATATTTGAATGATATATATTGGCATGCCAATCGAAAAATGTAAGTTAAAACTTTTAGAATTATTTAAAACCTATACATTTCGGAGTGAAAATGGCCAATTTCAGTATTTCCCAACTTTAGAATATTAACTTAATTATAGCAGACGACTTATTTCTTTTACGTGAATCTATTGCTCACGCATCGATTGTATCACGATGACGTCATGCTATGCACGCATAAAATTATATGTTGTGTAAATTTTTTACGTTCTGGAGGTATGAAACACCTTTCCTCAAGAAATAGGAACGTTATATAAATATTAAAAGTTCTTTCATTAAAACAAACTGGGTTAGACCAATCTGCGCATGCGCGGCGGCCATCTTGCAACTATAAAACCTTCTAAAATAGCTATTTCAATTTCAGCCATTTAAAGAGATTATAATCTTGGAACGTATCCTGTGTTATACTTAAAATCGTGGAAATGTTAAATTCTAATTTTTTAAGGCGATGAATATGTGTTGCCAATTTTTTTTATCCATTATAAATGAGAAAATTAATCGTGTTTCTTTCCATCCAATTCTTGACATATACACAAACAAATTTGAAAAATCACCTAGAAAATTATTATATTTTAAAGAGCATTATCAATATATTTCAACTATATCAATAATATTTTTAGCATTCAAATATTTTTGAATGTGACTAAGACTAAGTCAGAACTTTTCTTTACAAAAAAAAATCTGTTCGGTTTCCATATTGGCAAGATGCTTTGCTTGCCAAGTAGGTGAAGACGCATGTTAATGACATACTCGGGTTCGAAGCCAAGTTTTTTTAGGAGCCTATTTTTTCCACTCACATGTTTACCAAAGGAAGTTCATGAAATGGTTCCCAACGGGGTTTTGTTAAAGAATGATTTTATTTTAGATATGAAGAATGATAATTAGAAAATTTTGCACGCGTTTATGAAATATAAGTATGCTTGGAACCAGAAGAACTTTTTTTAACTACATATTATGAATATACAATTTTAAATTAAATAGAAACCAATGTCTCGTCAGGTTTCAAACCCTTCAAATCAAACAATTCCGTGATTTCCGTAACATTGCCACAAGGCTGAGCCTCAAACTTTGAAGCGATTTTTACTGAAACTGTCAATTCTCTCATTGACCCTTCTTGTTCCAAACCACATATATATGTAATAAATCAAATAAAACTAAAAAAATTACTTGATTAAAAATTCATTTAAAAAAATGAACTTACATAATTCAATTTTGAACAGCTACAAAGAGAAATACGTACGAATATGTTTTTTTAACTACATATTTTTGAATATACAATTTAAAATGAAATGGAAACCAATGTCGTCAGGTTTTTAACCCTTCAAATCAAACAATTCTGTGATTTCCGTAACATTGCCACAAGGCTGAACCTGAAACTTTGAAGCAAATTTTACTGAAACTGTAAATTCTGACATCGATTCTTCTTGTTCCAAACCACATATATATGTAACAACTCAAAACTAAAAAAATTACTTGATTAAAAATTCATTTAAAAAAAAACGAACGTACATAATTCAATTTTGAACAGCTACAAAGAGAAATACGTACGAATATGTTTTTTAAATACATATTTTTGAATATACAATTTAAAATTTTTAAATAAAATAGAAACTAATGTCGTCAGATTTCTAACCCTTCAAATCAAACAATTCCGTGATTTCCGTAACATTGCCACAAAGCTGAGCCTCAAACTTTGAAACGATTTTTACTGAAACTGTCAGTTCTCTCATTGATCCTTCTTGTTCCAAACTACATATATATGTAATAAATCAAATAAAACTAAAAAATTCTTGATTCAAACATTGCATTTAAAAATAAATCGAACGTACATAATTCAATTTTGAGCAGCTACAAAGAGAAATACGTAAGAATGTTTTTTTTAACTACATATTTTTGAATATACAATTTTAAATAAAATAGAAACCAATGTCGTCAGATTTCTCTAACCCTTCAAATCAAACAATTCCGTGATTTCCGTAACATTCTGGAGGCCTCCGTGGCCGACTGGATTAGGCGTCAGCTGGGAATCCAAGGTTCCCGGTTCACAACCTTGCGATGGACTAGACTAAAGAATAGTAAAAAAGTAGTGATATTGCGATCGGAGGGTTGCCAACTTCGCTACCAAAATACTAGAATGTCGTCCAGAACAGCCACAAAAAAATAACGGCGTGTATACCGGACTGGTGCACGGTAAATCTGATCGTGGTCAAAGTCCGGACGACTATTGAAGGCGTCTTTCCTTCGAGATAGGCCCCGAACCGTCGCCAATAGCCCACTGTGCAGCTCTAGTGCGACGTTAATTAAACAGACCAAACGTAACATTCTGTGCTATAATACGACGGGTTGCTCAAGTTGCAGAAATATTACAACCATGGACAAGTAATATATAACGAATATAACATAATAAAAAATGATGTTTTTTGTTTGGGAACTAGACAACAATGCTAAAGTCGGTGGTTTTTAATGATTTTTTCCAGGTGTCATTTATGTAAATTTTTAAATTTATATATAAAATTAACCCTGATTAACTTTTTACAAAAAGTAGCCCTTTTTTTAAAAAAAATATTATTAAGCAGCAGTCTTGGAGAGAGGAGGGTGTTGTGTTCTTGGGGCATTTCGGGAATTCCTCTTCCCAACTGCCCGGGTTGTGTAGCGATAGTGACCTCTGGCAGCGAGCGAGCTGTGTGCCATTTTATGTGAGAGTCGCGGCAGCAATGAGGAACTTTTTAACGGTAGGGGGAGCAGACCGACGGCATTCCGAGATCAGCCATGCGTGGAGAGAGACGGCGCGCGTGTACTTCCAACTCGGCCCTCCTCCGCTTGTTGCTCCCTTCTCTCGGATGGGCTCTGATGCCTCTCACGCATAGAAAATAGGCTTGTTTTGGATGTGCGCTCACTAAAAATTTTAATTTATTCAACGAGTTTGGATATTTTCTTCAAAATAAATTTCTAATTGTCAAACTCGGTGTTTAAGATGGGTTTTTATAAAAGTTTTAGCTATTAACTCTTTGAGGCACACGATTTTAAAGAGAATAAAAACCTTAGTTGCATAGAATAATGTCTTCAATATCATCTGCAGACGCCAATTTTCCCCTCTTCATGTTTGACATATTGAGTATAATGAGCAAATAATTTTATATAAGCGGCAAATAATAAATTTATAAGCTTATAAATTAAAAAATTAATTTCAAAGAATTTATAATAATTTATTTTATTATTTTAATAACTTGCATGGTGGGATACATACAATCCCACCACTTCACAGCCTCAAAATTATTATAAAACATCAAATAACATTTATTTTTATTTTTTATTATAATACAATTTATTCACTCGCAATAAATTTTAAGAAAAGAAAGAATACATACCGTTATGAACGACAACAATTCACTACATCACACAATGCTAGAACCTTAATCACGGCATCACACACAACTTACTGCTGCGTTTTGATTTGTGTACATTTTTTTTCTCACTTATTTAAGTATTTACCGTTGGTGCATAGCATTGCCAACATAATGAAAAACTTTTTTTAAAAATATTAAACTGTATGACTATGAGTAACTTCAACTTTTCAAGGTGGGTTAAAATATATCCCACCATGCATAAAAAGCTAAGAAAAAGGTGGGACAGTTTTTAACCCACCTAGCCCCAAAGAGCTAAATGAGGGTTCTTATTACGTCACGCGATTATTTTTACACCCCCCTCCCCCATGTTACGTTAGCCTTACCTCCCAGTGTTAGGAATTAGGAGATAAAAGATATCTAGCAATTTTATTTTAGTCGCCAAAATGTTCTGCTTAGGCGTAATTTTAAAATCAGTTTGCTTAAGCAGAACTGCCAACTGTTACGATATTTTTGTTATCGTTAAAGTTTCATTTACATAAAATTAGAAGCATGTTTCCATTTGTACTCTAAAAATATCACTGTCTTAATGACTAAATTACTGAAAAGTATGAAAGTAATTATTGACAATCAACGTTAGACTTAAAAAATGACGACTGGGTGTAAAATTACGGTCGTCAAACGGAAGTTTTAAGGTGCATAATACGACTAACGACTGCTAATTTCGAACTCAGCTTGCCCCTTCCCCATATCTCACGTCACAATACTTTTTTGCAGTTAAAAAACTCATTAAAACTTCCGCTCTCTGTATTTTACCAAACATCACTTATATCAAAGTTTAAACGAAATGTCAGAATTTTTTCTACAAAAATGTGCTACGTCACGCAGCTACTGAAACACCCATTCTCACAAAACGTATGATAGACCCTCGTCAAGGGTGCGTATCTTAATTTAAGAAACGGCCCATTTGCTGAAGTTTAGAAACTAATTTTAGCTTTTTAAAAAAAATTTTGGTATTTAAAATAGTTACTTAAATTGTTTATTACAAAATTATTTAAATTTTTTTAACATAGTTTAAACACACACACACACACACATTTTTTTTGTTTAGTGTATCACCAATATTTATTATGTATTAATAAATTTTTTGCAAAGATTTTCCAATTTATAATCTGAAAAAAAAAACCCATTATTTTGTAAGATATTTTTAATTTGATTCTCGCAATTTAGTTTAAGTAAAAAATAATATTTTAGCAAAATACTTATACTGTTTTGCTGAAAAAAACCTCCTTAAAACACGGGTCAAACTTTAAAATTGAGTTTTAATTTCTGCTCAATATTAATTGTTGTAAATAAGATGCTGAGCTAAATCGCAAAATTAAACAAAGCTCAATAAAAAAAATTGCGAAAGAACTACACCATCAAAAACATTTCCACGTAAGAAAGCTTGTGCACGGATTTGTGACGTCATCAGAAAATTCCACTGAAAATTGATTTTTCTCGAAAAACCTCAATAACTTTGTAGCGATTATTTTAGATTTTATATAATAAAAGATATAATTTTGGTAAAACGCTATTTATAATTAGTTGATAAACTTTAATAAGTAAACTTAAAAAAAATTTAAAATAATTCTTTTTATATAAACCCCCCCCCCCCCCCTTCCCTCTCAAATTTCTAATTAAAGAAGTTGTGACTTTAAATTATATCCATTTAATGTTGGTCATCGTTTTTAAATACATTATTTTCGTTAAATATAACAAGTCAAACTATAATTAAATATCGAAGCGTTTGTTTATCACAGATTCATAAATATATACATTCAATCATATTAACAAATTGAAAAGTTATTTCAACAGATACTAACAAATGAACTTGCCTGTGATTATAGTGTTAAAATATTCTAAGAATTTTCGTTGAAAGCATTACGATGTGTCTTGGGAAAACAACTCTGTATTTAGCTAATTTACGTGTTCTTTGTATTTAAAATATCTAGTTCGATATTTTCAAAATCTTTATAAAAATTTCATTAACGAATTGTTAAATAATGTGAAGGGGAATTTTTAATAGAACTTTAAGTTAGAATAGTACAAGAATAAATCGTTTGGCATATTTTCCAATGCATTATGGGTAATTTGCCAAACATCTATGCACAATTAACTCATGTATCTATATGTATCGACGCAATTTTCACCAAAAATTGCATTCCCCAAAAAATTGCAATACCAAATGAAAATAAAATATTTTGTCTTGAAATATATCCCAAATTTATCGTATGAATGTTCTGTCATCAGTTCAGTTAGCTTTTTAAGATCAATTTAATTTTTAAACGTTTTCAATAAAACAATTTTTCTTTTCCGTTTGAAATGTATCAACATTGTACCAAAAGTATTTTCATAACATTAAATATATTAAAATAAATAATTAAAAAAAGTATGGTTTTTTTTTGTATTTAACTATTTCTCCAATATTATATCGTATTTCTTTCTGTTAAATAAATTTTATACATTTGCGTGTATTTTTTAAATTTACATTTAATGTTTATGCATCTTCTAAGACTTCAATAATTAATATTTTTTAAAAATAATAATTCGATTATCAATAGTAAAACTGCAAAAAAGCAAAGAAACCCGCAATACGAGTGCCCTAGTAGTGCTAATGTCAAATAATAATTATTAATTAATAAAATTTTATAATTTTAATTATTTAATAAATATTGAATGATAAGCGTTCATGCAATGCTTTTTCGCAATTAAAAAAAAAGCTAGTCTTAACAAGTTATATCAACGTTTTGTCCTGCATTGACGCAATCTAATAATTAAATATGAGGGCGCAAAGAAAATTCCTTTTACATATTTTATTTGGAAAATTCTTATCTTTATTTAGTCTACCATTGTATCATAAGTAATAAGTGTATACCTTTTAACCCCACCACCATTGCACCTTAACTTCTAAAGAATTATTAGTTATATGTTATAATACATTACAAACCAAGAGAGTTTTAAATTATTTAATGAGCCTCAAAAGGGAAAGTCTATGGTGTTGTAATTAGCCCCCGGGAAAAGAACTGCTGTTTTTGTGCGTATGAAATAAAAAATGTTTTGATATAATTATTTTAATTTTCTTAAGCAATGAACTCCAATCAGGACGGTATTTTCGAATCTTCCCAGCATAAAATCTTCATCAGCATGTTGTTCCAAATACATTTAAAAAACTTGCATTTTCAAAATCTTTTAATTTCCCGACACAAAACCTTTAGAAAACCTGCATTTTCCCTTTAAATTTCCAATGCTGAATTTTTCCGTATTGAACCTGCATAGAACCGTCAATCTCACAATTTTCATGAAGGTTTTATGCTAATTTTTTTTAAAGCTGGTTTACACGCAAACCACTGGAACAACCATAAATATCATCGTTTTAGTTGAGTTTTTAATGAATCGACTTCACTGGCAGTTTGCAAATTTCAGTTACAATATTCGCCTGGGATATATTTCTTACAACCGAAACTTTTTTTTTGCCAGCATGAAAACACGGAGAAACGTGTGTTTTCAGAAGTTTCGAAATTGGCTGAGTTGAGAGTTGCGTGCTGGAGGAAACTGGAAGTTCTCTCAACTCCACTCAACCATCCACCATGTTAAACTCCCGCGCGCGAGTGTGACCTACATCGGTGTTCCCAATTCCAGGGAAGTTCTGTGTACAGGTAGCCTTATTCGACGCTGCTGCTGCTCTGTGTTGTTTTCTGTGGAAATCGCTGGTTGACCATGGTGCCGTCACAAAGCACACTAATACACACATTGGAAAGGGACGAATTAAAATACATTATACGATACCTATAGAAAATGTGAACGACGAGAAAAATGTCTATTGATCGGAAAACTATAACAAAATATCCTTTGGTAATATCATCAAGGGTAGTTCAGTTAGTTTTTGGGACACGAACAAACATAATTTTACATTCTAGTATCTTTACTTAAGCGGTAATTTGGCAACTTGGGTCGTATTTTCGCAATATTAGATTTTTCTAGAAAACTGAAGTCCAGATATTTTCTAAAAAAATCTTTTCCAGTCAATAACTTTGCCAATTAAAAAAGACAACATTGGTGTCACTAAGGTGTCACATTCTAAAAGTTGGTGAAATGGCTGGTTTGCAATGTCGAATGTTATTTTTTAAGACAAAAAAAAATTCGTAATTCCATGTTTATAATTGTAATTTTGAAAACACTGAAATAAATGTAAAGGGATTTGATATTTTTATACGATTTCAAGTAGAAAGGAGGGGAGAGAGAGAGAAATAAATTAATTTATCGATGTACTTACAATTATGATTTTATCGATATATGAAAATAATTGTCTTTTGAAGGTTTGAAGATAATTCTTTGACCAGTCTTCATAATTCTTTGGATAGCTTAGAGGAGTGTTCATTTATTATGTCACGCTATTGTTCTCACTTTTGTACACTCCCAACGCTCCACGCTCTGTCACAATATTTTTTTGTAGTTAAAACAGACATTACAATTTTTAATCTGTGTATTTAACCACACATTACATTAGAAAAACAGTGATTTCTATATATAAAAAAATACTTATATCAAATTCGTGGACCAAATTACATAATTTTTTTTCTACGAAGTTTTATTAACCACTAAGCACACAGTTACGCATTATAGACCCCTCTCTACTCCAGGATGTGTGACGTAATAAATAAACGACCCCTAGGCGGTGGAGTACCGGACTCGTAAACTGAGGGTTGTGGTTCGAATCTCGACATAAAAGTGTAGCGAACTCGTGATCGGATGGTTGCCGGTTTCGTTTATCAGTATCTGCCAAGAATACATCCGCCGTGTGTGTAAAGGACGTTGCAAGTTGAATCTGTCGTGGTCGGACAAGATTTCGATGGGTGAGGGGTTCGATCCCCAGCATGTGTGTAGCGATTCAGTGAACGGTGCGAAAACATGCTCACCTTGTATAAGGGACTGGTGCCCCTCAACCCGTAATTGCTCACGTGAGGTCATTTTTGTCTCGGGTAATATTTGAACTTGTTCGGGTTCTTTTTTTTTTGGGGATAGATCCCGAACCGTCGCGAATTCCCCATTTATCAGTTCAATACGAATGTTAATCAATCCGACCACGGTAGTTGTTCATCGATAAATAACTCATTTTCAAATTCTCTTCTGTTGCAGAGTTCCCACATCTCCACCATTCATGTAGCAGCCATGTCATACCCCTCCCAGCCAAGAGGCCTGAAGCGGAAGCACTCGGAGGATGCCGAAGACGAAGACCCCCCCAGACCGATGCGGCGGCCCCCCCGCTACACCCAAGAGCGGCAGGAGCTGCTGGAGATCACCTACGACAAGCTGAAGAAGACCGAGGCGGAGAAGCACCCCAGCTTCCTCAAACAGGTGCTCATGACCAACATAGTCCGGAGGCTGCAGAAGGACATGATGCGAGACGGCATCCAGGTAAACGGACTGACTCGCGAGTCGACTGCGCCGGTGTGGTCGGCCGACAACAACCTGGTGTCGAACCTGGACCCTCCCCCGAACAACACCAACGAGCCCAACTTCGTCGGGTATCCCATTGACGACAGCGGGGTGGACAGACCCCCTACCCCTATCCCCACCACGCCTAGTGAGTACGAGAATTACAGCAACGGAACAAACTACTCTTCGGAGAGCTACATCAGGTGCATGGACACAGACGACTCTCCCCGAGTTACGTGTTTCGCGCGGACTTCGTCGTCGTACGATCGCGCGGAGTCTGGGGCCTTATGGACCGAAGATAATGATAGGTTATCTAGTCTGAACTGGAGCTCGGTGCTCAAGAGCACCGTCGACCTGAACTGCAGCAGCGACTGTACGATGTCCGACGACGTGGGCTCGATCACGTCGCTCCACACGCTCATGCCTGCCGTCACAGGGATCGAGGCCTACTTGAGTAGCTCGGGCATCTTCTCTGCCAGTAGCTCGTCCACCAGCCCAAGCGGAAGTAGTTCGGTTTCGGGAAACACGAGCCCCGCATCTGGGTCGTCGCCTTCGAGCAGCAGCGAGGACGAGATCTTCGGCGATGTCGATCTGACGCTGTACGACTACGACTACACTCCGCTGTCCCCGCCCAATGTCACGATGGCCCCTTTGACCGCGGAGGAGTTGATGTGGTCGCTGTCCAACGACCAGAAGCCGGCTGCCACGGACGACAGGGACTACCTAGCGTCGGTCCTCACGTGACAGCATCAAAGTCTCTCATTGACGTTTTAAGATTTTTAACCGATATTTAATGTTTGTACAAATTGTAAATTTTACCAGTTTTTCCACTGTGGATGTTTATCCGAAGTACATCTCTGCTGACTATCATACAACTTAGCACAAATAACTTTTATTTTTACATGTTTGTAATAATTGTTGGTAGCTTCGTCTTCACAGTTCGGTTAAATTGCATTTGTACTTAATTACCTCAAATTTGATTTTTATGCCTTGGCTACATTATAATAATGGTATAGATCTAATTTAAGAAAGTACTTGATAATATGCATGTAATTGAAATATTTAATTATTTTTTTTAAGTATAATTTTTACGAGAACGTTATTACTGTACTTAACTTATGGAGGACAATGCTTTTAAATACATACTTGATGGTTAGAATAACGTATGTGCCTATTTGTTGAATTAACATAAACATCTCTCAAATTGTTTTATGTAATATTTCATTTGTCTATGTCTAATGTTACACAATTTCAACAAATCCTCATGAGTTTTGAGAGCTAATTTAATACGTTCTGAATGATAACCAGTGAGAACTAATACTGTAATGATCTCTTCTTACCATTTAGAGTAGTATGATAATCTAATGCCTATTTCAAGCATTTATAGGGACCAATATATCAAACATTTAAAAGCTAGATCTTATATGGAGCCGATAGGCAGTGTTAGTATGAATCATACTTTCATTTCCGACAACACTCAATGTAGCTTATTTGCCGTTTTTCTTTATTTATCAATAGTCGAAAGTCATTTTACAGATTTGTTACGCAAGTATTGATTTGTACCGAAATATTAGCTTCTATAGCGGCATAAATTTAAAGATTTTTTAAATAGTCTGCCCCTTGGACATAAAGTAAAAGTTTTGTATGAAATATTCTCTACGGAACAAAGCATGAATTTGATATTGTAAAATAGAAAAAAAAAATTAAAATATTACAAACTTAACTTTTTTTAACTAATTTCGAAAATCTAGTAAATTTTTAATTTAATTATTAACTTTTTCAATTTTTTTCATACGTAAATTTTTGAACGTAAATGACATCCCTACCAGTCAATTTGTAAAAGTCGGAAAAAATTGTGTATTTGAGTGTAGCTTATCGTCAAAATTCTTGGTTGAAATGCTGTTGGTTGTTTTTAAAAAAGGAACTAGAATAATAATAAAAAAAAGGCAATACATAAATGGGTGCTGTTCGATTGCCTTAACTTTTGCAAGTTTTTAAGAAAATTAAAAAAAAAATGCTTGATATGGATCTCAAAACACTACTCGTATTTATAGATAAAGTAAAACCTGTTTTCCCCAAAATTACCCATCTTCAACTCCTTTATTTTATAAAATACATATCAGGTAAATTGATGAACAATTTCATGAGACAATAAGGAATTAGGTAATATCTCATACTCTGCTGTAAATGGTCACAGAACAAACTGTTGTTAAACTTTCAAAGAAGAATAACGGAGGAACTGAGCTGAACTTTGGTGTCAGGTTTAAAGCTTTTGTATGAGGTTGGATTTGGCGTTGAGAAGAAAGGTTGTATTTGCACTCATTATATTAACAATTACGTCATTTTTTTGAGTAAATTTAGATCGCGGAAAGTTTATTGAATTTTTCTCGAGATATTTTTAATAAACTGCTGTCAGTGGTACAGAAAAGTAAAAGTAGCTCAAATCCTTCGCATTGACAGGTATTAAGGATAATCGCAATAACATAATTTGGAGATAAATTTTATCATTAAAATAGTAATGAAATTAAAAAAAGTATGCATCGAAGTTTACAAGTTGTAATTTAAATTAACGAAAAGATTTATGAATTTACAAAAATAGTTCTATGATAATTAAATTATGAATAATAATTTCTTCTAAATATTTTTTTTACAAGCCACTGACTTGTTATACTTTTTTTTTACTTAAATCTACATTTAATCTTTTTAAATTTTCAGTATAAAATTATTAATTTTTCTCAAATATGTGTAACACGGTTTATGATCGAACCATATTACACATATTTTACAGATTAGAAATTTCATATTTTATTACCTGCTTGAATTGATCAATGTCCAATTAAGTTAATCCTTTTGTTCATTTAAAAGAACCCTTTCCAACCACTCGATATTATAAAAAAGAAGGGTCGACCTATTTTACCAAAGACGTACATTGATTGGAAAATATCAAAAACTAAAAATATTAGTTTTGAAAAGTTATTTTGCATCCCAATTTCAATTTGTTGAATATGTCTCAAAGTGTGGTTGATGTTTCTCCAAGAAGGAACCGAGTAGCTAAGAAAGGAGAGAACTTATTGGTGTTTGCAATACAAGGAGCCAAAGAGCATAGGTATAAAATGAAAGACTACTGTATATTGTACATACTGTTACCATGGAACACATGGTTTGTATATTTATTTTGTACAGATATGGCTTAAATACATTTAAACAAGATGTTATGGCTACTTGTTGACAAAAGCAGCAGATTTTAATAAAACCTCCTACATTAGAAATCTAGGTTTAGATAGTATTTATTTGTACAAAAAAAAAATGAGAATGTTTAAATGCATATTGGGGATTTTAAGAACTGCTTCCCTCTTTTTTTTTTAGTGATTAAAATAAGTGGTATTTCTAAATTCCTCCAAACTGTTTTTAACGGTGATGTTGTAAGGTCTATTCTACATGAACGTGATAAACGCGAGTCCCATTTTGCAGAGACTTTCATTAGTTCATACAAACCACGTGGTTTTGAATGCACCAATCACGGAGGTTTCTACGAAATGCCACGCGCGTTTATCACGACCGTCAGAATGGATCTAAGTGATCGTCTAATGATTTATTGTTTTCGCTTAAATTTACAGTAAATCAAATGGAGGCATATACCATTTAGGGAGTAATTCTTTTTATTTATATAATGCAGTAAAAATATCATGCTGAATTTTGTGCTAGCATCGTTTGCTCGGAGGACTACTGATAAAAGAACAGAACAAAATGCTATTTAAAACCCAAGGATCAAAGACTGGGTCATGCTGATTGCTTTATCCCTAACTAATTAAAGGCTAGAAATCGGACAGTTTTTCCAAAGAAAATATAGAAACTCGAAGCATACTTTAGTTCGGTATGTCCCCTCAGAGACTGCATGTAAAATTATAACTCAAAATCTTTATATCCCGTTTTGTAAATCACGGGAATAAATGCTGATAATTAGTCTTTTTATTTTAATTACTTCAAAAAGGAGTACTTGCCATGATGGAAACTGGTGTCTTAAAATTCCCATTCCTTTCTATGATGTGTAAATAAACAGTTCTGATAAAATTAAGGTATTTTCTTACGCTATTTTGCTGTTTTACAGCAACGAGAGGATGAAGTAACTAATACGCTTCGAGCATGGATCCTTCATAGTAGAGAAAACATAATGTTATAATCTCGCTAACATCGAAGCGAGGCCAACATGGTTGGCCTCAGACACGTGTTAATTACGTCATTCCATTCATAAATTTTCGCTGTTGCACATTTCCCAATTCATCAACCAATCGCGAGTATTTTTTAATTCAAAATTTTGAAAAGAAGTCAACGTGTCTGAGGCCATTCGGTCTGAGATGTTGGTCTCACGATTATGACGTCATATTCGCTCTACTACAGTCCATTCATGCTCGAAGCTAATACGCTTGTGCGCATTTCGTTATATTTTTAAATTAGATGAAATCGTTCTTAAAATTCGAAATTTCATTTTAATTGAATGATGAATTCGCGGTCTTAATTTTCTTTTAAAATTTTAAATTTCGTTATCTTTCTTAATTTCAACTGCTGCTTCTTCTATTGAACAATTTCCATTGCACAATTTATTAATATATTGATTTGCCAAAATGTATCAATTGAAATGTTATATTTGTATGAAAAGTAGTATCATATATCAAAGTGTAAAGTTTTTTCTTTTCTTTCTTGTTTAGTGTATGTGTTGCTTATAAACTTTTAATATTTTATTTTTTCTTAAAGTTTAATATATTTTTATTTTCGAAATGTGATGCCCAACATGCAAGTTATAATTATGATGCATATAGATATATATGTGCTGTTTTATGTCTGAAGAGTATTTTATGTTTTATTTGTTGCCTTTGAAGTACTTTTTGTTGTTATTCATAATTGATAGTGATTGCCATTACTAAGTGAAAAGCTATTTTATAAGGTTTGCTAAATACTTGTTGTATTGATTGGTTTAAGGGATATTGATTGTGTTTTAAGGTTTATTCTGCACAGCTGTATAAAAAAAATAACATTACCGTCTCGAATTCTGTTTATGTTATACATTCTTTGAACATTGAAACGATGTTCTGAATTTCTAACTACCTCCTATGTTTAGTAATGAAAACAAATGACAATCTACGAAATTCACTTATTGAATCATGCAAAACGTGAAAGTTATATCTAATTTTTCAATAAATGTTAAACAATTTATAGGATTAGATTCAAAAGTTATACAAAAAAAATAAGCACAAGCTCCAAAGCCCTACAATTTGAAGTCAGTCTAATACCTTCTAATCTTCTAACTATCCATCAAAACAATGCAGTTTGCGCACTATGATAATAGTAGAGCCATTCGCGCCTAGGTGATTGTTATTGAAGAAAGGAAGATTTAGAAAATCAGTTTTCTTCCCCCCCCCCCCCCAACTCTCGATGGAAGGGTCGCCATCAGGAAGAAGTAGCTCAATTTTATTTATATTTTAATTCAACTTATGCAGTTTTCTGCAAAATGTAGCAATTGCACAATTTGTTAAAATAATGTAGCTTCTTCCATCACATGAGACCGCTTTTCTATACATTTTATATTAAAACCGGAAATTCTTAATTTAGGATGCAAATAAAAGATCGTGGATTGTATATTTAATCTATGCAGGTCTTTCAGGTACTATTAATTCTGTGTTACTATGCTTTTCCAAATATATCCATCTTATTTAAATAATCATATTTTTAGAGCCGATTCTGTTGGTAATGTTGGTTGGATACAATGGCAAATTACACCCATAGTAAAAAATTAAACATTTTGCATGATTCCAACATAATATCTTCGGTCTTGTGTGAAATCTCGCCAAGTCATTTTTTTATGCGCCTCCATAGGTCTAAAGTAAATTTTGGTTAAAAAAATCCCCAGTCCATAATAATTGTGGTTAAGAAAAAATATTCTTACATATTGAGATTAACACAGTCTTCTATGACTTCGTCAGGACAAAAACTTAATAAGTTTTCCCCTCAAGCCCACGATATTTGATTAAGAATATTACTTATTGGAATAATATACGAAATTTTTTCTGTGTAAAATGGATATAAGTTCCTTTATTCTTAAATTCAATTGAACGGAAGCACATACATATGCGAAAAGACAAAGGCTGATAATAATTGTTCAAACTATAATACACGCACATGCAAACCAAGTACATTTTTATTCTTTCTCACCTATTTATATAATTATTCAATATAACAAGTATTTTAGTGCATGCAATCAGAGACGAAGAATATGTAATGATTGTTTTCGATTACAATATAGTTTTTTTTTTTACTGTTCTGAGTTTCAGTATATAAAAAAAATCACATAAGTTTTTGGTCACTGAGATTTGAAAATGTTGACATTGGCGATAATTAAAATTGAATAATAAAAGTTGTCTTTTTTATTTTCCAGAACTTTTGTAATATCAAATTTCTAATTTGTGTATATGAATCTAATTTATTGTGAGAAACACTTGGTAAGCTATTTGTTACTTAGAAATGTTTTTTCCAAGTAAAATTTTATATTTACTTTTATTTTGTAACAAAACGTATTATGTTATTAAAAATATACATTTATAAACGAAGAGACTCGATTATTTCTGAACCCTTTCACACCAAAACAAACAAAAATATATTCTTAAACAAAGGTAAATTCCATAAAATTTATAGAAATATTGAAATCGAACCTAAGACTTTCTGCATCTATGAGTTAGTAAAATATTGAAAAGATTCAGAACTTTTGTGTGGGCAATATTTTCATTTGCAATAACATTTTTAGTACAAAAATATAAAAGTAATGCTCAAAGGTATCTTTCCCTGGTATAATTGGGCTTACTTAAATAAAGAGTGGCCACAAATTGTTGGGCAATGGTCATTATTTAACTGCACAAGCCATTCTTGCTTCTATACTTTTAACTATTTTGCTCATTGCTACTAAAGCTAAGCAATGTAGTTGGGCATTTATAACGTTTTATTTTTCTAATGCAGTTAAATTTGATTCAACCAAACATTGACCATCGTCCAACTAATTATGAGACCCTGTATGTAGGCTCCCATTTTTTTTTTACTGAGAATTCAATATTTATTTAAACACCAACTTCGTAATTAGTTTAATTGAAAAAGCTTAAAAAGAGATTTTACAAAACTAAAACCGTGGATGATAAATTCACATTAAGATAAGAGTCATTCAACAAGGTTAAAAAATATTTCATTTTCTATTACTTTGCATATTAATTTTTTTATAACTGGAAAAGTCATGACTCGAGCCTTGATAGTGTGTCAGTCTTTAAACAATCTATGATTAAGTTAGGCATATATTCAGTAAACGGGGACAAAACAATCCGAAATGCATAAATCATTGATATTTTTTCGTTTATTTATTAAAATGAAATCTCTACTAAATATGCTGATACGTAAAGTTCAAATAAAGGAAACATAGTTTGAAAAAATAACTATAAAAGTCTAGTTAATTAAAAATTGAAGTTTTTTAACAAGTTAAAAAAATACTATTTACAATACTAATCTGTTTCGGTCAAAGTGATGTTTGCTATAAAGTATTTATATGTATATATATTATACCATAATTAAAATTCCCTTTTTTTTTAATTAAACAAAATCGTAGTAGAAAAAGTACTATTCTACAATAAAAAAATAGACCATTTTTAGTTTGATCTTTCTAAAAGCTGGCGGAACAATATAACTAATTTACATAAAAATAAGGGATATAATTCTTTCATTTGTTATTAAAGGTGATTTACAGTGCATTTCAAAAAATCCCATATTACAAAATTTCACAATAAAATATTGCTAGATGTTTTTTTTAACAGTTGATCAAACTCCACTTTTAAAAGCAATGCTTGGCAGAATTAACCGATTACTACAATAAATAAAAACATTTTTATTAAAAAGTAAGTTTAAGACAGACTAGACAATTTAGGTAAAATAAGACATTTAATGCTTTTTTATCCATTTAGAAGCCATTAATATGTTAAAATGTAAATTTATAATTCGATAACACCATTCAGCATTATAGTCTGGCTCCAATTAATTGGCGGACAGTAACGCCCAGTGGCGGGCCGTGGTCGAAAATGTTAGTGCAGCCGAAATCATGTAACTCCCCCCACCACTTTTTTTCTTTAAAATTTATTACTCAAACTCAAATCAAAGTTTCCTTTCAACTTTTATGAAAGATAACATGTGAAAAAAAATAGAAAACACTTTATTTTTTGAAAATTAAATCAATCCTCCTTTCTTTTAAACTTGCGAATCGGTCAATTTCAATATTAATTTAAGTAAAGAAACAACAACACACGTGTAAACTTATCGAAAACTATTTTCGTTTGGAGAGATTCTTCAAAATTCTCGTTTTCCCCGCCCCGCCGATTCACGCACGAACCAACCATTTCATCAAAATTACAAGTACAGCATATTTGAAAAAAAAATCCTTTTGGGCTGCGTTTGTGTCGTCACATCCTCCATTTTAGCGTGTAGGGGAAGTGATACTACGTAAGGTTGCCATGGCAACGATGCAGACGACTTTGGACTTCGTTTTTTGGTTGCAGTTTTGATTGAATGGAGTTTTTCCCCCTCCTGAATTTATGCATTACGGTTTGTTATTTATCGGAGATTTTTTTTACTTACCGTTGAAATTTCATCTTCATTTCCAATTCTAATCTTTATTTAAGAAAATTAGTAAAATATATAATTTTAGTTTTAAAATACACTAATAAAATTTAGGTGCAGCCCGGCTGTACTTGCACGAGCCGCCACTGATACGTCCCTTTAAGCTGGTTCCGACGAATCAGCTAACGAGTTTGGGAGAATTGACCAATCGCCTTATCTAAAACAAGTAAACAATGTGACGTCACAGCGGCCATATTCGCAAAAATCAACTGCATTGGTTATTGGGATAGAATTACTGGGTTACGCTTTTAAGGGTCTGTCTGACAATATAACTTCTTAACAAATATCACAATTGATATAAGTTTGGTCTTGTTCGGTTAGAAAATTTATACGCTATGTGCGTATAAAATTTGAAGTAAAGAAGCACATATCCCACGATGTTAGACGTAGTAACAAGCTCCCGGCATCAGGCTGAGCAGGTTGTTTATCTTCCTTCTGTTGATGATCAATTCTCATTTCTATAATTTTCTGAAATGACGTTTCACGTAAAACTGTAGGTTGTGCTGCAACATATTACATGTTACACCCGATTTATTTTAATGTAGAATCGATTTGAAGAATTAAAACTTCAATATAAGCATTTTTAAAAATTGTCTCTTTAAAAAAGTTTCTTTTATAGTGATTTATTTGGTGCTGTTCTTTTCAGATAGAGACTTCCAATCTGCATGCCTATGTTTGCTACCAAACATATCTTGCAAATCTTCATAAAAATCTACATTTTATGTATATGTGGTTAATATAGATATAAGATTTTTGATTTTTTTTTTTAATTTAAACGAACAGAAAAAAAAAAATAACCAAGTCACAAATGACAAACACAAAAGTGTAATATTTTGGGGGAAAAGGTGTTCTCAGTTTTTGAAGTGTATAACAATTTTCAATTTTTTTTTGACAAAATTCAAAATTATCTCAGTAAAACCGGTGCCCGCCGAGTCTAGTTGCTAAGCGACGTTAGAAGTTTCAACCGACGCCGCTTCGCTGTCCCCCTCTCCCCTCGTCCCCCGTTATTTTTGTCCGACTGACATTTTGGAAGAGGCGCCATTTTCCGCCAAGGGTTGCCAATCACGAAATTCCGAATTCGCCAAATACAAGAAAAATGATTGCTTTCTCCATACTGTTTATAGTAATTTAGAAGATTCACATAAGAAGCGAATCCGGAGAAAAATATTTCTTGTAGAGAAGGGAGTGTCCTTTCCAAGCCGTTTGTTATTAGTTTTAAATAAATATTTTACCACTCAATCAGACCTTCCAAAAATTCTGCGTTTTCCGACATGAACTATAAAATAGAAATAATTTTTGGGTCTTTAATACTTTCTTAATTATTTTGGAATATACCATATATATTGGAAACAATTTTCTTCATTTTTTGTAAATCTTTCGTAATTGTGTACACTTTACAAATATTAAAAATGGGTTGGTTGGCTTGCAAAGTGGTGCTAGTTCAAAAACAGAGAGCCGAGATAAGAGCGTTTACAGTTTGAAGCTCGCCTTGGATATCTATAATTTTAAGTGAAATTACATTCAACTCATTATTGGACAACTTATTAAACTAGAACCCACACCACTTGGCCAAATGATACATTTAGCTGCCTTAGAGAATGGTGTTAATTCATTTTGTGATTTTTTTTACTTTCATCACAGTGGGGGGTACGGATAGCGGGACTGGGGCAGTGGCGGCTCGCCCACTACAGCAAGTACAGCCGGGCTGCACCTAAATTCATTAGTGTATTTTAAAACTAAAATCAGATATTTCACTAATTTTCTTAAATGAAGATTAGAATTGCAAATGAAATTTCTACGGTAGTAAACAAAATCTCCGATAAATAGCAAGCATGTTACCGTAATTCACAATTCAGGAGGGAAAAAACTCCATTCAGTCAAAACTGCAGCTAAAAAGCGAAATCGGCTGCATCGTTGCCATGGCAACCTCTACGTAGTATG
This sequence comes from Troglohyphantes excavatus, assembly GCA_963932185.1. Classification (NCBI taxonomy): domain Eukaryota; kingdom Metazoa; phylum Arthropoda; class Arachnida; order Araneae; family Linyphiidae; genus Troglohyphantes; species Troglohyphantes excavatus. The sequence goes on along the minus strand of OZ010671.1, from coordinate 63,187,350 downwards.
GAGATTCCCCCCATGCTAATGCACTGCATTTATGAGAAGATACAGCCGAAATGAGATTTCTTGTTTTAGCTGCACTTGAGGTTCGATATGCTGATTGGCTCATGGGTGAAACGAGAACTTACGAGATTATATCCAAACGGAAATGGTTTTCGTGATACATTTACTGTGTGCTGTTGTTTCAGGACATGGTCCTGCTGTTGTTTCGTTATGTAAGTTAATATTAAAATTGACCGATTCGCATGTTTAAAAGAAAGCAGGATTGCTTTAATTTTCAAAAAATAAGTGTTTTCTATTTTTTTCGCATGTTATCATTTCTTAAAAACTGAAAGGTAACTTGATTTGAGTAGTGAATAATAAAGAATTGCCGTTCATGTAAGGTTTTTTGAAAATAGTGGGGAGGGGAGGGGTTCACATGATTTCGGCTGCACTAACATTTTAGACCACGGGCCGCCACTGCATGACAGGTATGGGAGTGGCTGTACGGATAGCGGGACTGGGGAGGGGGTAAAAAAGTTTCAAAAATCGCATGATATAGTAAATAAATGCTCACTATATAAATTTTTATACTGTTAAAATTAAGTTCTTCGTAAATGCAGTCGGGTATTTTCTTAATATTTATCTTTGCATCCCTAAAAATAGTATTTTGAATTACACAAAACAAAAGATCGTAATATATATTTTTTTAAACTGGCGAGTTCGTGAATATTTTAAAATAAAAATTCTATCCTGGGAATTTTCCCAGTATTAAACCAAATCCATTAGTTTTAAAATAAGTATTAGAGTTAGCCAGATCTAGTAATTTCGCGCCAAATATGGCAACCCTGATTTCCCTTACCGCGGCAGTGTGTTCGCAGTGAGTGTTCGTCGGAGGAACAAGCAGACTATTTCGACGGGGTGGGGAAGGTGGCCATTCTCCGATTCTGTGGCGGCGCTGCAATCGGGCAAAAGTGGTATTTACGTTCTTCTTACGAAACCGGTTTTCGAATGTTGTTATTTTATGATTTTTTTTAAGAGTTGTTCTTTTCGAGATGGCTAACTGGTAAAGTATCCGGCTAGCAATCGGAGGATTGCGAGTTCGAATATCTACGTGGACTGTGCACTTGACAGTTAAGCTGCGGCAATCTCGTGATCGGAGGGTTGCAAGATTCGCTCTTAAATTGCAAACGTTGTTTAAAAATATCCACCATTCCTTCCATCAGTATACGGGACTGGTACACGTTAAATCTGATCGTGGTTCAATTTCCTGACGTCTACTGAGTTTGCGTCGAGTGGCAGCTCAAGTGTTGTCCTCGTCGTGGTTCAACATTACGAGACAGTATTCTCGGATCTTTCTTTCTGGATACACCCTGAACCGTCGCCAATAGCCCACTGTTCAGCTCTATTGCGACGTTAATTAACCATCGGGTTATGGGGATAATTTTCTTAAAATCCCTTCTTATTAATATTTATATCGGTTGAGATTTTTGTTTGTATTTTTTGACAACAAAAAAAGCCACAAAAAAAAATTACAAATAAATATATGTACTTTAGGGCCCTAGGCAGCTAGTGATCTATCGAATACTGGGTACATTATATCAAAAATGCCTTGGGATCCCTTCGAAATTATACCTTAGCTACGCACTGAAGTACGCCACTGCTTGGACCTCTCCACTTTTTTAGGACTCACTCACGTTTCGAATGCCAACCCAAATCTTTTCCCATTGAAAGTGTTGGTGCAAAATAAAAACACACACATAAAACAGTTATAATATTTTTTTATAAACATTAAAAAGTGATTTTAAAATATTAAAAATAATTCCAATTTCACATATTTTATTAATTATCATTTGAAGTTTTTCAATTAAAATTGCGCGCACATAATTCACTGACCTCAAATAATAACTAACTGCACAAAGTGTGACAACGGTATGACTTTACTTAAATTAAAAGTTTCATTTGCTCCCCATTCCGATTTCAGCAAGAGCACGTTTTCTAACGATTTATCATGAAAATTATTAACATTCTTAATCGTTATATTTATTTAAATTCTTCCTCGTTATGTTAATTTTTTAATCCGTTTTAAATATCACTATTTGCTGTGTTATAAATTGTTCATATGAGCATCGCCGAAAAAAGATTCTACGAAAGTCATAGGTATAAGTGCAAGTTCGATTTGTATTTAAATTCTAAGTTAAATTTGAAGTGAAAAAAGTTGTAAAGTTTTATAAAATTGTTCCAGTTTTCATTATGAACACAATCTTTTATTTTTATTTAGCTCTGAGTTACATAAGTATTTTAAATAAATGTTTTTATCTTCGATTCTTGTTCGATTTACAGATGTGAAGATAAATCACTAAATGTAAATCATGGAATATTTGCGTTAAAAAGCATGATGAAAACAACTTTTTAGCCAAATTAATAATTTGAATAAAATAGAACTTTCTAATAGCAAGTTGTAATCTGCCAATTTTGAGAAAACTGATTTTTTATTATTATCATCAAAAAAGATTACATGCTTGTATGTTATTTTAAATGGGAATCCATATTATATTTATGTTATTTTTAATTCGTTCCACTGACGATTTTTATATATTTTAAAATATTATGCTTACTTTTCAACGGATACAAAACGAATGGTACACATTTTATTGTTAATATATTTTCTACTTAACAGTTTGTTTAAAAAAAAAGGTATATAATTAAATTTTATTAATATATAAACCATGTTGAATATTCTAAATTAATTCTTTCGCGGGAAAGCTCTTTCGAGCTTATTGTTGTTATTTATATAAATTTATATTTAGTAGAATATAGCACATTTTCCGAAGATAGTTGTTTTGAATTCGAATAAACCTAAACCTATATAATATACTAACAATACAATAATTGACAATTAGCTATATGAAATTAATAATAGCGTTTCAAGAATCTCTGAAATAAATGACAAATGTATCTATTTATTAATAAAAATAAAGTACATAGAACATTTGAAAGCATATTTGTATTCTTTCAAAAATTTGACTCTACACGGGATTAGCTTTAGAACGATGTTACGTGTACATATAAATATATTCGACAATAATGGCTGTCTTAGAAAATCTCTTAGACATATGCATGTGTTTTTTATAATAATTAAGTATCCTAAAATTAATTTAAAACCAATATATATATATATATACTTTTTAATTGCTATAATAAAAATATATTTTGTAAATAATATTAAAAAAATATATATACATACTTTGTTTAGTGCAGAAATGAGTTCCATTTCAACTATCGCAAGTGAAAGCTTTCCGGCAACGTTGCCACGCTTAGTACAGTTAGTTATTATTCGAGGTCAAAATTTCTGGTTGCTACGGTAACGGGAAAAAATTTCAAATAAATTTTAAACGCCATCTTGATTTTAATTTATTAATAACGCAAAACTTTTTACTAGGCCTAAGCGACTATTTGGGGCGACGGAATTAAAAACTTTTTACACAAATTTCAATTTATTTAAAAATTATTTGAGATTTTATTTTAGATTTATTTATTATAGACGACTGCCATTAGAATATGCTCTTATATCTGCTTTTGCGAGAGAGTTGATTCTGAACAATTGAATAACAAAAATACTCGGTTTTCTCGAATTAAACGAACAAGTTGTTCTGATAAATTTGAAAGAACTGGTGAAAATGAACAAGCAGTTATTCCCCCCCTCATGTTCCCGCTGCATTTCGTTTTTGAATAGTCATTTTTGCGTATTATTTTTATTAATTGTCGTTTTTCGCTCTCAAAACACCGGGCTGGATTCCGCTCTTGGTGACCATGAAAAGCACGTTTCACTTTCACTTGCAGCAGAAAACCGGAATAAATAAAGCAAATAAAATAACGGGACGGAGAGAGGGTGTTTCGGCGTGTGTATTTCTCGTCTGAAAATGCGTGGGGGGAGGGTTTTTGGCTGTGTTCAAAAAGTCCGCGGAATATCGATCAGGAAATTGAGTCCCCGTTCGCGGCATTTTCTTGGGTTGCACTTCTCTTGATTAGAGTTTCCCGCGATGAAATGCGAGTCATGAAGAAAATTCAAATTGTGAATGAATTTGGGATAAAAATTGAAAGTGAAACAGCAATTCAGCAGATAATAAAAATTTGAATTGGTCGACAACGAAACTTCGCTCACCGAAGGATTGTTCCATTCAACGCCGCGGATCCTCTTCCACGCCCCGTATGTGCTTTGCTTTATTTCAAGATTTTACACGAATAGAAACACTATTGGCAATCGTTTCTTATGTCATGCTATTTACAGCTCTTTCTTATTTTGTGTGACGCACTGTCCCGTTGGTCTACCCCTCCCCCATTTCACGTCAGGTAATGTTTTGCAGTTAAAAAGCAGTCATTAAAACTTACATTCTCCGTATTTACTGTATTTTACCAAATATTCTCTTAGAAAGATTGTGAGTGCGATAAAAAAATCATTTTTGTCAATGTTTATGAATCAAATATAATAATTGTTTCAATAAAGCTTCGCTTTGTCACGCAACCACTAGGTCCCTCTTTCCCCCATGTCACGCAAAGGGGAAGACAATGAAGGTACACCTATTAACTCTTTGTGGTCGAGAGTTGACCCCCAGCCACTAAAATAATAACCTGTTCTTCAATTGCAATTATAAATTATTAGATATTAAAGGTAATATATTTTCATTCACACAATATTTTAATTTTAGTATTATAATATTTTTAAAGTATGTCACAAAGTTTTTATATTAGGCAATATTTGTAGCATTTTAACAGACTAAGTTATGCATATACTTCCCCTGTAAGCTTCGAAATTATTTCTTTATTATTATTACTGTTTTAAATAGTAAACATTTTGATAGCATTTTATACTGTAAAAGGTTGTAAAAAAATACGCTAATTTTCAAATAAATATATGTAAATTTCAAAAATGCTTATGCCAAAAAGTGCACATTTAGAGAAAATGACTCTTAGTGTTCAGGCAAAATAATCTTTATTATTCGGAATAGGTTGAAAAAAGGCAATTTTTCAAGTAGCTAAGTTCTTTACTGTATTGGATTTACAAGTTATCGAATTTGGGGAATTTTTGTTTCGTAAATCTCTTAAAATACGCGCCTTAATACAACCTCTCTATTAAATAAAATCACTTAGCGTTTATCTTTTTGGCATATGTTTTAAAGAATAATACATCATAAATCGAAAACTTCAAACTCGCAACTTGTTGCGCCACAATTCGTAACATAAGACGTTAACAATTTGGTTTCGGACTTCTGAAATAGAATACGCCAACGAAACGAAACATCAACGAAACGAAATATCTTGAAAAGGAAAATTAACAAAAACCTTGACCATAGTTAAAGTTCTATTTAGGTGGCGCCATCTACAGGAATCAATGTCACCTAACAAACGATTCGAACATATCGATGCCTTATTGCACAGATATGGTGACATTTTTGCAATTTCCTCATTTTTACGGACAGCCATTTGATAGTTTGTAGTGCCATTAGTTAAAAGGAATACGAAATGAAAACAACGATCATTTGCTGTTTCTTGCAATTAAAATAATTGTTTACCATTGTTTTTATGAAAAAACTCTTTATTTTAATAGTATTTTTATTTGTTGCATCCGGATATGTTCATCCCTGGCGTCTGTACACACTTTTTTTACACTGAACAATCCCTAATTCTATAATGTTTCTGAAACTTCATTTCAATACATTATAGAATTAGGGATTTGTAGCCAACAAAAACCGCACTAAAAATAAACTAGCTGTTCTGGTGTAAGTGTTATGAAATTCACATCAATTGTCGTGCTTAAACTGGAGATCTAAATATTGAGATTTACTAAAAAGTGAAAATTGTTTCAGTAGATTCCTATTATTTGATAAAATGTTAGTTTTCATATCTATAACTCGGAAGTATATACTATGTATTTTTTCGATTTTCGGGTTAAATTTGCGATATGTGTTTTTAGCAGTTCCGGTGCTTCAAAATACTGAGAGTGCTCGGATCCTATGTGTCCAATAGAATTTTACGCGCTGCTCCGTTATATTTCTCCCGCCAAGTAGTGCTTTTTGGTGAGGTTTTTTTAGGGATGTGACGAATAGTGATTTGGCCGAAGACCCGTTCGTTGACTTTGTGAGGCCGAATACCGAATATAACAAACTTCTTTTCAAAATCTTTATACAGGTAAACAATCAGTGGCGGCTCGCCCACTACGGCAAGTACAGCCGGGCTGCACCTAAATTTATTAGTGTATTTTAAAACTAAAATCAGATATTTTACTTAAATGAAGATTAGAATTGAAAATGAAATTTCTACGGTAGTAAACAAAATCTCCGATAAATAGCAAGCATGTTACCGTAATGCACAATTCAGGAGGGGAAAAACTCCATTCAATTAAACTGCAGCTAAAAAGCGAAATCGGCTGCATCGTTGCCATAGCAACCTCTACGTAGTATGGAGATTCCTCCCCATGCTAATGCACTGCATTTGTGAGAAGGTACAGCCGAAATGGATTTTCTTGTTTTAGCTGCACTTGAGGTTCGATATGCTGATTGGCTTGTGGATGAAACGAGAACTTATGAGAATATCTCACAACGGAAATGGTTTTCGTGATACATTTACTGTGTGTGCTGTTGTTTCAGGACATGGTCCTCCTGTTGATTTGTTATGTAAGTTAATATTAAAATTGACCGATTTGCAGGTTAAAAAGAAAGCACGATTGCTTTAACTTTCAAAAAATAAGTAAGTGTTTTCTATTTTTTTCGCATGTCATCATTTCGTAAAAATTTAAAGGAAACTTTGATTTGAGTAGTGAATAATGAAGAATTTCCGTTCATGTAAGGTTTTTGGAAAATAGGGAGGGGGGTGGGGGATTCACATGATTTCGGCTGCACTAACATTTTCGACCACGGGCCGCCACTGTAAACAATCCATCAAGTAGACGAGGTAAAGGTTTAGGATATAAAATTATTATAATATTCACATTCATTAATGTACCCTACAATTTCAAGGGCAAGTGGAAGAAGAGGTTAACTGACAAAAATCCTTTTTTGATAAGATAAACAGCTTTTTCACTGATAACAATCTTGAAGAAAAGGGTTTGGTTTGTTTTCACACATTTGGGATTTAGGTTCGCCTAATGAAATCAAACCATTATAAGTGAAACATATACTTTTTACTACTCTGCATCTGCCTATAAAGCTAGCAGAGCCATACAATGTTGAGGGAAGATGCATATGTACTGAAAACTTTCATCAACATCAAAATTAGATTTTTTCTCAAAAATGCTAGTTAACATTTTTGAAATGCACTGCTTCAATATTTACTAATAATATTTCTATTAAAAATGAATTTTCGAATGTTCTTTTTTGAATTATTTAATCTACGGCTGAGTTAGGAAGATTACTCCATTTTTAACTTATGAGGATATAATGAGATATTGTTGCATTTTATATTACACCTATAACCAAATTAATCATAAGCATTCTGTTTGAAATATAACACAAAAAGCAAACTTGAAGTACCTGAGAATTATGATGAATGCTAAATGAATTCAGTAGGATAAATGCATTAAGTTGAAACTAGAAATTTGCGCTTTTATAAGTGTGGAATGGATTTCTTAAGTAAGTGGAAGCAATAAAATAGTTTCTTTTTGTGTTTAAGCATGATTTTTGAATTAAATATTTTAATTAGGTATATTAGGTTTGTACTTTTCCTAAATATTTCTTCTATGTAACACTTTCGGTGGAAGCAGCTGCAATATAATTCAGCAAAATTTAAAAAATGATACTTAGAATAAACAAAGATGTTGGCGATTTGCTGTTTGTAACCAATTTAAAATGAATAAAATCATCTGCCAAAAAAGGAACACATTAAGAAAATAAATTTAGTCTGCCCAATTTATCTACCATTTCTGAATTTAACTTCTGTTAGAACTACAAGGTTTAATTTGAACAAAATTCAACCTACAACTAAAAATATTGCAACATACCGGAAGTCTTCATACTATTTGTCTACTATCTATACATAAAGGATTTCTTCAAATGACAAGTGTCTTTTAAAATGCATATTTAGTATTGAATTTTTAATACACAAATTATATCAATACAAAAATTATGAGTGGGTATTATAATATAACTAAAAATAAATATAAAAATATAATATAACTAAAAAAATATACATAACTTATTTTTATTAACAAAATTTGATTTATACATTTTATATAACTTTTTAATTCTTTTTTGATTGTTTAGTTAAAAAAATGTTCTCTGATAAATTCAACCATTCCCTAAAAAAGGTATATGTAGTATTTGATTTTCAATAAGTTTTTGAAAACAGATACATATTAACAAATATAGGTAATGTTTATTGAGGACTTTCATCTGTTTTGAGTGATAGTACTAAGTCTATCGGGTAAAGAAAATTTATACAACAACAAAAGTTTTATATAATTTTAACGTATTTTATTTAATGAATCCTAATTTTGGCAGGTGTCAGTTTCTTAATATCACTCCATAATTTACAATCCAGCAAAATAAAAAAATTTGAGTAACACCAACTACTTAAAAAAAAAGCAATTCAAATTAGCTTATATTAACAAAATAAACCATATTAAAAAAATATATACGTCTTAATTTGTTATAATGTCCAAATTTATTTCTAACTTTGTACTTATCATTAATGCTCAAAACCAAGATAAACATTATCAAAGAGCTTCAATATTGTAAATTCATATTCGAGTAACCAAGATGTAAAACATGTTATATAAAATTTTAACCATTTTGTGAAAATAAAGTTTTTTTTAGCTTTTTGTAAGTAAATAACTCTTTCATTTATTGTTACATAAAAATTAAAGCCGAAGTGATAAAGTAACTAATGACACCAAAACCTCATTTTTGTATATAACTTGATTCGCATCTGGACTACACATTTGGTGTATGTAATAAAACAACAAATTAAGCATTAATACAATATATTTGTGTCCCAGTCTTTAACAATAACTACAAAACCAATTCATTCCATGCCTCTCTGCAAACTACCATAGTCCATCATTTTTTCGATTGGACCAATCGCGGCAATAGTCAGAGGTTTCTTTTTTAAGTAGTTAGAACATACTTCCCGAACCACATCCGCGTTTATCATTTCGATACGAGCTTCCATCTCCGTCAAGGGAATTCGTCGTCCATAATTCAACATCTGCCGTCCTATGTCCTCGAATATTGGAGTCGAACCATCCAACAGAAGAAGCGAGTTCGTCAAAAGCAGATTCTTCGCCCGTGTAACTTCTTCTTCGGTGACAGACGTGCAAAGTCTGTTCCACTCCTCTTGGACAGACAGGATCATGTCGTTTAGCGTTTTCCCATCTGACACAAGATAAATCCCCCACAAACCGGTGTCTTTGTAACAGGTGTTGAACGAGAGAAAGTTGTGGCATAGATTCTTTGCTCCGGCGTTGTTTGCGAGCTTGCTGTAGATATTGCCGCCGCTGCCATGGGATCTGTCCCAGTTGCCTATTAGGATGTTGGCGATGAGAAGAGGTATGCTTTCCGGGTTTGACCAGCCACAACCTTCCACTGCAAGTGCGGCGTGGACTAGAGGCATGGTTTCGTCGCCTAGACGAGATTCGCATCCAGTAAATGAACACGTTTCCAAGAAATCAGCACCGTCTGCACCGTGGCTTTTTAGTGATCCAAAATACTCTTCGGCTAGTCGGACTAAATGATCGTGGTCGACACCGCCTGCCCCCGCTAAGACCATCTTCGAGGCAACGTAGTGGTTGGTCTTGAAATCAACAAGATCTTTCCTAGAAATGGATTTGATGTTCTGTATTGGCCCCAGGATCGTGCGACCTAAGGTTGTGTTCTGGAAAGCCGCTGCGTGCAAGTGGTCGAAAACCAACTCTTGGAGGTTCATCTCGATTTCTTGCATCTCACGAAGAATGACCCCCCTCTCGACTTCAATCTCGGAAGTTCCGTACTTGCTGTTTTGGATGATGTCGGATAAGATATCGATGGCCTTTTTGACGTCGTTCGTCAGGCACTTCGCCTGGAAAATCGTCTGTTCTCTGGAAGTGCAGGCGTTTAAGTGGGCCCCCATGTTCTCAACTTCTAACTCCAAGCCAGTCTGGGTTCTTGTGGAAGTCCCCTTGAAGGCCATGTGTTCCAAAAAATGGGCAACTCCGTTGTTGTATTCCGTCTCATAGCGGCTGCCGGCGTCGATCCAAAGGCCCACTGTGCATGTTGGTATTCCGGAGTCTTCGGTGGCTATTTGTAATCCGTTCGACAGGCGGCTGACTTTTGTTTCTGGAACGTTGAGGACTTTTTCTGACACTTGTGTGCTGAAAGAAGGGTTTAATAGTTTCAGATTTCTGCTTAACTTGTAGATATTTCGAAGCATTTTTAGATTTTGACAATTGCGTCAGATTTTTATGAATGTAAACAACGTGATGAGAAAGAAAAACAGTTTAGTTACAGTTAGAGTTAGTATAACAAAAACTATATTATTTTATGGTTGGAGATTTAAATGTGTATTGTTTTTTTATGTAAATAGTGAAACTTTGATAATTTTCAATAATAAAATTTTAAAAAACGCCGATTAAAAAACGCCGCACTAGAGCTGTAAAGTGGGCTATTGGCGAGAAGTCCTATCTCGAAGGAAAGAACCGGGAACGATGCCTGGTATATTTGAACCATGGCGAGGACAACACCTAAGCTGGCACCCAACTCATTCAATAGACGTCCGGACTTTGGACATCGATCAGATTTATCGTGCATCAGACCCGTATAGACGCCGTAATTATTTTTTGTTGATGTTTTGGACGACTCTTCAAGTATTTTGTAGCGAATTTGGCAACCCTCCGATCACAAGATCACTACATTTTTATTTTGTCAAGTCTGTCGCATATGATCGAACCAGGAACCCTCTGATTCCCAGATGACGCTTTTATCTACTCGGCCATGGAGGCCTCCTATAAAAACAGATTTGGCATTTATATTATTACAACTCAACTCTACTTGGTAAATTTGGAGTTATTTTGTTCTGTCGAGGTTTAGAAGTCGAAAATAATTTATTTTGTTCTAGTTTTCGTATTTATTGAGTCCACTGAAGTTCTAGATAGTTTGGTATTAAAAATTATTCGCTATATTAAAAAAAATTAAAATTTTGTAATTATGTCTTCGCCTGTAAGGAGAGCAACTCACGCTGGTAGCTGGTATGTCAGTTCAGGTATGTAAACAAGCAGTTGTAAATTTATTAATTTTTTTTTAATGAATTTCTAATATTAAAATCATTGTCTTGTTAATTTTTAATAATCGTGTGCCGTCTTTGTTGCAAATACAATTCGCGATCAGTTCTTTTGATTTTAATCTAATAGACCATTCCTTAAAATTGGAAAAGTTAATGAATTAAAAAATTGTAGATTAATATAAGACATCTTCGTTATTTGTATAAAACACGCAATAGTTAAATTTTGGGTGAAAGTAAAGAATGAGAGGGCTCTCTGCTACATCAATTTTTATCAACAATTTGGTTTGGAAGGCCTAGCATTTCCTAAACTGAGATATCAATTTCAGGTAAACAAATAGGTGGAGCTACTTCTTTACATAAAAGAGATTGAACTACTACTTGCTTATGTGATAAGGCTATAGATTGAACCAAGGAGAGGCACGGGATGAAAAACTAATCTGACATCATTTTGGCGATAGTTTATAACTTATAAGAAACTTTTACTAAATATATGAAGTAATAAGTAATTATAAAAAAACAATTGGAATAATTATGATTTGGATTCGAATTTGTTTATGCTTGTAAAACTTATTATCCATGCAAGTAAAATAAATTTCGCAAGTATTGTACAGAGTTGCCAATTTGAATTGAAATCATATTTGGCGACATTAATTTTGGTTTTTTCTTGGCGAACTGTTCCTTATTCTGTACTTTAACCAAGTTTTGATTCATTTATAAATTAAAATTCTAATCTCTTTAGCAAAAGACTTGAGTAGCCAATTGGAAAATTGGCTTAATGTTGCTGGTGAACCAAATCATAGTCCAGCAAGGGCTATAATTGCACCGTAAGTATGTTATTGAATAATCCTATTTTACTTTTATGTATATATATTTTTTTACTATTACGTTAACTTGTGTTGGAATTGTCATTCATGCAATTTTATTTTGGTAGGCATGCTGGTTATCAGTATTGTGGAGCTTGCTCAGCATTTGCTTATAAGCAAATTGATCCTACAATTGTGTAAGTTTGGGTTTTCAGCATTTTAAAAATAATTCTCAATAATATAATAATAATTCCCAATAATACTAGGGTGTGAAAAAAAACATATGATTTAAAAAAAATCAGATTTACTTGATTTAAATTTGATTTTTTTTATTTAAATCGTATTTGTTTCAGAATTTTTAAATAAGATTTTTCTTAAAATAATTAACTACTCTACAGATGGGGGTCTGGTAAATTCCCATTGGTTAAGGGAAAATGGGTATTTACCTTATGTAATGTCCAAAATTACATATACTGTGCATTTGTTAAACGTTCGTGTTTTATTTCTTATGGTAAAAATTGTCAATGGTAAATTTTGACCAACCAAGGTGTAAAAAATCCCGATTTAAAAAAATAAATTATAATGATGTATTAATGTAATGCATATTCATTTTGTAGCATATTATAATTTACAGACATTTTTGAAGCCATATCTTATAAATATCAGGTTTTTACATATTTCGTACATTTATGAAAAAAAAAATACCTGGGTATTTAAGATGTACCGTATATACTCGCGTATAAGCCGACCCCCTAATTTTAAGAGGATTTTTTGTCCAAAATCGGAAACTCGCGTATAAGCCGAGTTTTATTTTCGTACATGAAAAATTCCGATTAAAATCGGCAAATCCTCGACAAAAGAGTAAAATTTTAATTAGAAAAATAAATATTTAAGCCTAGAAATTAAAAGTTTAAAGAAAGTGGCTGGAGAAACGGCCTTCCTCGAAGTTTGTGACTATTCATCGGGCTTAAAAGTATGTACCGCTCGCGATGTTCTGGTGTCTTTCAAACCTCCATCGGACTTCTTAAAATTAAATCTCCCTTATTATAAAATAAAATATTTTAAACCACAAACTTAAATACCAAAATGTGCAATTTCTCATCCTTAACATCGTTTTGTAAAGATTTAAAAACTTAGAAAACGTCAATTATTTTCTGTCAACAGCGTTGACTACTGTCGCTATTAAATATAGATGAGCATTTTTTTTATCCATCTCGGAAGAAAATACTACTACATTATGGATGAATATATACTTCTTATTAAAATATTTAGTTTTTAATTACGGGATAAATGACTTGAAAGTAGAACTTGAATTCGCTGATTAGCAACCCCGATTTTACCGCTTGAAAGCCAATTCCATCCAAAATACTAATGAAACAACTATTAATATCTGTACATAATATTATCAAGGAATAAAATCTGTATTAGGGAAATAAATTTAATTTAATTATTGCAATCGAGCAAGAAAGACACTGACTTTAAAGTGGTGTCATTCGCTACGCACGATGTCAACTTCTTAGTCTTCCATCCAAAATTCTATTAAAGTAGCGTTTACTAGCTTAATAAATTCTGCAAACTAATTAAATATTTATCAAAATATATAAGTTAAACTGATTATTTATGTGAGTAGTTAAATTTTGCGTTATGATTACGCCGCGATGCGCAGAACGGTCTTCAGTCAGCACGTGACGCATATTCTCGATCTCGGAAATGTGTTGGCGCGCTTTCAGAAGAATCCGCTAATTTCAACTTCTCTCCTTTTCCCATTTTGGGCAAATTATATTAGAAATTTTAATGACCCGCGTATAAGCCGAACCCCCTACTGTTTGATGAATATTTTGACTTAAATTTCTCGGCTTATACGCGAGTATATACGGTATATATATATTTTTATTTATTCAAGAATTTAAACTGAATTTTCTTAAGTTATACCGATTTGTTTTTTAAACAATTTTACATATTTATAAACCAGCTTATAATATTTAGCTTAATTATAAGATTTTAAAATATTTTACAAATAGCCCTACTTCCTTTTTTACCTATTTCAAATTTATCATTAAAAGAAAAAGCCAAATTGGATATTTTTTCCTTAGAAGACCCTATTTTATTAATTTAAACTAAGAGCTTTCTTGGTAAAAATGTACTGTACGGTCACCCTTGGCGACTTTTTCAAAATATCGCCAAAAGTCGCCATTTTGGCGACTTTTAGCACTCTGTTTTCCAATAGGGTTGCTGCAGTTCCTGTTCGGGTCGGAGAGGAGTTGCCATTAAAAAAAAATATCGCCAGATGTGGAAAAAATCGCGCCAAGGGTGACCGTACAGTAAATCTGACCCCCTTTCTTAAAAGAAAATAATTCTGTTACAAGGGTCATAACACTCATTTCTCAGTAGATAATAACATAGGATAAGAAGGAATTGCAGTTGGGAATGCCTACTCTAACTATAGGTAGAAAACTTAAAAAAAAAAAGTTTTTTTAGACAATGAATGGTAAAATGTCATTATCTCAAAGAGGTGTAGGATAAGGAAAAAAGTGCTGTGGGAAGAACTTTCAATAGATCAGAATGTGCAAGTGAAACTTAAATCATATAGAAAAGACCAGAATAAGGAAGAAAAGTTGAAGTGACCATGAAAAAGGCACAATCAATAACTTTTTTTATTTCCTAATTCCAACAGGATTTCTTAATTAAAAGAAAAAAATCCATTGATTTAAATCAAATGATTTATACTGCTGGATATAGATGAAATAGCCGTTTTGTTTGTGTTTCAGGAAGCGAGTTTTCATCTTGGGTCCTTCTCATCACGTCCGATTGAGTGGTTGTGCTTTGTCCCCTGTTCGAACTTACCGCACACCGCTAGGAGACCTCACCATCGATGAGTCAAGTATGGGACTTATTCTATAGTTCAAATTTTGTAAATTGTGTGAACTTCAGTGTTCATTCTATGTAGTTTTTTTAAGGGCGATCCCCCCTTTTAGTTTGTGCTCTTTTATTGAAAAATCGCCGCCTTGCCCTATGATTTTAAAATAAAATATTAAGTATTTATGCAGTTTTCTCATTTTAGAAGGCTTCTTTTAGTTTTAATTCGGTTCTACAGTATTTGACTATTACTAGCTAATCAGTTACATCAGGTTTGAATAAAATCGCTACTTTGACAATTTTTCAATCCTCATACATTGAATATTTCTAAAAACTTTACATGAATTATTATAGTAACTTTTTATATAGATTATAACAGACATTCGCCATTTTAACAATGTGGTTTCTCTAACTTTAACAGCAGATATATTGCAATTTTTTCAAGTTTTACATGTTTTACTTTCATTTTTGATTTGTTAGGTATTTGATTATCACCAGCCAATAAGATTTTCTAAATTTAATAAAAATTGTAATTTCGCTCCGGCAGTTTCCATGATTTTGAAGATATTTTGTTTTTAGCAAATTTAATGCAAATTATCTCATTGGCAGGTCATTCTTTATTTTTAGTTTGGTTCTAGACATTTTATTATTTTGGCAAAAAACATTTTTTTTTGCAATTTTTACATATTTATAATTTGAATTTTTTTTTTTTTTGATTGATTTTGTGTTTTTATTAAAGTACCTTTTCAAAAAAAAGGCGCCCCTTTTCTCTAAATAGCACCCTGCCCTTTTACATTTCTAGAGTGAATGCTGTAACTTATCAGACTGATAAGTAATAAGCGTTTTAGTTAATTAGTAAATATAACATTATTATAATTTAAAAAAACTGTTCAGTGGAAAGTCTCGTAAGGAGTATTCGATACCTGTGATAGGAATGCATTGAATTTCAATACGAGACTTGAGTAAATTTTATGTATTATTTAAAGTAGGGAAAAATTTACTTTAATTATTAGGTATTTTGTTTTAAAGAAATACATTATTATCACTTAAGTAGTGTAGAAGAAAATGCTAGTCTTTACAGGACGTCTGGTTGATATTTCAACCAGCATCCCATGTTAAACCCAAACATTGGTCCTGGGTTAAATAGCTCTCAGCAGTTTTAAATACATGGATGTTTAGTTAAAATAATAAATGGAGCTTTTTTGTAAATATTTGGTATTTGAAATATTATTACTTAAATTTAATTAAATTTTTTTTACACTAGAATTTCTTTTTTCTTCACCCATTCATTGTTGCTGTCTGTACTTCAAAAACAGCACAAAATAATTTTTTGGGATATCAATAATTATCTTTTTTTAAAAAAAATGAGGTTATAAATAAATTAAAAAAATAAACAATTATTTTATATAAAATTTAAGTGTTATCAATTATTTAGATAAAATTAAAGGTTTGTGTTTGAACCTTTAAAACAATATAACATGAGGGTTTTCTTGGGATCACTGGCAACCAGCATTTGATTACTTCAAATGCACTGTGGAGTCATCGTTTTCTGTGTATTTCACTATGTAAAGGACTGGCTTGGCACTTCTGCAACTTGAAATAAGAACATTATTTGAAATTAACAAAATATGTGCTTCTTTGGTAATGAATGCAGATGACAAGCCCTGGTGACTTCAAATTAAAAAACTTTTAATTACATCCTAACATACTAAACCTACATAAAGCAGCTATTATTTTATAATCGTTTTATGTAAAATGCTATGTTCAATCTATGTGTTAATATGAAATCTTCTTTCAGCCTATGAAGAACTTTTTAGCACAGGTCATTTTGAAGAAATGAGTTTGCTGACTGATGAAGATGAGCATAGTATTGAGATGCACCTTCCATTTGTTGCTAAAGTGATGGAAAAGTAATGTCTAGACATTCCACCTTAAAAGTATACATATTGAAATAAGTCATATATCTTATTTTATTAGTTTTTGTTTTAATACATTTCTAGGGAGAGCAAATAACTGCAGTATATGTCTGTAAAAGTAGGCGATCTACACATACCTTCAAAATGTAATTTTCTGTAAGGTGAATAAAATTCAAAATAACTCATTTGAGGTCTCGAAAAACCGTTTTGAAATTCAAAGTCATTTTTCTGACAAGGCTTGACACTGATGAGTTTTGTAATTAAATTGCTAGAAGAAAAAACTTTTAAGCAGTGGCTGTTTTATATGTCACATATTACATGATTTCTAAATTTTTGTGCATCATATTTCTTGTACTAATTTGTAGAAACTGTATTTCACTAATAAAAGACATGAAATCAATAATTGCTATGAGCAACCAAATGAAATTCATTAACTTTCATAATTACATTGTAAGTTAGTAAAAACAGTTTATTTCCATATCTTGTTTTATTGTGGGAACTTGTATATCTAGTAGTGTAGTAATTCCTTGTGAAAACTTTTTTTCAAAATCTGATTTGCTTAATTAGAATGTCAAAATAATTGAACAATTAAACTAATTTTGATTCACTGTTTAATCTAAGAGATTTCACATAATTTAAAGTATAATTTATTTTGAGAATTTTATTGTAGCCAACTAATCAAATTGATTCAATTAATTGATAAGGTAATTCACATAGAATGGGTAAAGTATTAAATTTTTATGATTGATCTTAAAATAATTTCATCTCAAAGACTTATAATTTTTTTTAGTAATTTACACAGATTGTTATGAAAATCATAATATCTATATGTAATATAGTTTATACTTTACTCTGTATAAATTACCACGATTTATGAAATATTAATTTTGATGCTAATTTTTTATTACATTTTTGTGATATTAATTTTAGATTAATACTCCTCAAAGATTTAAATGAATGTGTTTACATACCTGTCAATTTGCACAAAATATCTGTACAAGGAGCAGATTTTAACATTATGTAGAGTTGTAGAAATAGCTTAAAAAATAAGTTGACAAACTTTTTGTGAAGAAACAATGATATTTAAGATCATTTTTCTCTTTGCATTTACCAACACAAGTTGGGGTTACAGCTACTGTAGATCTTTGATATAGCGATCCTTTATTGGACCAATACAAGACTGTTATGATTATGAAAGGATTCTGTGACAAGTTAAAAATAATTATTACACAGTAACTAATTGACTGAATTTAACTTTCAAGGCTGGTTCGTTTTAAGAAAGGAGTCACTATATTCTGAGATTGTTATAAGACAAGAAACAAAGCGTTTAAAATTTGGTTGATAATTTTTTCTGTTTTATGCTAAATTTTTCAAACTTAAAAAAAATATCTTATACTATGCAAATGAATTTTTAAAAAAAAAATGTAGATTTGAATTTTTTTATCTTGGTATATATAGATTTTTATTTTCAGTTGATAAGCCTGTTTTTTCCTTGTGGCTAATATTGTTTTATGTCCTTTTCACAGTCATTCTTTCACCATTGTGCCTGTTATGGTTGGTTCTCTAACGACAGAGAAAGAAAGTTACTATGGCAAGATTTTCAGCCGATACTTAGCCGATTCCAGTAACCTGTTTGTCGTTTCCTCTGATTTCTGTCATTGGGGTGAGTATTAATTAAGTGGGGGGATAACTATAATTGTCATCTGAAATTTATAGCTTATTTGTATTAAATGTAGAAATGCTCTGGTACTATGCACTATTGTCTGTATGTATTATAACGAAGAATTTTAGCTAAACTGTCGACTACTGTAGATACTTTAGCTTCAGATTGCAATGTTCATAAACGTTATCAAATTGACGTGAGCTTTGAGCAACATTAAAATTTTTGTACTTGTTGTGTTAGCAAACCTTGTCAACTCGAACTACAGCTTATGGCTGTCTTGTTATTAATGAATTCAAATTTGAATTTGTTTATTGTGTACTTTACAATATGTAATAATTCATTATTGATTGGTTTAATGTAGGGATATTATAAATACAGAATGTTTGGTGGGTTAGTAGGTGATGTATGGCACTTTGAAATTTTAAATCACTTATAAATTTTATATTTTTTTAAGTAATGTTTTTCTCTGGTATGTTAGACACATTTTTTTGTAACGAGTAAGCCAAGATTCATTTGCAAAAGCTAGAATTTTTTTGAAGTACAAAATATGTACTTCAACCACATTTTCATGATTTTTTTTTCAGGTGACATTTTTTGTTGTCAAGAAAAATATTCGCAAAAAATACTTTATACTATATTTGTTCAAAAGGTATTTTATGACCAACTCTAAATAACATTTATATTTCTTGGATATTCTTTATTTGAGTGTAAATATTGAAATACGTGCATATTTTGGATTTTTTTTTTCGCAACATGAAACAGTTAAAATACAAATTACTTTTAATGCTAGAATGAAGAAAATTTACTGATTTTCCTGTTGACTTATAACATGAGGTCTTAACTACCTGAATTTCCTCTTAAAATTGTTGGTTTTGTTTGTTTAATACACATATAATTTGCTTTATCCTCTAAACAAGCAAACCATGCTTTAAAATAGTGACTAACCAAACCACACATAATATTAATAAAGTTTAAAATAAATTCTGCTTCGAAAAAAAATTAAATAATAAATTGAAGTGAAACTTTTTAGCAAGTTTGGCAACGACCATGTCAAATGACAATGATTTTAAATTTTAAACAAGAGAATCATTAAGTTAAAACAAATATTTCTCCTACTGCATGACCTCTATCTTTAAAGTTTTGGTTTTCATGCTTACATAGCAGTAGATTTGTATAATAATGAGCAGTCAAATTTGTTATTATTAATATAGATTCATAATTTTTAACCATAATAATAAATAAAGAAAACAAAATTAAACTAGCATGCCCATGTGATGATTATTGCATGAACCTCTACACACTACCTCCTATACACCATACGACACTCCCATGAAATGTATTAACGAATCTTTTATAGCCAAAAATCAAAGTTTAACGGTCTGTTCATAGTTGACAGCATTCTCAATGGCTTGTTAAAAAAAAACCTTAAAAATTAATTATCTGAAACACATTTTTTAAAGAAAAACGTTGATATTTATGAGATGAAAGTATGATTCCGTCACTGGTCCATGAAATTCTCTTTCTTTTGACGGCTCATGTGTTAAAATTCGTTGCTTCTAAGGGATGTAAAAGGGATTTTTACTACAGAAATTATATATATGATACATTGAAAAAATTAAGGACTGAAGGAATGTCTCGAAGGACTCGAAACACAGTAGTTTATAGAGTTTCTATTTCTGCTTTTTACGTTAATTGTTATAACACTGACACTTTATATTGTCATGTAGATGTTTAATTAACAGAAGCTATTTCAAAGCAAGCAAGTTTATTAGAAATTGTAAACTCACAAACTAACTCCGCCAGCTCGAGGGAGCGATCTTATATAGAAATAATACATAACGTAACTCAACAGAATAGGTAAATTAAATATAAATTAACATAAGCAAGAATAATTGTAGTTGCCACCACAGAGGACAGAACCCGCAACCTCACGGGCCCCAGGCGGCGACGTTACCACAAGGCTACAGTGGCTGATACCCGAAGTGCACTGTTACCCGAAGTGTAGTGTCAGTCGCATCGTGGATTTTCTGTTGGTAGGCAATCACTGTGGCAATATTTTCATAAATATTTCCAGATTTTTTGTAAAGAGTTTTTTTTTTAATACTTTTTGGCTTATATTAATTTTTTTATAATTCTCATTTGTTTAAATTTTGATAATAAAATATTGTTAAACTATATTACGCTAAAGGGGAATTTTTGGAATTCGTAAAATTTTAATTATAAAATGTAGTAGACTGATGCTCTATTCACTTTGAATTAAATTTCCTTTGAAAGTGAAATGTTCCCTACTCTGTGTAAGGTAGGTGAAACCCGACTACAGGTTTAGAAATCTTGCATATTTGACCCAAACGTTATTACTGTTTTTCATATGATTTTTTTATTTTATTATTATTTGTTTTGTTTGTTTACTCACAAGATTTCAAGACCCAAAGAGACCACACTGAAAATTCCCCTCTTATTTTTAGGTGCTCGTTTTCGGTATCAGTACTATGACAAATCGTGGGGACAAATATATGAGTCAATCGAGAAATTGGATAGAACGGTAAGGACCATTATTCACTTGTAAACCTTGTTTTTACAGGTGCTCAGTTTCATTATCAGTTCTATGACAAATCGTGGGGGCAAATTTATCAGTCAATTGAAAAATTGGACGAGATGGTAAGAGGCACTTCTTTATGTCTTCTATTTAAACTTTTATTGCTTCAGCTTTCAACATTCAATGGCAATTACTTCTACACCATTGTCGTTACTGAATTTATTGAGAGCTTCAGAGACCATTAGTTTTTTAAAATTTGGTCACTGTCTATGGTCTATCTCATGCACAAAAAATGCCATTAATACCAAATTCGATTATTAGTTACTATTATTCATGTTCATAGTAGTAATGGAGGTGACAAATAATGAAAAAAAAATTAATGAAAGATTGCTGTTGTTCAATTTACTTTTTTAAAAACTTTTTAGTAAAAAAATTTCTATAAGTTCCTAAATACAGCTTTGACACATGGCTTCTTTGCACCCAATAGCTTTTTGCTGATTGCATCCATTTCCCACTTTTATATTAATTTATTTTAAATATGGTTTACTACGAAACATATTTGAGACTTTAGAGCTAACTTTTTTTGTTATAAATAAATAGTTGTTTGCATTAAAAAAATAAAGTGCTTGTAAAGTCCTTAGATCTTTATTTTTGGAAAATGTGTACCAACCCTGATATAGTAGATTTGTATATACACAACTATCTCATGTTATAGTGACTCCTTACAAGGACCACCAGTGGTCCCAATTGGTCGATTAGTTTGCATATATAAATTATTTTTCAACCATTCATTAGAATGGCCATCTTGTGTTGCTCCAATGAACTGTAATAGTAATGTTGTTACTTTCTTTTAGTTCTACAAATTCACTCATTTAAAGACCACATACCGAAATATTTAAATACTGAATTTCCAAGTTGACATGGAAATTTCAAGGGAAACCGCTTGCAGATAAATTAAAAAAAAATATATAAAATTTGGAATTGAAATCAAGTAAAATGTATGTAATTTCATATGACAGCCATAAAACAGTATAACTTGTATACTGTTTTTAACCTTATAATATATAAGGTTAAAAACAGTATACAAGTATATTTAATATCTGTTTATAACCTTATCTATTAATTTTTTTAAATAAAATATGTAAACTACAGATTACTGCAAATTGCAAAATTAATTTTTTTTTATAATCATAACAAATTTTAAAAAAAAAGTTTTTGTTTGAAAATAACGTTAGTTTTTTTGTTGTTGTTGTTATTTAGGGTATGAACATCATTGAAGAAATGTCTCCAACAGGGTTTACAGCATACTTGAAAAAGTATGGAAACACAATATGCGGTCGTCATCCAATTGGAGTTCTACTTAATGTATGTAATAATTTTTTGAATATCTACTCTTCCTTAAAAAAAAAACTAATTGAATGGGTGAGATTAAAAAAGGAAAAGATTCCAATTGGATTCCAATGAAATATTTACTTTTTTAATCTCATTCCTTCAATTAAATATTTAATAAAACTATATTATCTGTAATTTTTAGTTCATAATCATAACTCACTAGGAGCCTCTTCACCTTTCTCAGTCATGCACTTTTAAGTCCTAGTTTTTACTAAATTCTTTATGGGCCGGGTTTTAGCTATTGTTTCACTGTTGTTACTTTTAGCTATTTCTACCCTGTTATTGTTACTTTGAACTATTGGTAATGGTTCGGGATCTATCTCAACGGAAAGACCCAAGAACATTGCCTCATATTTTTTAACCATGGTAAGACGATGAGGACAACATACTGAGCTGGCACCCGAAGCAACCTCAATGGTGCGTCAAGACATTGGACATTGCTCAGATTTTACGTGCATCAGTCTTTTATATATGTAGGTGGAATTTTTTTAGGAAATTTAGCAGCAAATCTGGCACCCTCCGACCACAAGATTGTTACAGCTTAACTTGTCAAGGCCTCATAGATATTTGAACTCAAGATCCTCCAATTGCTAGCCAGATATTATGCCTCTGAACCACCAGGCTCTAAAAAGAGGGGTGTAAAAAAAGTTCAAAATTGTGTAGCTCATGAAAATACAAATTTAAAGAGCTATTCATTGCTGTCTGTGTACCCAATGCACCCTATAGGATGCAGTGTTCTAATAACTACTAACATATTTTCATTAGTATGCTCTATTTATGAACCGACAGATAAGCTCTTTTAATTTTTATAGGCTGTGTCGTCCCTTCAACAACAGGGAAACGGAATCAAGCCTGTCCTGAAATTCCTGAAGTATGCGCAGTCTAGCAAGTGCCTTAACAACTACGACTCCTCTGTGAGCTATGCAGCTGCTTCCCTCGTCATTGCCTGATAGCCTGCCCTCTTAGGTCGCAATTAAATTTGTATGACTCGTGTTTTATTTTATAGCTGTTTGGCAAACAACTTTGCAATACATAATCAGGGTGTTGGTACTACACATGGGCTCCATGTATATTGTGTGTCTGCTTGTAATCTGTGGACAGAGACTGTCCATAAATGATGTTGCACCTTTTCTCTATATTTTTAACCCTCTCCCACCCCTATGTTACAAAATGTCATACCCCCCCCCCCCCCCCCCCCTGTCATACTCTTCTACTAAGGATAAAGTTTGAAAAAACCTATTCATTCATCATGAATTAATGCGTTTCTCAACTGCATCTCGGTATATTTTTGTTTACAACAGCACTTCGGAATCGATTCGAACCGGAAGCTAAACTGTTTATTTTTCTGAATTTTTGTTTGTTTCAGTTTTTTGTTGATTTGCAATGTTTATCAGGCGATGTGTGTGATGTCACACTTCTTGTAACCCCCCTTCTCCCCCTTGTTAAAAATGTCACAGCTCATGAACCCCCATCCAAGCACGATATCATTTGTGGACGGCCCCATAAGTATCACTGAGTTTTATAAGAAACAGATAATGCGGCAATTATTATTGATAAACTTAAGTTCTGCTGCTAAAGATACAGTGTGTAAATTATGTTTTTTTAAGTCAACCGTTAAAAACAAATGAAAATGGCTTAGTTTGCTTTGTTTTAAATTCAAGAAAGCCTATTTTCTTTCAAAAAGAAAGAACAATGAGTTCTTTCTGTTATAGCGTGGTACATTTATTGTTAGTTTTTTTATGCTTCTCAAGAACAGCACTTTTGATTTTTCATTGGTTGCAATAAGTTTTTAAACATAGAAATTAGTATAAGCAACATACTTCATTTAAAGCTAAACTGCTACATTAGTTAAATTTAATTATCAAAATCCTATGAATGTAACATTAATATTTTAAAAACTAATTAAATTTTTAAAGGCTAATTTACTTTATGTAAATATCATTGCTTAAATAAACATAAAATAATTTATTATACATTCTTGAAGATTTCGTAAAGATTCATTATTTTATTTTTAGATATAATATTGTATAAAACAATCTTAATCTTGATTTTAATATAAAAAAAGTACCCTTTTAAAGAAAATTTACTTTACAATAGCAAATTCGGTGAATGGAGAGTCGCATATTAGTCACTCTTAACTGAATATTTTCAGAATAAAAGCATTTTTACAAAATTTGATAAACCACACAGTAGTAAAATTGATATTCTAAAAATTATTGAATTTTTTTTTAAAACCACCTATATACTCTGAAATACTGTATTTCATAGCATAGTGATAATGGTGATAGTTTCAGCTTATACTTTAATCAAATACTTAGAACTTTTTTTCTGTTTGTGTTATTTGAATTTGTAATTTTTATGGTTTGTGAAATTTAAGTTTTTTTAATTAAATTAATTTGAGCAGAATGTAAACATAAATACTCGGACCTTCTTTTGTATGAATATTTTAAATGGGTAGTGAATATTGAAAATACGATTCTAGAAAGAATTGACTGAAAAGTCCTTACTTAACAAATGACTTGAGTTAAAAATAAAAAAAACTCTTTAATTGAAACATAATTTACGTTAACTAAGTTATTTTTACAAATTGATGCTTAAACTAATTTTTGTTCAGGATATAATTTGTCACACATGCACAGATTTTTAAAGTCATATTTTACTTTAAATTAAGATCCTTAAAGGGTGATGCTAAGTTCGCTAAAGTGAGACACTTGGTTGTGTATTTATTCTTTAATTTTGTCCGTGACTGTAGTACCATATACTTGACTATAAGATGACTATGTGATATGTTTTCTATACTTTTGGTACAGACGCCTCAGCACATTAGAATCTCCTTTGAGTTCTAATATTTTGCATGTTTACCTTAAAGTTCATATAACCCTCTAAATATGATGTATATTTAAGAGCAAAGATATTACTTCCTTTGTTTTCATAGTATTGTCATTCTTTGTAAGTTTATAATTTAAAGTCTTTCCAGTTGTTTTAATGATAGCATAAATAATGAAATTATAAAAGATAATGTTGCAACTTTTTATATTCCTTATAATATACTTATCAAAATTGATAATTTTGTAACTACTTCCACAACAAGCATTTGAAAAAGTCATTTAATTTGCTAATTCATTCATTAAAAAAAAAAATTGACAATTTGCAAAAATTTAAATTTCCCAAACACTCATAAAACGTAGCACTTATTCTATTAAAAGAAAAACTTAATTTTTTAAAAAGTAAAATTACCATTTTGTATTATTAATATAACCATTAATTCATAATTTGCTAAACTATGTTTGGTATCCGCAACGATTAGCTGTAATTGACTATATTCTTGTATTCCATAATTTTTGATTGATAGTATTTTTTTATAAATCAAATATCAAGTGTGCCTTTTATGCCTTAGTTATGAATTGTTTTAGTATGTATATGTTCACTGATTTGCTTCCACATAAAGCAATTGTTTCTGATATTTTTTTTATCAGATATTTTAGTTACAAAATGAAATACAACAAAAATTTAACCTCGTTAAAATATCTGCATATTTCTTTATGTTTTCAAAACTTTCTGGTTGAAATATTAACTTTGTTAATATGCAATTTCAAAATATCAAATTAAGTTACATATCTGTGATAATGGATCACTTAATGCAAATACATTTGGACATTTTAGGGTAGATAACTATATATTGTCTTGTGCTGTATTTGTTGTGGTAAGATGCATTTTTTATTTCTATAGGGGAGAGTTTATAGAATCGTTTTGTAAAAATACCTTGTGCGAGTTACTAGTAGGTGTTCTTCCTTCCTTTGTATTCTGTTTGTTGTGACTGCAGTTTTGTTTTAAATGAAGTGTAAAAATGCTTAAATAAAAACTTTTTACTATTTTTTTTTCTAAACTTTTAATTAGTGTGAATATTCTTTTCACATTACACTTTCTGTACCTTTTAACCAGATTTTGTGTAATCATAAGGAGGTTACATCTATCAACTTGTATGGATTATATCTACATGCAGGCTTGTATAAAAGTGTGAATTGCTTATTGAACATTTTTACAAAAGCAGTAAAACTTCTTATAAATATAATTTTTTTTAAATATTTTGTAATTTTATTTATAGAGCACTGAATTTTCGCTTTTATTATTTTTAGCTGCTCTTACCTTAACCTTATGTAATTTTACCATAGATTTAAAAATAAATAAATGAGGCTGCTTTTTGGACTGCCATTCTCTGTAGATAAGCGTTGGAAATTTTAACTATAATTAGTATTTTCTGTTTTGATGCTCGATAGAATTTTTAAAAAAATATTTAAGAATGCATATAAATGTTTACAAATAAGTCTCGGTGTTTTGACATTAAAATCCCTAAATACATATGATAAACTGCAGTAATTTAAGGTTTTTTTATATAAGGTTCTATATAGTTGAAGTTAATTATAATGGTGTACGATTATAATTTTCTTCATCGATGAACGTTGCAAAATCTAACTTATTTGATTTCTCTGTTATCAGGCTTTTTTATAAAAATATTTTTCTTAACATGTAATTTTTGTTGTTAATGTTTATCTTATATACTTTTATTTTCCCTTCAGGATATTTAATTTTGTAGTGGGACACCTTTGATTTGTTCATTATTTGTCTAATGTGATTGTGTATTTAATTGTTGCTGCTAGTTCATCCAATTGAATCTTTTCGTGTATGTAAGTAAAACCTCAGTTAACAAGCTAGTATTTAAATACGGAGCAGTAATTTGGGGTTAAAGTGTGAATAAATGTTTGTATTCACACTTCAACCTCAAATCTCGTATTTAAATACTAGTCTGTTAACTAAGGTTTCACCAACATACACAAAAGGAAGATTCAATTGGATGAACTAGCAGCAAAAATTGAATACATAAGCACATTAGATAAATAATGAACAAATCAAAGGTGTCCCATTTCAAAATTGAACAAAAAAAGCTGTACATTTAGTGTATCTTCCTATATTTACATAACTTGTGTTTTATTAATTATCAATTTACATTTAAAAACTGATGAAATGTTGAGTTAAACTTATTCATACATATGAGACTTCTCGTTATCTACCAAATTTAGATTTATTTTGACTTTTTTTTTAATTACAAACTTAAAAAAAAATCTTTATATATTGTAGAAAATATTTCTTTATTTATCAAATTAAAAATCTTATCTTACCCTATTTACAATTTTTAAAGAAAAGGAATTCTTGCTAGGTTCAATCTTTTTGTCCATAAAAACATATCAGTCCATTTAAAGATGACGTAAGCAGCTGAAAAGGGAAAGAAAATATAATCAAAATAGAATTAAAATTTCAAAGAAAAATAGAAATTATTTATATATTTCTATTATAAATAATCTGGTTTACAACTTCATATCATAAACGAATGAGTTAAATTTTGGCTAACTTGAGTTTAAAAGATATTTTCAACCTTGAATTAAAAAATAAGTATGAGAAAAATTATTTGATGTGAGAAATACATAAGACCAATTTTGGGTGAAAGCAAGGTACTTCACTTTTTACTAAAATACTTTTCCTAATGGACAATCCTCCTAAAATAGACGTGCATAATTCTACCACTTAGATATTCTATTGCTTCCCTTATACTATAAAAATTAATAACTGATTAAAGTGTACAAAATGAAATTAATATATATTGAAATAATTTAAAATTTAATAAATTGAAATACCAATTTGCTTTATTCTATAAACTGACTGAGCAAAAATATACCTGAGATTGGGGTGTAAATGCAATGCTGGTAAACACATCCACCTGCTGGTCGTTTAACTTATGCATGTGTGTCAGTTGCCTTAAATCATAAATGTATATCTAAAGAGGAAAAAATATCCTGTTCTGTACATTACATTGTATTTGGAATACAAAACAACTACCTAGTTCCTAAAGAAATAAGATATTGAAACAGTGTATGTTATGGTAAAGAAATCGAAGGAGTGTTATAACTTGTAAATAATATCTCTATAAAATGCTATCAATAGTTATGTAATAACATTAAATTAAAAATAAATAATGTTTCATAATACAAGTCTAGCATAAATGATTTATCAGGTTTTAAAACGCTTTTTATTTAGAAGTATAAGACCTACAACAATGGATGATAGTTGAGACATGAAAAGATGCATACACTTACGAAGTTTCAAGTACATGCTACATATATTCAAAGTATCACTTTTCTAAGTAGGACTTATATTTCTAAATAAAAAATGTTTTAAACCAAATGAATCATTTATGGTACGATAGGAATTCCTTTTCATTTAAACTAATTTTTTTTAATTGGCACAGGGTTCTGTGCGGTGGCATGCATTGCATACACTCCTATGGAAGGCCATAATTTTAATCTTTCATAAGACGAGTTAAGATTCTTTAGCTAAGGACTTATATATTGCAGCTTTACTAGACATACAAATTCAATTACTATAATTGCAGATAAGCAACCCAGGTAGAAAACATGCTGTATCCCCTTCAAACTGTTTTGAGAAAAATATGAAAAACTGTCAAACTTTATAAACAGGAATTGCTGCTGTGCTGTGGGAGCTTTTTTTACGGCTAAAAGTAATTTATTATTTTTGTTTTTAACATTTTCTATATATAGCAAAAATTGAAGCTAAGGTGAACACGTAGCTATTGATATCAATCTCGAAATTTTGGATATAACCTGTTTTGCATCTGGCTATTAAATTACTTTTCCGTAAAAGTAGTGTGCATATTATACTTTTTACAATAGCATGAGTTGTGAAATGATAATTGTTAGAAAAAACAATTATAAATTTTATTTTATATAAAAAAATTGTTATTTTATAAAAAGTTTTTAAAAAAAATATTTTTAAACATATCACAAGATATGTGACTTAAAGCATTTCAGAATTGAGTGAAAATTTTCTTGTATAAACAACTTCTTGCAAAAACATTTACCGATTTATCTTCGCTTCCAGTTGCAATGTATTTACCACAAGGGGAAAATGTAGCACTGCACGGAAATGAACGACATCTGTGCTCTTTGTAACAGAGGACATGCCTGAAACAATTGATTGGTAGTTAGCTAAACAGATAATTCTTTATTTACACACAGTAAATGCATAATATACACACAGTAATACATTCAAGTTTGCAAAGCAATTTACAAAGCTTACTTATTACTTCTCAAGTCCCATATTTTTATGCCATCAAGCTGAGAGGCTGTCAGGAATATGTCATACATAGCAGTTGCATGAGAAGTGTATGGGGATCCCTAAAATCACATCACAAATAAAAAAAGTGTATTAGATTATTTTTATTAAAAGGAAGTGAAAGACTAATTAAAAATTTATTCTTCTTATATTATCTCTATGGGACACTTTTTTGCTTTTACTATCTTTAATTTTTAATATTTTGACTTGCGTTTTTTGCAAATTAAAGTATAAAAGATTTCTTATAGTAATTTCTACTTTTTCTTTAACAAATCACATTTTATTTGCAAAGGTAAAAAAAATATGCTAAAACTTAACTCGAGTTTACAAATTGTTCAAATATATTCCACGAAAGAAGAACACTGTATAACTTTAGAGGATCTTTAAACATACTTTAACTAAAAAAAACATCAAGTCAAAATATCAAAAAATAAAGTTGAAAGAAAGCAAAACAGTGTCCTACAGAGATAACATGAAAAAAGTGAATCTCTTTGATTGGATTTTCACTTCTTAATATAAAATATATGGCAAATATTTTTAAAAGGGGCAATCATAAAGTATAATTTAAAGATAATTAATTGATAATAAAATTCTAAAAGTTTTTATTAACTGCGTACTATCCTTAAATCGCATATCATCGTTGACAATGCAAATAAGGTTGTATGTCTAACCCAATAGCGATTTCCAGGTTAGAAAAAAGATGAGTTGGTTCCTTATGAGGTTCCTATGATAGAAGATAGAACTGTTTGTCATTTGGTTGTATATTTTTATTGGATTAGCTGTGATGGCATCAGGGATTTTGGTACCAGGTGGAAATCACAATGAGTTATGTGAAGTACAGCAATAATAAAAATAAAATAGATATCTTTTTGACATACGACTTTTGCACTGTCAATGACGATATCTTTTTCAAAACCTCAATGGTAAAAGCTAAAAAACAAAAAATTATATTTTTACAGGGTTTCTACTCAAATCCCTTGATCAATTTCCCTGACCCAAATTCAGCAATTTTCCTGACAATATGTGAAAAACTAGATATGAAAATCAAAAGAATATTGAATACAAATACTGTTGCAATTCCGACACCTATAGTACATAACATAATACATATATTTCATATAAGAAAGGTATTAACGGTTTTGAGCTTTGAAAACGACGGAGAAATTATTCACATTCTGCTGCAACTGTTTAGAAAAAAGTCATTTTACATTTCATCAGAGGATTGCTAATCTAACTGTTTTAGCAGGCTTACTGACCAAAAATTTTTCATCGTCCAAATATTTGTTTACATCATCAACATTTTTTAATTTCTCTCTAAACATTTCTCATTTTACACCCACCTTGTAGCAAAATTTAAGAGGGAAAAGTCTTAGACTTCTTAATTTTTGTTTAATTAGCTCGACGAGCAGGCAAATCCCTAAACAACAACAAAAAATACATATGACGCAATATATTTTTAATATCTCAGTTTGCAGCTTGCAAACCATTCTTAAATAACTTATGTACAACATGCAATCTATATGTTCCTAAATAGCAACTTTTTTATTATTGGAGTTCTTTTCATGATCTAACTGGTCATTGAGTTTTTTTTTTATAAAAACCCAAATTTACATTACGATCGTCCATAAGATAAAGGAGTTATCCCCTTAGAAAACTTTTCCGATCAAGGATGTCGCATGTCCAAAAAAAAGTATTATTTAAATAACAAGTTGAAACTGTCTGGTTGTTTATATCTCCCAAACGCACCACTTGGTCCAGTAAAATTTACTACTTAGGGAAAATTCATAATTTCCCTAACTTTTATGGAAAAATTGTAAATTTCTCTGATTTCCCAGTTGAGTAGGAACCCTGTATTTAGAAATTAAGAGTCACTCACTTCATTTAAAGAAATCAGATAAGGCGGTCGACTACTAACATCATCGATATGAAGCAACACTTTCCCAACGTTCATGTCAATTACATCAATGCATTTTGAAGATCCAACACATAACACAAGATATGCGAATAGTTAAAGAAAAAAAGCTTATACAGCCTTGTACTGTAATAGTTTTAATATAGTTGATTTGATTTTAAGTGATTTTTAAAATGTTTTGGTTATTTATTAATTTAATTAAGCATTTCTTCATAAAATGTTGAAAAATGTCTAGAACCTTTTATTTATTGGGATGGTTTTTATAGTTGTGTCTTCTGACCCCTTTTGATAAAATGATAGTGAGGAAAATTTTACAAAATGCTTGTTACATTCAATTATGCTTTTGTAAAAATAAACAATATTGAAGAATAGAAACATAAGCAATAACTAATCAAACTTTAAGGTGACTATAGATTTATTTAAAAATTTGTTAACTGTCTATAGTGTCTACAGAAGTTTATCTACTAACTTTACTGTCTACAGAAATTCCAGAATTACTTATGAAACATATTTAAGCTATTTTCACAAGCCTACTTGGGCTCACTTTGAAACTGAACTCTAGCTATGTCAGTGGATTATGACAATTCAAAATATTAACGAAAATTTACTATAATAAAAACAATACAAAAAGTGGAACAATATATATGGGTTTCCCAATGAACTAATATTTTATCAATGTAAATAAAATATTTTTAAATATAATCATTAAGTATATGGTATGTTTGAAATTGTTAAGAGATTAGTATAGAGGATGACAGACAGCACAGTAAAATATTTTATCAGGAAAGGATATTAGAGAAGAACTGGTTCATAGCTGCAAGCGTTGTTATTCTTTTCATATTCAAGGGAAGTTTCTTTACTAACTTCACAAAACTTTTATTGACAAAGCTAAAAAGTTTTAGTTAATAGTAGAAAAGTAACGTTAGTAAAACATTAATTATTATTTAACATGTTATGATGTAACTCTATCTTTGTTAGAAAGGTATCATGCACTTTTAAATAATATAATAAAGTTAACAATCATTGTATAATTACCATACCTTTTTATACCAGACTTTTCAATATTTATAACATAATCAAATAAGTAAACTTCATTTCCTGCAGCAGCTAAGATGAAGCGATCTAGGTAGTAAAACTGAACTTGTTCAATGGAGTCTTCAAAAATGTACTTGGACTACAGAAATAAGAAAAATAAGTGCATTAACAACTTACTGTCAATTAAAGCAAATATTTAAATTAATTTTATAAAATGTTATTGTGCTTCAAAAATACATTTCATTATCGTTTCAGAGCAAAAAAATAATATTAACAAGCTATTTAAGTTACCAAAATGCTTGTATTTGCATGCATATAATATAATAAAAATAATTGATTATTTTAATTAAAATTGGAAATATTACCATATCTATGCATGGTTTACAGTATATACAGGTTAATTAAAAAATAACAACCTTTGACGTTCCGGTGATGCTATCCTTGTGAAACCCAGTAGTAAGCAACGGCTGCTGTTTATCAAAGTTCCAAATCTTGACTGTTTTGTCTTTTCCACCGCTCACCAATAACTTTTTTGAATGGCTCCATTTGGCCGAATTAACTTCACTTTCATGAGCTACAAATAGTTTAAAATGAGAACTTTAATTTTGTGAGACTACGCCATATTACATTGAAAGTATAAATAATAATATTCTAAATAAATTGTACAGTTTTTTTTATCCATGTCCATACGTTCCATATTGCAAATAATGGGAAATTTAAATACTGAATAGTAAATAACTAATTTTACATAAATATTTTTTATGCACCTAAAACTGTACTTACCATTAAGTGTCTGGACAATTTTAATCTTCTCCTTTCCCAACTTCAAAATATCGACTAAACCTTCAGATGAAGTACAGCTGGCATACTGTCCATCAACTGTTAAAAAGTAACATGAGTAAAGTATTACAATAGTTTTTGTACAAGTTGTATTACTTCTATTTAATAGTCTTGAGATTTCATATATAATGTTATGATGTTAAACTTATCAGAGATATTTTTGTTTAATAAAATGTGCAATATAATCTTTTAACAACTTGTATATTATTTCCATTTATAAGCAGTTTACAAGCTTAGCCCATAGTTAGAAATTTTTAAAGCTTTGGTTGCAAGTGATATATTTGCATTCGATATGTGCCTAATTCTTTGAAAATTAAATTTTTTGTAGCTAAATACTCAGAGTATGCGCCTGATAACCTCTTAAAATATACCCCCTCCCTCCATTTTATGTCTGTTTAGAGAAGTCTAACCCCCAGAGAAAGTTGCTGAAATTAAACATTCTCATTTTATCATCATCAGTATATACATTTCATTACATTCATCAGTACTTTCACATTTAATTTAACTGATTATAATCTTGTATACTTTTTATAATTTATAATAAGTACAATTTAATAATAAGTAGAGAATATTTTTATTAATAATAGTATTTGTCGTAATATTGATTAAATGTAACATTGTAATATAAACTGTACATATATTTAAAAAAAAATAATAATTTGTCTTTCAAACTAAATAACAACATTAAATACATTTGAAAAGGAGAAGGAAGGGTAATATCCCTGCATATGTTGAAAAGTTTTACCATATATGGCTAGGCCTCTATATTTAATTTTATCATTAACAGTCAAATAAATCCCTTTCATCAGATAATGTGAAATGTAGAAAATAAGCCAAATGTAAAGTCACTATGTAACAGTAGAGTTGACAAAAAAAAGTTGCGGAAATGTTCATGACAGGAAGAAAAGTAAATAAAAACATTTTAAAAATACCTGTTATTTGAAGTGATGTCACCATTGGATTTTTAAAGGATTTAATTTTATTCAGTAGTTTAAGGTTTTTAAAATTTGTGGTTCCTTCATATTCCTTTAAAAAGTTTCTGAAATTAAAATAAATTACATTTTTAAACTGAAAATTAAAATAATGATATACTTACATGAAAATTATTGCAATTATTTTATCTTATAGGTAAAATAATATTATATATTATGAAAACTTAATTAAACAAAACTTTATTTTTGTAAAAAATTATATTTTTAAAATCTATTGAAAGTTTATACATTAAGCAACTATATACTATAAAACTTACTTTTTTATAATTTTACTTTTATATAATGTTTTATAATGTAAAATTATAAACACAAACATAATTTATTAGTTTTTGAAAGTCGATATGTTTTTTCACATGAATTTATAAGAAAATACAATTATATACTTTTCTTTGGCAGACCAACCCTTCTCGAATTTCTTAGGTAGATGAAAATCGGATTTATTCCTCTGTGTCTTGACTATCTGTGGTTGAAATAAAACTGGTGGCCTACGTGTAAAAAAAATTAATTAAGTAAGAAAAGTTGCTAAATGCAAATTTAAAATCAGAAACTTTAGGTTCCATGTCCGTTTTTAAATATCTAAAGTATTAAAATATTTTATTTTTAAATATAATCTTTTTATACAAAATTAAATATTATCTGATTAAAATAGAAGAAAAATAAAATCTAAGAAATTTAATTAAATACTGTAAGCTTATTCACTTCGAAAATAAAAACTTCAATTCTTCACAATAATTATTTTAAAGTAAAGTTTAATTGAAAACTATATGGAATATATATATAATAAAGGCTTCTAAAAATAAAATTATGGATTTTTAAAGAGGGTTAGTCATACATATGCATGCAAAAGAAGCATTTAAAAAGGTTGGAGTCTCACATAAGATTAATTTTCCAAGCAGATTAGACATTTATGGTAGTCCAAGGATCTCCAGTTTCCACAGCAATATACTTTAATTTTAACTTAACAAAAATGCTTAATGCCGAGACATTTTCAAATATAAAGAATTAATGTAATTTTTTCAAAGCTATATCTATTAAAATATAAAAACTATATATTTTTTGGAAATATAAAACTAAACTCTTTTGAAAGGGAAGCAACTTTATAATTTTGATAATTTTCTAACCACTTAGATGATTAAGTAAATTCTTTATAAACTAGGAATAATTTCTTTTCCGACAATTCCTTATAATATTTTTATTATTTTCATATATTGAAAAATATATTATAACTTTTCAAGTTTTAGATATATACCTAATATATGACAAGGGGGTTAGATTAAAAGTAATCCTATTTTAATGGCAGTGATTGCAATAATTAATAGAGAAATTATTATTTTTTATATTAAAATTTTAAATTATATTAATTCTAAAATATTTGTTTATTTTTGCAACAAAAATTCTATTTAATTTTTTTGGATACTGTGTATTAAATATGTTAAAGTGTGTTCTAATTACATTCTAAATATTTTTTTCTTTTGATTCATATTGTCATATAAACATAAAAAAAGAAGCACCATTAAAAAAAGTTAAAAGCATTAAATATTGAGAAATTTAATCAATCCAATTTTATACATTTAAGAATGACTCTTAACCTAAATATATAATACACATTCTTATACTTATGTAGAAAAATAAACTATTTAAAAGATGATAACAGTCTGAACATAAGTTGTAGAAAATCAGAATAGTAATTAAACTAACTGGATTGTTAGAAACAATTCTTAAGAATTAATATATTTACTGTTACTTGTGCAATGTTCCATATCCAGAAGATTTTACATTGGAATGGAAAGTTACGGGCAAATTTAGATTGGATGAGGACTTCTTTAACTCTGCAAAACAGAAGTTTTAAATATATATGTAAAAATCTGTATGTAATATTACTATTTTTTTAACCTAATAAAAAAAATAAGAATACACACATAAAATAAGAATTAATAGCAAGAACTCAAAAGTATTATATTATTCTATATTACATATGCACAGTGATAATTAGAAGGCAGAAATATAATTTTAAAAATATTAAGATGTTTTTTATGTTCATTACAAATTTTAAAGCATTATATGTGTAAACTCATAATGAATTACATTTCTAATTAACTTTAACACAGTTTAAGACAAATGGTGATAAAAAAGAAATGAGTGTCTTTATGTACTTTTAAAGATTAAACTTCGAAATAATGAATTAATTTTATACAATGAACAAAATATAAATATATGGTATACTTCTATTTTTCACAGAGCACTGAACTTTAGATGTAAGCAATGATTTTTCATGTACTGTAGAAGCGCTATAAAAGAAAATGTAATGCTTTATAACATATATTTTATAAAATACTAAAAATAAAATATTTAGAAAAATATAATATAATAAACAATACCTGCTAAGGAATGTTAAACATGATTTATCAAATTCGATCTTTTTTGTAAGCTCGTCTTTATATCTGACACATTCCTTTACTTTTGAGTCATTGGATAATATAATTTCATTCAGGAAAAGTTTTATCAAAACTAATGATTCACCCATGACAGGAAGGACATTTACATAAGCCTAAACCAAGAAACAAAATAATTTATTTTATAATCATGAAATACGATAAAAAAA
The DNA here is from genome assembly GCA_963932185.1 of Troglohyphantes excavatus. NCBI lineage: Eukaryota > Metazoa > Arthropoda > Arachnida > Araneae > Linyphiidae > Troglohyphantes > Troglohyphantes excavatus. Next base: position 63,150,395 of record OZ010671.1, on the reverse strand, counting down.
GCAGATGAAAGTATTGTGTTATGAAAAATGCATGCATTACCAAATTATTGTGTGAGGTATTATTTAGACATTATATATCATTCTGAGAGGTTTGGTAACATCTCATCTAGGACATGTAGTATAGTTTTGGTCACCATATCTTGAAAAAGACATTGACTTGTTAGAGAAAGTTCAGCCCAGGGCTACTAAAATAGTCTAAAGTTTTTCAGGCATGGATTGCCGAGATATATAGGAAAAAAATTGAATACATATACTTTTGAAGAGAGAAGGGTTAGAGGGTATTTGAACCAATTGTTCAAATTTATTAAGTAGGCAATGTCGAGGGTTCGGATTTTAATATGAGTGATTGAATGTGGTAATGGATTTAAAGTAAACAAATTCCATTTCAAGCAGGAAGGGTGAAATCACTATTTTTATAATTGGGTAATCAAGAAATAGAACAACTTGCTAATGAGTATTCATTATATAGGAGTAAATGATTTTAAGAAGTGGGACATTCATTGGGGAATAGTTAAGAAATACTAGACTGGACCAAACTTGTTTTTGCTTTGAGTCTGTTCTTGGTCGCCAATATTTGTATTTAATTCCAAATTAATGTAATGATTGTGTAAATCTGTAAAGCTAAATATTCTATTTGAAACTCTTTTAAACTGTAATGCATTAAAAATAGCAAAATGCAAACTTTTAAAATTAAAATAGGTAATGTATTTAACAGTTTGCACAGGTTAAAATAACAAAGATAAAAAGAATCTAACATCCTGATGTGTAAAAATATTTTAAACTGTAAATTTAATGGATTCTTGAAATTTTCATGCCATATGAAAAATATTTTCGCCTTTCTAATTAGAAAAGTGAAAATATTTTTAACTTATGTCTCTATTACAACAAACCACGTCCTATTATCAAGCTGTTTTCATTATTTATTTTAATGTATTCAACAAACAATTACTATAAACAAATATCCTTGCTATTTAATTGCACAATGTTAAATACCTATTTTCTTATAAAACATTATAACTCTAGACTAAACAGCAAACAAGAATGGGAAAAAAAAATTAGTTCCTTCATAGCGTATTGAAACAAAATTATGTGCAAATCCTACTTTTTAATTATTATTTAAACTTGTCAAGTTTCATTAAATAGATCTAAGATGAGATTAGAGTGAACAAAATATTTGACTGTTGTGTCAATTGTAAAAATCCACAGGAAAAACAATTTCATAGTTATCTCCTATTTAAGGTATAAAAAAAATGAATTTTAAAACTTTCCTTAAAAAAATATATAGTTTTACTAAGTCTTATAAAAATCAAACCGTGAGTTCCTGAGAGAAAAGAGAAAGCAAACAGATCACCTGTAATTTTATTAGAATACATTTATAAGTATTAGTATTTTACTGACAAATGAAATATATTGCATACCACAGAATTATCAGAAGAACAAGCAGTGGCGGCAAATCTTACTAAGCCAATGGCTGTGCTGTTTCCAATATTTTCAATATTCTCTATTATAAATTAGAAACTATAAATACACAATATTACAAAAAAAATGTAAACATTTGAATCATAGTTTTGAAACTTACCATTAAAATCTAGGTAGAAAATTAAATCTTCATTGTTAACATTGATGATGAATATGCAAGTACTTGTAACAATGAGCATGTATATTACTTGTGGTAGATAGCTGCAAAAATAAATCATAGAAGTTTAGTTATATTATGCAATAACAATGTTACATTATTGTGATAACTAACAAGTGATATGTTTTTAATTGTGCTAACTAACAAAAACAATTATTTCAGTTCTAGAAATTGAATATAGCAAGGTTTTGGGAATGTTTAAAGCCTAAAAAACTTTTAAAGACTTTCAAATTGAAATTTATGACTTAAAATTCTCTTTTAGTGAAAATATACATAATCCTTAATTATTACACAACATTTTATAAATATAGATAATGTGTGAAAATACTTACGTATTTTACAGATTTATTTATATTTAAACAGTATCATATATGCTTTAAAAAGACAACATTTAAAGTAAGTAAATATAACTATGTTTATTTTAAGTCCTTATAAAGTGTTTTCTATAGCAAAGAGTTTCTAAAAACCCTTACAACAAGAATAAGGACAGTTCTTTAATAGTAAAATAAAGAATGTCAAATGGAAATATGAAGAAATTCTGAAAACTATATAGCTAAACTAATAAAACATGTATTGATATAAATGAAACACATATTCAAAAGTATGTAATAAAAATAAATAACATAGTTAACTTAAGTATAAAATATTATTATGATAACACTTTATAACGATGTTACATAAATCTACTTGGGAAACAAATTACCTTTCCGTATTTTCTGTTTCTTTAAATATTTTTATAGAAAAAATTGGAAAGCTGTCACTGTTACAACTTTTGGAAGAACCTAAAAGTGATGACAAAGATAAAAAAAAAATTATGTTTATTTTTTATAGTACTATAATAAATATACTATACTTCTGGTTATTGCTAAAACAATCATTTCTTAGATATATTCACATTGTAAATGAAAGAAAAATATGTTCAAAATACTTTTATATTGAAATACTAGGAAAAATTTAAAAACTCATAATAAAAAGAAATATGCAGGGTTTAGTAATGTTTCCATGACAATAGACTATTTTATCAGTATCATATCACTTAGTAAATTAAAATAACATAAGTTTTTAGTCAAGGCTGTTTAGTTCAAGTTAAATATACAACTTAATTTAAAATTGTCTAAACAGATAGCCATTTTGTGTGATAAAACTTCTAATTTGTCAAAATTATGCACACAAAAAAATTATCATTAATTATTTTAATTGTCCTAAAGTTAAAAGAACTATATAGCTGATTTTAGTTGTGTAAAAATTCAAAGTATAAAACTTTTCTGAAATTGATATATTTGATATTTTATTTCTCAAGTCTTCATTGACTTACAATCAAAAAAAAAGCTCGTTGGCGATAGCCCACGTCGGTCGTGTTTCTGAATTGCTCTCGCTAACTAATGAATTAAAATGCCTTTTCCTAAATTCCCCTCTATTGAGGATAATGATTTGAAAAAGGACCCGAGGATTATTGTCTACAATAACAAACATTTTAGCTATATAGTACTGCAGGCTAAGAAAGCTCCTGTTCTACTCCAAAAGACGGAAAATGAACTTATTCAAATCTGCATGTTTCTTTCAAAAATCCCGAAATTTTCGGATTTTTTCGACCTGAAGAACATTTTCGCCAAATTTCAACAAGGAGAGATTGATAATCGCATAAAATTTATTGCGAAAAATCTCCCACCCCTGCTGATGCCAGTGCCGGAGACGATCATCGAGCCTGCCCAAGTTATTGCTGTGCCCATTGACCCGCCTGCCGAAACTGACGAACTGATTGCGGTTGACGATATCGATGAGATGATTATCGAGCCCTCGCCGCCTGTGACCACCGAGACTGAGGGAGCCACGGCAAATGCTATGCCCGGCGCCATCTTTCTCAAAACTACTGACGACTACCCCCTCATCCTGTCGGAACTCAAGATCATTCTGAATGACAAACTCCAATCCAAGTTAACCGGAGATTTCATAAAAATTCAGACGTCAGGAGAGGAAGATTTCAAAATGACATTTGACTTTCTCAAGGCGAGAAAAAGTGACTTTTTCCTTGCCGCCCCACCGAGCAGTGCCCCGTTTAGGGTGGCGATCAAAGGCCTGCCGGCCCAGACAACCTGCTCTGCCATCATGACCGAGCTAACCGCCATTGGATATGATATTACCAAAGTGGTTCAGCTCACTAGACGTCCCACCAAGGCCCCCACCAAAGTTTTCATGGCGGCCATGCCAAACAAGACGGGAACAAACAAGATCCTAAAGACCAAAGTGCTCCTAGGACTAAATGTTTTCGTGGAACCTTTCCGAAGCAAGAACATACCGCAATGTTTTAATTGCAATTTTTTCCATCATACCAGCTTGACTTGCCACCTCGCACCCAGATGCCTGAAGTGCGGGGACCCACATCAAACAAGAGAATGCTCCCTTGGTCGATTGGAACACCCAACCTGCATTAACTGCAAGGCAACAGGGCATGTTGCCTCCAGCCGCAGATGTCCTAATTTTCCAAAGCCAAGACGACTCCCCAACCAAGCACGGATCGTCAAGACTTCGATTCCGGCCCGGCGGAGGGATACCAAAAAACCCACCCCACCACCTGTCCCGGCGACAAAGAGCGTGCCCGCTCCAGTCACCGAGTTATGTATTGAACTATCATCTATCTTCACCCACACTGATGGAATTAAAAGCTTAATAGATCAGTTGAGGGTAAAGGAAACGGCAGCAGAAAAACTTCAGGCTCTCTTCTGCTTCTTCCTGGACAAACTGAATGTATTAGACTCAGCAAAGGTGAGCAACCATGTACCAGAGTCGGTGGCCCCGCCCACCGACCAATAGGAAACGAGCGACTTCGGCAGCAGCCATTCAGACATGTCCGCAATTTAATTTTAACTTTAAACTTTAACTTTTTTCTTTTTTTTTTACTGTTTCGTCCTGTTTAGTCCGTGTTTCGTTTATTTAATCGCCTTGCGCGAGTGATTCAAATTAATTTTTATCGTCATGTTTTCAACATTGATAGCCATACAGGAGGTTAAAGGGGCTTCGCCCCTATGGTACTCCGCACGCTTCGCTCAACTATATTGACTTACAATCCATAAAAATTTTCTATATTAGAAATTTGGAGAAATAAGATGTAACTCTTCTCTCTCACACATTAGAACTAATATATAGCTTCAAAAATTATCGACATTGGTTGGCAAGAACTAATGAACAAAATTTGCAATAGGTTATTTCTAATACTTTTATTTGAATCTTTAAAAATAAATTTTATATAATTTTTTTTAAGGTTGTAGCAATATATCAAACCTAAAATAAAGTACATTAAACTGTCAAACAATTAAAATTACCTTCATCACTAGAATCAAATTTCTGGTGTTGAGACAGTAATTTCCAAATCTGTATATTTCTTAATAGATTGTAGTCGTTCCCGTACACATTTAAATGGCCACTTGTTGTGCCAACCACAATAACTCCAGTATGATCATCAATACACAATGCGGTGAGGAATCCTTCATAAATAAAAATGGCTTAACACAATACATATTTTTATTTAACAGAATACTGTGGTAAATTCAAATAATAATAATAATGTGTACAATGCTTATTTTGTGCATGCATGTAAAAAGAAATTTGAACACTAAATTATAATTTAAATATATTAAGTCTGTTTGTTTCTTTTGGATCTATGTAAATATTCATTCGTACCTGGTGTTACGCTTAGGGTCGTGGCCACTTCATTTGACAGTAAATCCCATGACTGAAATATATATTAAATATTAAATGAACAATTACCTAAATTTTTCAAACAGTTTGAATAAATTTTAATATGTGCCATATGTACTTACTTTTAAATAGATATCTTTAATTCCCAGTATTTTTTTATCTTCGATATTGTAATTAAACATTGTAAAACAATATTCTTCAATTGAAATAAGCCAACTATTTTCCTGTAAAGAGAAAATAATTTAAACTTTTGATATTAAAATTTTAAATATACATAAACAGGAATGACTTTGTGTTTTACTCAGCATTGGAATTTGTAAATTTGGTATTCCCCATCAAATAAAACTGTTTTAAAGTTTAAAAAAAAAGTTTCAAATATTTTTAATACAGGGTTACAGTTGTTGTGTTTCTCAAGTACAATTCCTATTTTTGGAACTGTTTTAATTATTATTATACATTTTTTATTACAAACAAAATACTGTATAAAAAACCTTTTGTCACTTATATAACAAAACACACTTTTTATTAGTCTAAGTGAAACTGATACATTATTGTGGAAATATAAATTTATGTATAAGAATATTGGTATGTAATAGACTGAAGTGCATTAAAATGAGTGCAAAAATAACATACTTGTAACAGAATTTAAAAGTGTCTATTGTATTGGAGTCAGTTTATACATTTTCAAACTAAAATAAAAAGGTCAAGCACTCCACTTTCTTAACTCATCTATATTGCAGTACAAAACAACTTCAAAATATTGTATTAATAAAAGAGATAATTATTCGAAATCTTGCATATACTTAAAAAAGTTATGGTTTCAGTAAAAAATAAAATTTAATTTAAAAACAATATTTTCTTTTTCATTTATAAGAATGGCAAGTCATAAAAAAAGAAATAATTAAATACCTTCAAATCAAAAATCCACATGCCATTTGGAAAGGAAAATGCAATTCTTGAATTGTCAGAACTAAAATGGCAGAACACTGGCGGCTCCATGTGTGAGTGTATTACTTTTCCTTTAGTTGGGTTTCCTTAAAAAGTATTGTGATATAATGCATATTAAAAAAAATTACTGAATAATTTAAGAGTGTACAATAAAAAACACTAATCTTTTAACGATTTATAAAAAAACTACAAGTTGATTACAGTAACCTGAAAACCCTTTTAAAAATACAATATTACTCCAGTTCAAAATAAATCTCTCCTAGCTTTAAAAAATTTCAATTATCTAAAATCGCGAATTTTCAGTGAAAAGTAAAATTTATACATTCCTTTAAAACAGAATGTATAATATTAGCAAAACATATAGTAATGTCTGTTCATTAAATATTTATGGAAAGTTCATCAATCCAGCAAGAACTTTTGAACTGGTTTTGATGGGATTTTTATCTATTTAGCACAGTGGTTCCCAACTTTTAGTGGCTGCGAACCACTGAGCTGATTGTTAGACAAAGCAATATTACAAAGCACTATTTCTATTACTATTAAAATAAATTACAAGTACCAAATATATATGTAATTCAGGCATTAAACATAAACCTGGTAGATTAAAAGTTGGGTTATAAATACTGAATGATGTTGAAACTAATATATATATATATATATATATATATATATATATAAAAATTAAGGGATTTACGTGTTTATAATAATGGATATATTTCAGATTACATATGTTTCACAAAAATTTATTCCTGGATTATACAACATATTTTTTAAAATTTAAAAATGTACATCTGAATACACTTTCAATGGTGTAAAAGAAAAGATTTTTCACTTATTTTTAAACATAATTAAATTTGTCAAATTTAAATTACCTATAAAATTAAAAAAATTAACTTAATTGTTTAATAATTTATATATTTCTGTAGCAACAGAATGAACTACAATGATAAAAAAGCTTGCATTGATATTATTAATAGCCATACATTTAAATTAGTCCCCACTTCAAGGCAAATTCTTGTTACATACCATCATTTTCTAGTAAATTCCAGAGAATGATGTTGTCAGGTGAACAAGAGCAAAGGTAATGATCAAAAGGTGAACGAGATAAATCTAAGGCAGTTACACTCTTGTGATGACCAATGAGTACAACAGGCTGAAAAAAAAAATATTAAAAATTTAACTATTATTTATAAGAAATTGATTGTTTTTAATAAATCACATTAGAAAATATTTTACATTTTGTAATGAAATACATCTTTTAAAATGTTAGTACACAGATAAAGCATTTTTTTTTTCCCATCAAAAGTTATGGATTTTTACATGACAGATTTACATAATCCTTGTTTTAATTATCTATAAATATAGTTAAATGAATATGCAGAACCTTAAAATTTATAATTTTATACTCTATATATTTTTGTCCTAAAAAACATATTTGTCTTGATCACAGAATATAATACAGGTATATAAAAACTGATTTTTCAAAATATTGGTATAGGGTTGCAAAGTGCATTTGAAACCAAACATCTTTAGAAGTCAAATGAATGAGGCTGATACACTTATTTTTAATTAACTCTTCTATCCCTATCTTGTCTAGGAAATATATTTCCTCACTTTGTGTGCAATGCTTTAAACCTATATGCTTATTTCATAAATAACTTCAAAACAAACTAAGAAATGAAAAGGTTAGTTGCAAGGGTGAAATATCGAAGTAAATTATATTTATGTCCAGTATAAAAACGTGTACTTCCGTATTCTAGATTATATTCCAGTTGTTCAAATATCATAACACCTCCATATATATTATTAAATGAAAAATATAATGCATTATACAAAGAGTTTCAACCTTATCCGAAGGGTCTTTAGTTTTCCAAACGGCTACATTTCCTCTTTCATCCAGTGGAACAGCAACATATTTTTCTGAACATACACACATGTGCGTGGCCATAGAAGACGGACAACACAAATTATAAATCATAAAATGCGTCATAATTAGAATGATGGAGTTAAATCTAACTAAATATTAATTTTATAGCTAACATCTAAACTGAGGTAGTTCAGTATTATTTTCAAGCACGCGTTACCATAGTAACAATATATCTCTACGGTTGTAGTTTGATAAAAATGCTCTTGAAAAAATATCTTTTTGTGAAATTTTTAATATGAAAGAAATATTTTAGATATTTAAAAATATTACTTACTCTTATTTACGATTTTTAACGAAATAACGTAAAAATAAATTTTATTTGGATATATAAATTAACTTTACTCTGATGAAAATTTTCAATACCCTGTAACTGTGTTTGTAAATGATAGATTGTTAAATTCAATACATTGGCAACATAAACAGCTTTTAAATTTTTAGTAATGTGGGTTAAATCAATTAATTAGTTTAATATTTTTTAAGCATCTATCATTGCAATTTAAATTTATTTTAATCATATCATCAAGGCCGAAACAATGAGTTGTAGCATTTTATAATTTGTAAGTTTAATTGTTCTTATGTTTATTACATATTGAATGTTATATCTTAAAATGCAATTTATAATTCTATCAAATTTACTTTTTGCGAAAGTATTGGATTTTAATATTAGTTTATAATGAATAGAATATAGAGCTTGTGCCTTTGTCTGTAGCTTAGTGATGCATATTAGAAACTATTGAACCATTGCCGACTGTTTCTGTCAGATGTTGCAATCAAATCGTTTTAAATGCTTAAAACTATTTATTTCACTTTATTTTGTAGTTAAATATATATATTTTTAAAATTACGTAATTGTTACATTAATTTGTTTTAAATGTGCGTGTAACATACATTTTTTCATCTTTAGAGATAATTACATGCAATATTTTTTTTGTCCCATTTGCTTTTTTCATTTCCATTGTTAATTACCTTAATGTGTGTTGCGTATGTTATTTTTACACTTTCAGCATTCCGAAGTTTAACATTTACAATATTTAAAACGAAAATTTGTTATAACATTTAAAAAAAAAATTATGTTAACAAGCAATATATATTTATTGTAATTAAACATCAATACCTTCATTCATGCAATCTTGTGTTCAAAACACTGCCAAATACCTTTCTTCCTCCAAAAAAAAAAAAAAAAAAATTCAAGTGTTTATTGTCTTGGATGTTTTTGAATTTTAAATTTAATTTTGTGAAAAATTTCCAAATTTAAATATTTTTATGAAATTTTTTATGTATATTCTATGTGTACCATATGTTGTGAATTCTAAATCAAGACGAATAAAAACGGTAATCGAAAGTTCAGCAAACGATGTGGTAGAAAAAGATTTGCTCCTCGAATATACATGACTCGATGTTTTACATGACCCAATTTAGAAATTTGAAGAAATATGATGTAACTCTTCTCTTACACACATTAGAACTAATATATAACTTCAAAAATGATCTACAATGGTTGGCAAGAACTAATGAACAAAATTTGCAATAGGTTATGTCTAATACTTTTATTTGAATCTTTAAAAATAACTATAGGTTCAAATCAGTTTCCAATGATGCACGATCCTAAATGCTGTACCTTTTTCTCTCTCCCCCCCCCCCCACAATTTAGAAATTTGGAGAAATGATGTAACTCTTCTCTTACACACATTCTCTTCTTCTTTCTCCACTCCACCACTGTTCTCCTGCTTGTGATGTTATTCAAACTACATGTTTCCTTCCTCAAGAAATATGGGGAGGCAGAAAGGAATACTATTTTGTAAAAAGTCTGTTTTTCGCAATTATAAAATTTTGTAAAGAGCCCGTTTTTCAAAAACGAAATTTTGTAAAGGTTTAATTCCATTTGCAAAAAGCAAATGGAATTTTGTAAAAAGTCTGAAAACGGGCACAAAATTCTTCTTTACTGTCCCCTTGTAGTGCTGTTGTATTGATGATTTACAATGTTGCTACACCTGTTTTATGTAATGAAACATTTCGTATTTGCTTAATTTTCTAGATTAACAAGTTTAGCACTCTTTTCGAAATAATGGCTAGAGAGCCAATCGTCCTAAATGTTTATGATATGGTAAGTTTTATATTGCTACCTTTCAGTAGTTATCTTTATTTGATTCATATGTAACATGTAGCTCATATTTGTATTGTTTGTAAAAAATCGACTGAAATTTCTAATTCAGTTGAATATTTAGTTTAACACAAAACTGTAATATTTACATATGTATTTGTAATTTTAGGTATTTTTAAGCCCATCTTATTATGCAGGGTTAGTCTAAATGATTCATCGTATATTCTATGATAATGTTTTTAAACCTAAAGAATTTTTTGGTTAATCCTATATTTCTTTTGTAGAGAGTTCAATTGGTTAATTAATGTAAAATTATTGTTTTTGATAAGTAGCAAAATAGCATCTATAATTGCAGAAATAACAGTTATAACGAAACTTTGCTTTAACAGTTTTCAACAATCTATTTATATTATCTGTTTAGTCAGGCCTAGGAAATTGTTCAACTGATTTTGTTTTATATCATATACCGTATATACTCGCATATAAGCCGAGAAATTTAAGTAAAAATTTTCATCAAAAAGTAGGGGGTCGGCTTATACGCGGGTCATTAAAATTTCTAATATAATTTGCCTAAAATGGGAAAAGGAGAGAAGTTGAAATTAGAGAATTCTTCTGAAACGCGCTGACACATTTCCGAGATCGAGAATGTGCGTCGCGTGCTGACTGAAGACCGTTCTGCGCATCGCAACGTAATCGTAACGCTAAATTTAACTACTCACATAAATAATCAGTTTAACTGGATAAAAATTATATATTTTGATAAATATTTAATTGGTTTGTAGAATTTATGAAGCTAGTAAACGCTACTTTAATAGAATTTCGGATGGAAGACTAAGAAGTTGACATCGTGCATAGCGAATGACACCACTTTAAAGTCAATGTCTTTCTTTTTTTCTTGCTCGATTGCAATAATTAAACAAAATTTATTTCCCCAATGCCGATTTTATTCCTTAATAATATTATGTACAGATATTAATAGTTTTTTCATTAGTATTTTGGATGGAATTGGCTTTAAAGCGGTAAAATCGGGGTTGCTAATCGGCGAATTCAAGTTCTACTTTCAAGTCATTTATATTGTAATTAAAAACTAAATATTTTAATAAGTATATATTCATCCATAAAGTAGTAGTATTTCCTTCCGAGATGAATAAAAAAAATGCTCATCCGTATTTAATAGCGACAGTAGTCAACGATGTTGACAGAAAATAGTTGACGTTTTCTAAGTTTTTAAATCTTTATAAAACGATGTTAAGGATTAGAAATTGCACATTTTGGTATTTAAGTTTGTTGCTTAAAAATATTTTATTTGATAATAAGGGAGATTAAATTTAAGAAGTCCGATGGAGGTTTGAAAGACACCAGAATATCGTGAGTGGTACATACTTTTAAGCCCGATGAATCGTGACGAACTTCGAGGAAGGCCGTTTCTCCAGCACTTTCTTTAAACTTTTAATTTCTAGGCTTAAATATTTATTTTTCTAATTAAAATTTCACTCTTTTGTCGAGGATTTGCCGATTTTGATCGGAATTTTTCATGTACGAAAATACAACTCGGCTTATACGCGAGTTTCCGATTTTGGACAAAAAATCGGCCTAAAATTAAGGGGTCGGCTTATACGCGAGTATATACGGTACATATAAATTGAGGAGTTGTAACTTTAGACATTTTGTCAAAGAAGTTATTGATTCAAAATTACTTTTTAAATGCATATTGCTTCCTTATACTTAAAGATTTATTTTAAAGATCTAGATTTTATCTAGTGTTAGTATTCTATTGGATTTATTAAAGCTTAATGTTTATTTTTGTATATTTGCCAGTACAGTCTTTATAAAAATGTAGTGATATATCACAATTTTATCGTTGTATTTTTAATTAAAAAAAATCAAAATATTTTCTGTAAACCAAGCTAGATGCCTTTACTTTTTTTGTTGCTTGCCAATTAACCTACATAGATAGCTGTATAATGAATAGTTAAGTGTATTACTGCCCGATTTCTCTCTAAAACACTTTTATATAATTTTTTTAGTATTGGATAAATGAATACACATCAGCATTAGGCCTTGGAGTTTTTCATTCTGGTGTTGAAGTGTATGGGACAGGTATGATAAATATTTTAGAATTGTAGTAAAGTAATACTTTAGTATGTAAGTTTTTATTTTCGGGCAAAGTTTAATTTAAAAGTATTAACCAGCGTTCACTCTTGAAATAAAAAGGGGCAGGGCGTTGATGGCAGTAAAAGGGCACCTCGTTTTCGAAAAAGGCACTTAAAAAAAAAAATTGAAGTGTCCGCGCCCGCACATGACGCATCGCACCCTTGACTAAACAACAAAAAATTCCGATTTATTGGTCATCATTGCGCTAGAGATGCATATTGGGCTATTTTTGACGGTTCGGAGCCTATCTCGAAGGAAAGACCCGTACAAAATTGATGAAGATATTAATTAAAATCAAAATTTGACATTTAAAATTTAATGTTTCTCCTAAAACGAAATCTGTAAGTAGTCCTAATCAGACCCCTTACAAAACTGATAAAAAGGCTACAGAAATCCAAAGTTTGGTAATAAAATGCCTAGTCTAGCAATGGCAACCAATAGAATTCATGGAATTCCCCGTGCTCGAAATTACCGCGGAATTGTTGCGATTTCATAACACGCATAGTTAAAAAGGAGCTTGTTTTTCTACTGTCATAATACATTTAATTCCAATTTACACACACAAAATTTTTAATCGATGGCTTTTTTAAAGACAACTAGGGAAGAAAGGACGCTTGTGCTTAACTGAAAAGGGCAAGAGGGGCAGCATTTTTGAAAAAGGGGCATAAGGGCGCTATCAAGATGAAAAAAGGGCGGGCATAAGGGCCGCCCTCCAAAAAACGCCTAGAGTGAACACTGTATTAACACTGGGTTGTTTTCTTTCTAACGACAATGTCTAAGCAGTGATTTTGTGTTAATCTTTTGTAAATATAGTTTTTATTGTCAGTGTTCATTCTAAGCATTTTTGTAAGGGAGGATTCCTGTTTTTTTCCTTTTGAAAATAGTATCTTTTTTGCCCTTTTCTGGAAAATTGCTGCCCTTCCTGCTTCTACCCAAACCATTTAGTTTGCAAAAATCTGTTTTCTTATGTTTATCAGCACAAGGCTGCTTTTTTTAAAGCTTTACAAAAATCCTAAATTACAGTAAATTTGGGTTAGAAAAATTAAATGTCATGTGATTATGTTTCCAAGTCTGCCTAGCAATGGAGGACTTTTTAATTTTTTTGTTTGACAGTATGTGCTTCAGGCAAAATGTTAAAGCTCTTTTATTTTTTACTTTGTATTTCTTATTCTTATCACAATATCCTTATGGCGAGTTTTTATCTGAAACCCAATTCTTATTTGAAATAAGTTTTGATGTTTTTTTTTTCAATTTAAGAATTGTTCTAATGTATCTTTGTGTGTGTATCTGATGTAACTTCCATATTGGGATACTTTTAAAGTTAAACTGACAAGGAGATAGGTTATTAATTTGACTTGTATTTTATTTTTAAATGTATATTTGCACATGATTTCTTTTCTAATTTGATATTTGAATAATTCTTTTTTTTTTTGTTGGACAGGGGATGTCTCACTTTGGCACCTTTTGTAACAAATATCCTGAAACAATATTTAACTGTTTAGAATTCTTAATTAACTAGGCTGTTTGGGGGTAAAATGTTTTCTGATTTCGAAAATTCTTGTTTTGTAGGGTAGAGATGCATCCACTTTCGAAAAAATGCAAAACAAATTGGTTACCAGGCTTTTATTTATCCTTAAATATCGATCAAGTGGACTTTTAAAAACATTTTTTCGTTGTTGGATAGAAATGGTTCATTATTGAACCAGATAATCTTAAAATATACTATTCGGGGGTAGAAATAAAGAAACAACTTTAATTTCTTGTTGAATAACTGCAGGGGGCGAGGCTCGCTGGTAAATTAAAACTGAAATAAAGGAAAAATAAAATAATCTTTTTAAAAACAGGAAAACCAACTAAGAAAAAAACACTAAAAAGTAAAAAATAATTTTTAATTTTATGATCAAGTTGAAAAAATTTAATATTAATTTTATATTTATTACAACTTTTTGAAGTTGGTTTCAATTTACAAAAATGGTACTTAAATTTTGGTGCCAATTTAAAAACATTGTAATAAGTGTAAAATGAATATTAAATATTTAAATTTTTTCAACATGTTTTTAAATTTAAAAATTATTTTTTTAATTTTTAGTGCTTCAGTGTTCACTCTAGGTGTTTTTCGAAGGGCGGTTTTTTCAAAAATGCTGCCCTCTTTTGAAAAACTTCCGCCCTTCTTGCCTTTTCAGTCAAGCACAAGCATCATTGCTTCCCTAGTTGTCTTTAATAAAGGCATCGATTAAAAAAAAATTGTGTGTAAATTTGCAATTAAGTGAATTATGACAATAGAAAAATAAACTCCTTTATAACTACGTGTGTTGTGAAAGCGCGATCATTCCACAGATCCTATTGGTTGCCTGTGCCTGCATATGAAATACTAAGTATTTTTTTAAAAGAGAATATGGTTTGGGATTAGGTAGGGATTGGTTTGCAAGACTAGGCATTTTATTACCAAATTTTGGATTTAAGTATCCTTTTTATCAGTTTTGTAAGGGATTTGATTCCTACTTACAGAATGAGTTTTTAGGGAAAACAATGATTTTAAAATGTCAAATTTTAGATTTCAAATAATATTTTCATAAAGAGACATCAATTTTGTACGGGTCTTTAAAAAATACGAGGCATCGTTCCCGGGTCTTTCCTTCGAGATAGGCCCCGAACCGTTAACAATAGCCCAATATGCAGCTTTGGCACAATGTCAACCAACAAATCGGAATTTTTTTTGTTTGGTCACGGGTCCGATGTGTCAATGTGTGGCCACGCCCATACAAAACGTTTTTTTTTAAAGTGCCCTTTTAAAAACAAGAAGTGCCTTTTTAAAAATGGGGTGCCCTTTTACTGCCCACAGCGCCCTGCCCCTTTTTATTTCTAGAGTGAACACTGGTGCTTTTTTCTTAGTTGGTTTTCCTTTTTTTAAAAAGATTACTTTATTAGTCCGAGCTTTCAATGTGTAGTTTTTAATATATTTTTGATTTTTTTAAAAAAGTTTATATTAAAGTTAAGGGACTAATTGCATTTACTTCTTTTAGAATTTGCCTACGGTGGCCATCCATTTCCATTTTCCGGAATTTTTGAAATTAGTCCAAGAGATGCAGATGACTTGGGAGAACAATTTAAATTCAAGTAAGTCACGAACAACAAATACTGAAAAGTGTCCATTATATACATAATATTTACTATGACTTCTAGGCTGAAACTACCACAAAGAAATTCAACATCACTTACATTTATTTTTAACTGTTAATTTACAATCCTATGTGTGGAGTCGTCCTTACAAAAGACACATTTTCCATAGCACATTCGGATCATTGTGCGAATAAGTGATGATATGATCACTGCACTAATTTAAATTGAAACTTATTATTAATTTATATAAATTATTAATGTTGAATATGCCATTGCCATCAGGATTATAAAAGTTAGCCAGGTTCGAAATTTTAATATGGTTTTAGCCCTGAATGTAACATGTGTTTTGACTGGTCCTTTGATAAATACAAGATTCGTTGAACTAGAACATTATGAGTGGCAAGTAGGAGAGGATACTGAACAGAGTCACAAATTTTGAAAGCCTAGGGTGTTACTTTGAGGATTAAATTGATTATTATTGTGTATTAATCACAGAGCTCGTCTAGTGTGCTACAGTACCGACTCTTGACTTTTGCTGTTCCGAGAAGGAAGACGCTACATTTCTAAAGGCACTAATGTGCATGCACAAAATGACTCGGAATTTTTACTCTTTAAAGATTAACAAAATAATACAGGATCACAACAAAGAGGACATTTAATACGAAATTTTGATTTGACAAATTTTATTTCAATTATTTTTAAGTAAAATTTCACATAATTTTTTTTTTTAATAAATCGACAAGACAAAAATGTTAAATGTGTCCACCACCAAATAATGCGATACTCTATCAGAAGAATGAATCTGTTGTCTTTTCTGTTTAACTGAATAATCTGACTCTATCTTAATATAAAAATCTGTATTGATCAGTGTGATTTTGAAGTTATCTACCGGTTTTTAGAATTCTAAATCAAGTTTTACAATTAACAATTAAGTTATTGCTATTCATCAAAACAAACAAAACACCAAATCACACAATTATATAATAAAAGTAAACCAATAAGCTTAAAAAAATAAATGGAAATAATCAATTTTATGCATAAGTGAAGAAAATAACACTTGTTTAACACTAAACCTACCGACATTTCATGTATACCTAATTCTACCATGAGCGGCTAAATGACCGCTTAAAAAAATAATATGTATCTTAATATAGAAAGAGATTTTAGCCAATTGGATAGTAAACAAAATATTTTTTTCTATTTAGAAAAGTTTTATTTACATTTATGCATTTTCAGCAAATTTTTGACAAATTACAGTATTTTATATTGCATATTTTCCGTTGCCGTCAGCGCCGCCTGCTGTGAGTTGGTCTGCACCCGTGCCACCTGGTTGGGGTGACGCGGTCTGTACATCGTGGCCCGGTTGGCCCACAGGACGCTTGGTGTCCAGATGGCTGGATCGCCACAACACTGTAGATCCACAATTACAATGTGGATTCGTAAAACAATTTTAGGAGTACGTTTAACAAAGAATATAGTCATAAATAACATTAATTGTTCAAATGGTCAAATGATCGCTCGTGGTAGACTAGACATGCTATAATTTTTTTTGGAAAGTAAACAATAAAGAAAGTTGTGAATATTGAAAAATGGGTTGTATGTCTATTATAGGAAAAGTCAATAAGTTACATGACGATACAGTAACGTTGTATGCAAGAAATTCTAAACAAAATTTCATACACGGTAATTTGACACGTGGTAGGTTTAGTGTTAACGAATATGCAAATACTTTTTTAATATATTAAAATACTCAGAATTGAATCTCATTCTTTTATTTAATCCATTGATGATGTCATGTGAGTAGAGTCTATATAAGATTAAAAAAAAGTAAATATCTCTGAAAATGTAATTCACTTTGTTTGAAATATTCATGTGCTAGAAGAAATATTGTGGCTCCCAGATTGGTTAATTTCTTTCCTATCTAAAAACATTAATTGGTCATGTGATGGTTACTCTGGTATACTATATGATCTCAGTAGTATTAATAAAAATTATATATTTTGTTTGAAATCAGTTTGTACTAGTATAATTAATTTCCAGGCAATTTTTTTTCCCCTGAGTAATTTATTTAGTATCTATTCGTGAGATGACCACCAACAACTGTATAAACATAAGTGAAGTCTATCTACTTCTTTCTAATGAGGCGATAGACTGATCAAGAGGCTTTCATTTGCTTTAATTTGTTATAAGAACGATCAATTGAAATGACCATATTAGGAAACCTGCAGTTTGATGGTAATTTATCTTTGAGAATAGTAATTAATGTGGTCTTTTATATAGTAAATAAGTGGATAAAAAAATTGAACGAAATTAAAAGTTAAATTTATATAGAAAAGTTGGTTTATTTTCGATAATGAACATGTAGGTCTTTGAAAATTATATGAATTTCATTACACACCATTTATCAAGATATGTTTATCCTTTTCTTATTTACTATACTAATTTATTTGAATAATTAGTTATAAACATTTTCTTTCTGTGGTGCAAGGAAAGTGTCTAAACTGTAACTTTCACAGGATGAAACTTTCGTTTATATTTTCATGCATCTTATAAAACTTATTAAAATCATAAAGCTTAAAAAAAAAAAAAAATCAACTCTTTATATTTTAAATTATTTTTTAACGTAAGATATTTTTTGATGAATTTAAAACATATGCATTACTAGAAAACTGAATGTAAAAGTTTTAATCTTTAAACAATATATCAAAAACTAAAAAGCACAATCATTGTATGTTCATTTAAATGCAAGAAAAAGACTTGAAACTAGAGCCAAACACTAAAAATGCACCAGAAAATTATTTAGAAGTACATGTAACGTTTGTGCAGGAGAAAAAAGATATAAACCCCACATTTACATTGCTGCAATATTTCATGTGGGCCAAAAATGGACATGCAATGATTGTGTTTTTAACCATCGATTTGTAGCACTGTCCCTCACGAAGGTTACTCATTATCCAATTAAATATTTTTGAGACATGATTAACATTTAATTTAAAGTCTTTCTTAATCTTTCAGACAGTCACTACTAATAGGCCACACCGACTTTACGGACAGCGATGTTCGCCAAATTGTTGAAGAACTAGGAAAGCAGTTTAGAGGAGATTGGTATCATTTGATAACGAAAAATTGCAATCACTTTTCTGGTGCTCTTACTCAAGTAAGTAAATTGCTTTCGGGGGATAAGTATTTTTGAGTTATTAGTTTTATTATTTAGTTGCTAAATATACTAGTAATTAAATGGTATTAATGTGGTTATTTTGGTAGTATTATCAAGTGTTTAATCTGGGTTTATAAACATATGAGCAATTTAGTAAAGTCATACAACTAATTTTAGCATTGTAAAAATTATTTGAATGCATTGCTTGCATTTTAGTGTAAATTTACGCTTGTTTTTTACTACCATACTTTAAAAAAACAATGAAAAAAAAATTAAATTGTCAGTTAGTGTAACTCCAATATTTATAATTATATAATAAATTTGTATATTTAAAATTAGTTTAAAAAAAAAGTTATGATATTTTAATCATGTCTGTATGTGGACTCTTTTAATTTGATTTTCACCTTTTAGCTAAAGTGAATGCTTAAAAGGACAATTTCAGCTTAAACACTAATTATTAATATTACCCATATCAACTATTCTTTTAGTTTAATTTTCTGTAAAATAAGTGTGCTCCTATAATATGTAAATGTAGAGCTATTAGATTTAATTTAAAAATGAACTAATTTTATACTATTTCTTAAAATATATGACATAAAAATATCGTTGATTCAAGTATTTTTTTTTCTTTCTAGACATTGAGTATTTATTAGTTTTTGCATTTAAAAAAAAAAGAAAATATTAGTATATTTACAAAATTAAGCTTAAACAATGATTTTATTATTATTTTGCACTGTATTTTTTATTTTTATATGCATAAGTGAATTGATATTTATAAAGTTTTATTTCCGTAAAACCTTTTGTCAAATCAGATAACATAATAAGTTTTGCACATTCCAAAGATCGATTTTGGCGGGTAGTCTGGCAATATTAGTTGACATAGCTATGAGATAAATTATATAAAGATGATGAAATAATAAAAAAAAATATTTTGTTTGTAATTGACATTCATAACAACTAAAATTTAATACAAAATGTTTTGTTATACTATTTAAAAAACAAGTTGCATTTAAAATTGGTGATCCCCTTTAAAAAATGCCATGGTTAGCCCTCTCAGGGAGTGTTGATATATTACGTAGCTCAATTTTTTTTTGCAATTTTAACCCCTTTCTCAAGCCACCCTGGCCTGACACTTCCTCATATCTTGTTATTTAATGTTTTATGCACAAATTTAATCTACATTGCGTATTGCACTTATAAGCTCTGTGGTTAGTGTAATAAATAAGATAATATTGTAGAAACTAGTATTAGTACGCATAACTATGAGATATATTATTTAAAGATAATGAAATCTCCCAAAAATAGCTAATTTTTTTTTAAATGACATTTATAACAACTAAAATGTATTATTAAATGTTTTGCTATACAGAAACAAGTTACATTTAACATGTTGACCAAAATGGCTGACAAAAATTTTAAGTGTCAGCCCTCTGAGGGAACATTGATTTAATACATCACCCAATTTTTTTACCCTTTACTCATGTTACGCTAGCTTGATACTCTGCCATATGACGTTACTTAATGTATCATGCACAAATTTAATTTACATTGAATTTTACATATGTAAGCAGTTAGTGTACTAAATAAGGTAATATTACTTTATTTACACAATGCAAGACCATGGATATAAAATGTAATATAATTAGTTTTAAATGACATTTTACTTCCATGGTCTTAGCTGGGATTCGAACCCGAACCCACTAGAACTACTTTTAGGTTTTATAGCATGAACCGAGCAAACATTTATTGATATTTGTCTTTCTAAAGACTTAAAAGATTAATATCTTTTATAGACTTAGATAGACTTAATGTATCATGCACAAATATAATTTACATTGAATTTTGCATATGTAAGCAGTTAGTGTACTAAATAAGGTAATATTACTTTATTTACACAATGCAAGACCATGGATATAAAATGTAATATAATTAGATGTAAATGACATTTTACGTCTATGGTCTTAGCTGGGATTCAAACCCGAACCCACTAGAACTACTTTTAGGTTTTATAGCATGAACTGAGCAAACATTTATTGATATTTGTCTTTCTAAAGACTTAAAAGATTAATATCTTTTATAGACTTAATGTATCATGCACAAATATATTTTACATTGAATTTTGCATATGTAAGCAGTTAGTGTACTAAATAAGGTAATATTACTTTATTTATACAATGCAAGACCATGGATATAAAATGTAATATAATTAGTTGTAAATGACATTTTATGTCCATGGTCTTAGCTGGGATTCGAACCCGAACCCACTAGAACTACTTTTAGGTTTTATAGCATGAACCGAGCAAACATTTATTGATATTTGTCTTTCTAAAGGCTTAAAAGATTAATATCTTTTATAGACTTAGATAGACTTAATGTATCATGCACAAATATAATTTACATTGAATTTTGCATATGTAAGCAGTTAGTGTACTAAATAAGGTAATATTACTTTATTTATACAATGCAAGACCATGGATATAAAATGTAATATAATTAGTTTTAAATGACATTTTACTTCCATGGTCTTAGCTGGGATTCGAACCCGAACCCACTAGAACTACTTTTAGGTTTTATAGCATGAACCGAGCAAACATTTATTGATATTTGTCTTTCTAAAGACTTAAAAGATTAATATCTTTTATAGACTTAATGTATCATGCACAAATATAATTTACATTGAATTTTGCATATGTAAGCAGTTAGTGTACTAAATAAGGTAATATTACTTTATTTATACAATGCAAGACCATGGATATAAAATGTAATATAATTAGTTGTAAATGACATTTTACGTCCATGGTCTTAGCTGGGATTCGAACCAGAACCCACTAGAACTACTTTTAGGTTTTATAGCATGAACCGAGCAAACATTTATTGATATTTATTTTTCTAAAGACTTAAAAGATTAATATCTTTATAGATAATACATGGTTCTTTGGCCTTAAAAAGTTAAAAATTGTATTCTGACACTCTTTTTTCCCATCAGATCCTGTGCGGCAAAGACATTCCTTCGTGGGTGAACCGGCTCGCGGATGTGAGCTCGCGCGTTCCATTCCTCCAACGCTGCCTCCCCAAGGAGTGGCTCACGCCCATCGCTTTGCAAGCAACCCTGCAAGAGAACGCAGAGGCCTCGTCTGGTCAGCAGCCGGAGGAGAACCGGCTCTGACGATCGGCCACCTGGCACGGGGGGGATGAGACTCCCTGAAATGCCATGACTTCCCCCACCTTGTCTTGGTTTCTCTGTCGCAGTCACCCCCATTCTCTGAGGTCACTGCCAGATGTCGGGCTTCAGTTGCTTAATGGGCTGCATGTTGTCGTACAATAAATTTTGTGTTGGTGTATCTTTTTCTCCTGTTCCTTGTAGAGGGTCGATTGATGTGTCCAGATCAGTGGTTCTCACTACAA
Source organism: Troglohyphantes excavatus (assembly GCA_963932185.1). NCBI lineage: Eukaryota > Metazoa > Arthropoda > Arachnida > Araneae > Linyphiidae > Troglohyphantes > Troglohyphantes excavatus. The sequence continues at coordinate 63,128,251 of OZ010671.1, read as the reverse complement.
TATGGTTTTTGTCCAGTAAATTTAACTTGTTCGGTTATATGCTGAGTATGCATTGCTTCAAATTAAATGCTGTACCTTAAAAAGTTTTCAAGGAAAACAATTATTAAAAAAAATTGTCTTTGTAATCAAACACAATTGTCAATTTGAGGCATTCACCCAGTGATGCTATTTTTAAATTATTTTTGTTTAAAACGTTGTTACTTCTCAAAAGTCCAGCGATGCAAACAATTGAAATGACTATCAACTGTTAAAAATAATGCCCAGTATTAGGTTTCAGTGACAAGAATTTGTTTTTTTTTGGAGAAAGTGTTTTATTCCAGAACAATGATTTATTATCTTTTATATAAAAAAAATATATATCTCTACATTTCCAATTTAGTGAGGATTGCTGGTCTAGATTCTTTTGTGTGTTTGGAAATCTTGAACGCCAAGATTAAGTTCATTTATAATAATTTAAGTTAATGAAATTGCGTCTGTTCTGGTAAAATTAAAAAAAATATTAGACCAGAGGAACTTTTACAAAACCAAAGAAATGTAAAATTAAGTAATGTCGTTTGGCATTGGCTGCAGGAGACTGAATTTTTCTATATTGTAAAGTTAAATAAATTATTTCAGGGTTAAAAAAATTCTGTATTTTCTGTTAACCAATGCATATATACTTTTACAGCCGCATTTGTATAATTTACTAAGTATTAAATTACAGCTTTATATACAAGATTTTTTTTATACTACATTTGATATAATTTTTTCACATGGACATATGTTGTCTAAATAATGAATTTTTAAATGATTAGCTTCTACACAACACTAAATTAATAGCGAGTTTTAAATTTAAAAATATCAAGTTATGTTAATAGTTTTCCATACACAGTTATTATTGTTGATTATTAGATATTAAAATGAATATTAACATGTATAATATATATTGAAATGTGAATTCGATTTTAAATAATTTTGATGCTTCATTTGTGCATAGTTCTATCATACATTCTCAAGAACTTTGGAACTTTTTTAAATGTATTGAATTTAGATCGAATATTTTGTCCTTTTTATGCATATAATTGAAAAGCTTTTTTATTAAATTGAAATGAAGGAAAGTTTTAACAGCACTTTTGCATACAGATTTCTTATGTTGTGATCGCCTGTTTCATTGCTCATACCTTTATAAAGTTTTTACGATGTACTGTAGTCCAATTTGTAAATCTAGGAGCAGCAAAAAACAAATTATGAAGTGGTCTTGAACAGTGAGGAATAGATAGCTGGATAAATATTAAGCAAAACGTCTGGCAATTCTTTTTCTGAACTTGTGAAAGGATTATATTTCTTAACGTTTTGTAACACATTATACTTTACTGCTTGCAAGGGCATCATATTTTTATTTAACTCTTTTTTTTTTTTTTTTTTAAATCCTTCTCATACCTGAATATATTGTGAACTTCCATCATTTGTCCATTGTGTAGCTTTAGTTTGATGTTAATTCAACCAATTATGTTTTTAAATTTATAGTCTTTAATAATAGCAATTAATATATTTTTGAGTTGCAATTCCTCCCTTACTAAATGTGAAAGTTGGACTACAGTGCTATATTTACTTGGTCAGAAATGTTTTGCAGTCATTGGAGCATATTAAATTTTAATCATCTGTTATCTTAGGGTTGACATATAGTAACTTTTTTAGAAGATGTGCTTTTGATATTCTTCACAAAATTATAAATAGTATAAGCTGATTTTTTACATGTCATTGTAATAGGTTTTAGATTTGGTATCTTTATATGCAACTATTTTGAACTTGTCCAAATGTTTCAACAGTAGTATTAAAATTATTATTAAATAAAGTATATAAAGCTACCTATTGAATTTTCAAAATGGTATATTATTATTGAATATTTAATAAAAAAAGGCAAATTGTTATAGTTTCACTTTTATTTATTATTGAAGTTTTCATTTATATTGTTAAATTCATATTTAAGATGTATCATTATATAAATAAGTACATTAATTGAGAATTTTAAAATGAGGCTTTTCTTGAAATGTAGAGAAAATTTCAGTTTACTTGGGAGTTACTAAAAATTATAAATACATTTAACCATAGGAAGGATCAACTTACATTGGCCGGATAATAAAAATTATTTGCTTTCACTAAATCAGATTTAAAAAAAAATCTTTGTTCAATTATAATTTATTTAAAATTTCATTAATATATATATATATTTTTGTCTTGTGTGCATTTTCTTATCTGGTCATTTTACTATTTTAATTTGGACCATCAATTATTGAAATTTTGTTTTATTAAGTTAAAAAAAAATATTAAAAGCTGTGAAATTTTCAATGAAACTTTACTTTGAGTATTTAAAAAAACTGGCCGTGAATTTTGCCCTTTTTGTTTGGATTTTTTTATAGGAAATGTTCGTAATTGAAAGTGTTTTTGAATGTGCTTTTGTGCTACATTTCTTTTTATGCATTAGATTTCAATATGTTCTATTATTAATATTTATTATATAGTAAAACTATTCAGGAATGAAGTTATTTTTATTATCCTATAAATAGGTTTTAAAATAGCATGTAACAAAGCATAGAAAGGTTGAAATATTTTTAAACTTCCAAGTATGTAATTTTTAATATTAATCACTATATACATTGACAGGTTTCATGTAGGTACTATTTTGCTTTTAAGTTCGTTAAATTAAGTAATGCGGAGATAAATTTATTCTGCATTTAAAAGTAAATTTTATTTTCTCAAAAATCCCACTATTCCTGTCGAATAAAAAGAAAATGTTGATGTTTTGTGAAAGAATCAAGATAGCTTTGATTTGTTGATAGTTTTGAAACATTAAGACATTTCGAAATTACAAGCAATGCCAGATTAAACTTAAGAATAAGGTGGTACTCATACTTGGAGTCAAAATGAATGCCGCCAAATATGATTGTAGTTCAAATTGGCAACTCTGCACATTACTTGCCTAGTGTGTTTTACACGCATGCACAAATTCGTATTTTTTGAAATCGTAAGTTCATTATATAGTTTTGGCGATTACTATTTTTTGTGACATTGATATTTCGGTGTTGGAAATGGTAAACCCTTGTTTTTAAACTACCAAAGTTGCTGATCAAAATGGATTTTGTGGTGTCCCCATATTCTTAAGTTTTACCCAATGCTATTATCTTTATAGAAAAGGCAGAGCCATGGATTTGGTAGGAGAGAGGTGCACTTTGAAGATTTCCAAAATCAATCGCCTATCATTATATTGAAACTACAGTTAGACAAAAGCAAAGGCACGAGTCTCGAAGAAGCTTTTGAGTAATTTGGTAACGTTCAATTTTTGTGTCAAAATTATTATTTTTTTAAGTTCTGAATACAGATTTCAATACTTTCTATGAGTAAATGATTATAATAAAACTTTTGAATGGTCGTTATATAATGGAGATGTTGTGGTAGATTTTGCATGTAATTTTCTTCATTAATTTTTATCTGAGCATTTATATCTATGGGTGCATAACAATGTGCCTGATAACTGCAAGAATTTTAAGAGTTACTCGTGTAATGACAATCTGAAATTGTTAACGCTGAATCTTGCTACGTAGAATATGTATACAGTGTTTTTACTACAGAAGAATTTAAAATTTCACATGTTTTGTGTTCAAAACTTAAATTTTACTGTTGTCTAAAGTCTAAAATATTGTAGCGTCTTAAAGTATTCTGTAACTTTGATCTGTATAGAAAAATGGTTTTAAAACCAAGGCCTTATTAGAATGTACTGATACAAAACATGTTAATATACTTGAGTTTTAAGTACTAAACTATTAGACATACTATTAACACATTTAACTTGAAAATGTAATTAAAAATAACAAACATTTATCAAGCCGTATTTGACATCTTTGAAAATATTCTAGTATAATGATAGATAAATTAAAGATTATTTTCATTATGCTCCATTAACAAAAAATTGTCCCCCTGCCTTTTCTGACAACTTTATAATACAAAAACACATTTTTCTAGTGGAATTTTAAACAAACATACAAAATCTCTGATTGGATTTAGATTATAACATAACTGGTAACTTAAATACAAAAAAAAAAAATTATACTCGTAAATCACACGAATTTTTTTTACGCTAAAAGTATTTTATTGTTATTTTGCAATGTCATTTATTTTAATAGCTTTTTTAAAAAATCAAAATGTTGTGTTATTTGAATATTGTTTCTATATAAACACAGATGATTATTAAACTGATATTTATAAAGTTTTATTTCGGTAAAAACTTTTTGAAAAAAACAGATAACATAAAAAGTTTTTCCTGTTTCAGAGATCGATTTTGACGGGTAGCCTGGCAAGATTAGTTCACATATATATGATATAAAATATTTAAAGATAAAAGAATGCACTTAATAATTAAAGAAATATTTTCTTGTAATGGACATTTATAGCAGCTAAAATGTCTTAATAAATGTTTCGTTATACTATTTGAGAAACAAGTTGCAATTAAAATTGGTGACCTCTTGTAAAAAATGTCAGGGTCAGCACTCTGAGGAAGCCTTGATTTATTACGCAACACAATTTTTCGTCCTTTTTTTATCCCCTTTTCATGTTATGCTAGCTTGCCACTCCCCTCATATCACATCACTTAATGTTTTATGCACAAATTTAATCTACCATGCATTTTGCGTATAGCACTAAAAAAGGCAATATTGTACAATCTACTTTTACATTTCATTCTATGAAAGTTGCAAGGACTGAGCAAACCTTCATGTATCGGCCTTTTACCTCCTAAATTTCCCCTCGACTTTGTGCATTCATAAAAAAATTATATATTGTTTATTATACTTTTACATCTATAATGTGTTTGTCTGGGATTCGGAAGACACCTGTTTCCTCTCCATATAAAAGGTTTAAAATTTATACATAAGTACTATTCATTCTAAACTGAGGCTCGGATTTGTAAAATTCCATTTAGTTTTTTTAAATGATTTTTAACAATATTAGAAATACTAGCATGCCTGTGTGATACTTATGGCATGAAATCCCCCCCATCCCCCTCGAAAATAAAAACATGAAATTAAGCTTTCAATGCCAATTAGTTTTCCTCCTTCCCCTTAAGTGTGTGACATAATACATGAGCAACCTCCAAGAGAAACAAAAAAACTGCATATTTCAATCTCTCCTTAGTAACAACCAGAATTTGATTTGGGTAAAAAATCTCATAATGCGTCTCTTTGTGTCAATTTTTGAGGAATGTATCAGTACATATCTAGTAAGATTTAGTTTATTTACTATTTATATTTTTTCTTCTTCTAAATTTTGATTAGGCATGACCTTTGTAAAAATGTGCCAAAATATATAAAAAAAAGCACATTGTTATTTGAAAATTGTTTCTGTTACACAAAATATCAAATATGTGTTTGCCGTAATTCAGTTTGTGTCAACTTTGTCATGGAATACTGCTGTTCTTAATTAAAAAAAAAAAAAAAATCGTTGTGAAAGAGTATAAACTTTTTATGTAAATATTTCAATTATAAAATTTTCTCGCATGCTCTGAATTTGTAAGGAAATATTTGTTGTAATAAAAAAAATGAAAAATAAGTTAAAATATGACTTTAGTTTTATCTTTATAAAATTGGATTTTGATTTTTTTTTTTGACCGAGGGTCACGACCACTGATCTCTAACTGTAACTTCTGGATAGGGCAAGACATTTTGTTGACTTGAAGCCGATATGGAGCACGGAGTAAAGAAAAAGGTGGAGATGATTTGGCGATATTTCATGAGAAGTAAGTTAGCAACCCCAAACTAGGCACAAACAAACCTAGTTTGCAGTAGTTTTCCTACGAGGGATGCATTATTTTCAAATTAAGAAAACGTATGCTAAAACTTAAAAAATGATTGTTTGTGCAGTTGTGGGATGCAGTACAAGTTCCAAATCGATAAAGGATGCTATTATTTCCAATTCATAGGTAAATTAAATTATAAAATAAATTATCGCCAAGTACTGCTACAGAGAAGGTACACAGTAGTGCTTTGGAATAGAGCCAAATACTTCGCCAGTTCCTACTTTTTGAGCGATTGCTTACTTCACATTGCAAACCGGTTTTAGACTTGTTCGCACCTCCACCTTCTTCTATACTCCGTGGATATGGAGGCCGCCATGATGGGGCACACTTTTCTTGATACCGCAATATTTCGTATATTTTTCATGTTAAAATACGCCGACATATATTATTTTTGGGTAAGTTTTTTTAATTTTATTTTTAAACCCATTTTAAATGTAATCGGCTATTAAAATAGGAAGTCATTTGCAAGTCAAAGTAGAAGTAGTTAAAAAGCAAGATCAAAAACTATCTGTTTGGCAATATAAAAATTAATTCTATAAGAAGAAAATATAATATTTATATATATTTAATACTTCTACAATGCTTTGGTAATAAAAAACACCACTAAATCATTTTTTAAAAAATGTTGGGGCACAGTATGGCAGCTTTCAATTGGTTTCAACGCGCCCGTAGAGGAAACAAAGTTTGAGCCTTCCAGCAGTTACAGTTAGAGTTCAGTGGTCACGACCAAACATGTTCGATTTTCTTTAAAAATAACACGAATATTTCTTGAAGTAATTAAAGTCGATGTATATACATATATGATATAATATTTTCTAACTCTCACCCACTTTTAAATCACATCTATAAAATTTTTTCTTTTTTTCTCTTTTTATACTGTCCCTTAACACTCTTTATTCCTAACCACTAAAATCTATTTATCTCTCTCTGACAATTTCATCTCATGATGCAATTTCCCACACTCTAATTTAGCTGAAGCTGCACTATTTACTCTTAAAGCCAAAACAACTTTTAAATACGTCCGTTCTCTGCATTTCTTTCTTGCACATATCTCAAGTCCTTAAAAGGCGAAGTGAAGCTCTCCCAACCAATCAGATGAAGTCCAGAATTCGTTCTCTGTAAATTTCCCACCGTATTGTGTCATTCGCTCTTTATCTCTTGTCCTGTCAACTCATGTCACTCAGGATTCTGGGAAATATTAGTTGTTAATTATGACTCTTTTTTTTTCTCTTTTAAACTTAAATACTCCCGTGAGTAGTGTAAAAACACCGATTCTAAGCCGTGGTGCTGTGAGGTGCACCTGGTATCAAGCCGTGGTGCTGTGAGGTGTAATTGAGGTGCACCTGGTATCAAGCCGCGGATTAGGGGCGTGGCCTAATGGAGATGACCTCATTAAGAACCAATCAGATTCTTGTTTGAGGATGACCAATCAGGATTCAGTAAGTGATGTCACCGGATAGTATGCAGGCGGCGTCGTCGGGGAACAGGTGTCGATGACTCATCCTCGCATGCAGCGCCGCCAATGGGCATGTCACACCTTGTCTAGACTTGTTTGTACAGGAACGGACCAATCAGAGTCTTGTTTGAGAATGATATCATCCAATTGAGCCAATCACAGGCCAGAAGATGGGCTAATTCTTCTCCGTCGTCAGCATAAAAGACGAGGTTCGAGCCGAGCTCTGGCATTCTCTCAGTAGAGCCTGCTCTTGCGATTACTCTAGTGTAGCTTAGCTTTAACTTTGTTTAAAATGGATATTGAAGACGTTTTCGAGAATTCAACATTACCGTTGAATGATGAAGTGATAGCGCTCATGGATTTTGGAGATTTAACAGCAACTCAATTGGATTTTAGTCAAGACAAGGAATTCACGTGTCCAGAATGTAATATGCATTTCACTAGAAAATGTAGTTGGATTCGACATCAACGGAATAAGCATGGAGGAATGCAATATCCGTGTTCTCGGTGTTCTAAGGTATTTTCGCGAATGGATAACCTGACAAGACACCTTAAAACACACAAGCGGCCTGCAGATACAGAACCACCTGTGCTTCTAAAACGACGTCGGACCAGTGAAGATACATCTCTGCCAGGACCCTCTACTCTACCAGGACTCTCGACTCTACCAGGACCCTCGACTCTACCAGAACCCTCTGCTGTACCAGGACCCTCTGCTCTACCAGGACCTTCAGCTCTACCAGGATCCTCTTCTACGCGACAATCTGCTTTGAAGAATCACGTACAGAATATACATTTATTCAATACTGAGGAGCACAAAGATATAAAACCATTTTTGGTTTCTAAAGAGCAAGAGTTTGCGAACATTATCTGCCCTGTTTCAATTTGAAGTGAAGGTGAATTGCAGGCTCATCTGCCGCTACCAAAAAGTTGTTGCCGACGGAATTTTAAGCGAAGAAAAGTGCTTCAAAACGAAAAATGAGATCGTTCTTCCCTCTACCGATGTTAAAGCCCTGTATTTACAAACTATGGAGAGACTACTCAAAGAAGCAGAGGATTTTGAAGGCAAGGAATCTGGGTGGACCCTTGAACGGATAAATGAATTGGAGGTGAGAATAAACAAATACAACCCTCTGCGCGGATCTACATACATCGAACTTCCCGAACCCATCAAAAACAAGAAGGCTATCATCAATGTCAAGAACAATGACAATCGCTGCTTCATGTGGGCCATTCTCTCCGCTCTCCATCAAGTGGAAGACTATACTCAGCATGCATACCGAACGCACCATTATGAAGCATATATGGACAGTCTCAATTTAACAGGTATTGAATTTCCTGTTAAAATTCAAGATGTTCCAAAATTTGGGAAGCTGAATAATCTATCCATTAACGTATATGGACTTGCGGAGGATTATCAAGTGTATCCGCTGATGATCACAACAGAAGAGACAGATGCGCATATAGATTTGATGTACCTCAAGACTGACTCAAATGCCCATTATGCCTGGATCAAGTACCTATCCCGTCTCGTATCAAGACAGCAATCAAATTACCAGAAGAAAATGTTTATATGCCGCCGCTGTTTACAATTTTTCACAACGGAGCCTATTATTCACCGTCATCAGCTGAGCTGTAATCAGCACGAGGCCGTTCGAGTCATTATGCCGGAAGATAAATGGGTGGTATTTAAAAACATCAAACATACCATGAAAGTCCCATTCGTGATTTATGCTGACTTTGAGTGCATTACTCGACCGATAGTTTCTTGTCAACCGAACCCTGATAAGTCGTATACGGAAGCCTATCAAAAACACGAAGCTGTCAGCTTCTGCTACTACATAGTGTCGACCACAGGACTCTTCAAAGCCCCTTACGAGTACGAGTGGTGTACCGAGGACCGAATGCAGCTCAAGTTTTCATGGAGCGGATGAAGCTAGAAGCCCTGGAAATTCAGCAAGTGTACAGAGCTCCTTTACCAATGGATCCCTTAACCAAAGAGGAGTTGGAAGCATTTCGGAAAGCAACTCGCTGCTACATGTGCAAGGATTTTACCCAGAAGAATGACAAGGTCAAGGATCACGATCATCAAACGAAGAAGTTTCGAGGAACCGCTTGTAATACCTGTAACCTGAAGGCAAAAACGCCAGACTTTATCCCAGTGGTGCTTCATAACTTATCCGGATACGACAGCCATTTATTCGTGAAATGCTTGGGAGGAGACGATTTCAACATTACAGTCATTCCAGAAAACACCGAAAAATATATTTCGTTCTCGAAGCAAATTGGCAAGGGACTTAGTCTTCGGTTCATCGATTCCTTTCGATTCATGGCGAGTAGTCTAGATCAACTAGCCAAAAATCTCTCAAAAGACCAGTTCAAACACGTGCAGGCGCACTTTCCCTCCTCTCATGTTTCTCTCCTGCTTCGTAAAGGTGTATTCCCATATGATTACGTCAATCATCCAGACAAATTCAAGGAAACCGAGTTGCCATCCCGTGATGCCTTTTATAATCGCCTGAACGAATCACACATCTCCATGGAAGATTATCAACATGCTCAAGGTGTGTGGGATGCATTCGAGTTGAACAATTTGGGCGAGTATGCGGATTTGTACGTCAAGACGGATGTTCTGCAATTAGCAGACATTTTTGAAAGCTTTAGAGATATCTGCATGAAAACCTATGGCTTGGATCCCGTGTGGTATTATACCGCTCCCGGACTCTCTTGGGATGCTATGCTGAAGAAGACATCGATTCGACTGGAACTGCTCACGGATTATGACATGTTATTGTTTGTTGAAAATGGTATCCGTGGAGGAATCTCTCAATGTTCTCACCATTACGCAAAGGCAAATAACCCGTATATGCAAACTATGACAAGTCTCAGCCTTCCAGTTATCTATTATATTTAGATGCCAATAATTTGTATGGCTGGGCTATGTCCCAATACTTACCGTTAGGTAATTACACATGGATTAACCCGACAATGGATGTCTTACAAACCCCTTGGGACAGTGCACTTGGCTACATCCTAGAAGTTGATTTGGAGTATCCAGCACACCTACACGATTTACATGCTGATCTACCACTTGCCCCGGAAACGTTAGCTCCACCCGGTTGTAAAGAGAAGAGGTTGCTGACTACTCTCTATAAGAAAGAAAGATATGTAGTGCATTACCGAAATTTGTAGCTATACGTACAACAAGGACTCAAAGTGGCAGCTGTGCATAGAATTTTGCAATTCAGTCAATCGCCATGGCTAAAACCTTAAGCCGGCGCCACATATGCGGTATTCGCCGAATACCGAGCGACTCGCCTTAACCCGAGCAACTCGCCATAACCCGAGCGACTCGCCTTAACCCGAGCAACTCGCCATAACCCGAGCGATTTACTATTACTTGCTCGGATTACAAAAACCTAAGCAACTCGGCTTCTTGCGAGTATACTTGCCGATTTCAGAACATTTATTCGCAGTAGGAAGCAATAGTTTCATGATGGAAAAATATTCTATTTTATTAACAGATTTGTACAATATAAATATATTTTAATACTTTTATGTTCTTTAAAAACATATTTTTAATTTGTGATAATTACAATGAAATTTTTTTTAAAATTGGAAATCAGTTGTTTTTATTTGTTTTACATTTTCATTATGCTCATAGCCGTTTGCGAGTGCAATATTTTATTATTATTTTCATAGATTCCAGAATGCCATGCACATGGAGATTCCTTGAAACCGTTGAAATTTTGTAGCATAGAATATGGAAAATTTACAAGAAACAGTGTATCCTAATTTCGTTTGTACACTTAAAAATGATTTAATTTTCAGTTCTGGAATATATATTTTCCCTCTCAATATATTTGTTTTAGCGATAATGATAATAAAAAACAAACGATAATCAGTTCGAAAAACTTTAAGTGTTCCCGCAAATTTTTTCACCGAATATTTCGCATTTTGACAATTGAATTTGCATTCTACACATAAAAATTTCTGTAGTGTCAATCCATTTTTAACTAAGTGTAAATAATGGACTTTATGCGCGCTGACGTTGTCTTGGGGATCTGATTTTATTCCGTATCTTTTAACATATTAAAATCATCGTTTGCTTTTTTCTTAGCCAATGTACTAACGATTATTTGTTTACAAGATATAATATCGACACCAGGTCAACATAGAGTTCATTAAAAAAATTATATTAATATTCGACAGTGAATACTATTCACAATTTGATGTCGAGATTAAATGTATGAAGATTGACACTTTGCTTTTGTTTATCCATTTTCGGAAAAAGTTCTATCGTTAATTACTATTTTATTGGTATTTTAGCAATATGGCCCGGCGTTACTCGTAGTAAAAGCTGCGCGGTTTTTGTATTTGTTAACGTAGCCACCGCATATCACCCTCTATGCACTGTGTAAAATAAACTTTATCAGAATCTAGATTTATTCAATTTTTTGAGTAGTTTTCCAAATACCTAAACCTAGTACTTTTTTTTAATTTTTACGTTCATGACTTTACATGCTATTGCGATTGACATTTAAAGTGATGTTTTTGTAAGAAAAAAATTATATTAAAATTCCTAAAATTTAAGGATTAATAAAGCTTTTACGAATATAGCCGTGTAATATCATGTCGATAAAAATAAAGTATTCCGCAACAATAAAAGTAAAATACTTAGCATTGTTGCTTCATGCCAATGGTGTTGAAAACTTATATATTTTTTAAACGTTTCAAATTATTTGTATAAAAATTAACCAGTGGGGTGCCAGCTCAGGTGTTGTCGATGTCATTTGACCACGACTCACAATGACAAAAACAGTGTTCCCGAATTTTTCTATGGGGATAGAACCCGAGCCGTAGTTTATTCTGTAACTTTAGTGCGACGTCAATTCAACCAAACATATCTTATATAGATTTGAAATTGACATATTAAGTAATACCGATAACTAATATCTAAATAAGGTTCGTTTATAAAAGGAAACCTCGCTAACAGAGGAAGATATGCAAACTGCTACGCCGCGTATGTTCCACGTCCGCTCTCCGCACGTGCTTTGCTTTAGTTCAAGATTTTACACGAATCCTCGCCAAATTTCCTTTTATAACAATCGTGCTTCATTTTACTATGTTATAGTATCAGAATGTATCACCTTAAGAATAGCTGGTTTTAAAACAGTTTCACATCAAAACCACATTTTATTTTTCAACTCAAGATTCTTCAAAACGTTTAAAACAATGATATTTCATTTCGAGGTTTTAAAATACTATTTAAATATTTTCATATTTTTGTGTCTTCATCAAAACAGTTAAATGCAAAAAATCTAAATGAAAAACAAATAAATGAAATTAATTAATAAATAAAAAATAATCTGAACAAATAATTTAGTAAAATTTACAACTTAATAAACGAAGGAATTGTTTTAAGTAGACGAACTAAACAAGTAACTATACGATAAAACAAAAGCTCAAAACACCAAAAGTGTTTTAAATATGAAACTTTAGATCATCGGCTGGACCAAATTTATATCAAACGTGCTATTTTTGAAAGTTATAGTGTCGGAATCGGTTATCCTAAAAGCGTAAAATGGGGTTTCTATTATGACTACTATGTCCTTACACACACCTTTTATATATGGTTTTAAAGACGTTTCATAACAAAACTCCATTTTATTTATGTCGTGAGACTTCAAATCGTTTAAACACACTGAAAACTCGAATAGAAGTTTTAAAATAATATCATCATTTTTTCGCATCTGCATAAAAATAGTTAAATGTTTCAAATATATAAATAAGTAATAAAATGAAATAATTTAATTGATAAATAAATGAAATAAGTAAATGGAACACAAATATTTAAGTGAAACACAAAAATAAATGTATAAACTAAATAAAAATTCTAAAATAATAACACAACAAACACCACGATATATTTTAAAGTCAAATTGATACGAAAAGAACAATATTCCCTCTTTAAATAAAAAGAAAATATTACTATATTGATAGTCAATGGTAATTGGCTATCAAAATATAGAATAAAATATCGATAGCCAATCACCATTGAGCTCGCTTCGAGATGTGTTCCATTTTCCCGAAATGAGTGGGAAATGCAATTATTCAATTTGCTCGCTTTAACGTTGCGAAGTTGCTCGTGATAAGGCGAGCACTTTGTAGTGTGGTGCTGAAAATCGTCGAAACGCGAGCGACGCGGCACTTGCCGAATACCGAGCGACCCATCCATACATGCGTCTTTAGGCGAATATCGAAGTTTTCGTTGCTCGGGATTCGGCGAATACCGCATATGTGGCGCCGGCTTTACATTGACCTGAATACCCAACTGCGCACCTCTGCTACGAATGAGTTTGAGAAAAATTTCTTCAAACTCATGAATAATTCGATTTTCGGAAAAACTATGGAGAATATCCGACGCCGAGTGGACATCAAGTTGTGCGGGAACGAGAAAACAGCTGAGAAATGAATTGCTCGCTCCAACTTTCAAGATCGCACTATCTTCTCCGAAACTTTTGAAGCATTTCATATGCGACGGACCGTACTGAAATTCAATAAGCCGATTACCATTGGAATGGCTATATAGGATTTATCAAAGACCCTCATGTACGACTTCCACTATTCCAAGATGATACCGAAATATCCAACTGATCATCTAAAACTCCTGTACATGGATACGGATAGCCTTACCTACAATATTCAAACCGAGGATGTCTATAAAGACATGAAGGAAGACATGGACCTGTACGATACATCGGATTATCCTGCCAACAATATTTTCAGTTTTCCTCTCGTCAACAAAAAAGTCATCGGCAAGATGAAAGATGAGACCAAGGGAGAAATCATGACTGAATTCGTGGGACTCAGATCCAAGATGTACGCCTTTAAAATAGGTCATGACAATATCACCAAGAAGCTGAAGGGGATTAAGAAGGCTACCATCAATCAAAAAATTAATGTTGAAGATTATATGAAGTGCCTGTTTCAACACCAAGAACTTGTGACCAGCATGAATCTCATACGATCCAAGCAGCATGACATATTCACCATTACTTCGAATAAGTTGGCCCTTTCCCCGTATGATCAGAAGAGGCACATCTTAGAGGATCGCGTTAGTACTCTTCCATTCGGACATTATTTACTAGCCGACATGTGAGTTCGAAAACATTTAAAAATGTAAAATGAAGAAATGTAAAAAAGAAATATGGTGTAAGATTAATTAAAAAAAAAATATTTGATTTGTATTCCTTGTGTCTTTCCTTATACTACTGTACAATGTCAAGAAAAAACAGTTTAAGTGTGAAATAACATGTAAAAAGAAAAAGTTAAGACAATAAATATAAAATGAAAAAAAGTTTAAAGTGTACAATAAAATGTAAAATCAAAAAATTTAAAAATAAAAAGTTTAAGTGTGAAATGAATTATAAAAAAATAAATATACAAAGTTAAAAAAAAAATCAATACGTGTAAAAAGAAAAAAAGTTAAAAAAAATAAACACAGTAAATGTAAAAAGAAAATGTAAAAAAAAAAATTAGAAACAATAATTGTAAATAAAAAAAAAAGTTTAAATAAAAATTACAATTTAAAAAGAAAAATTAAAAAAAAAAAAAAAGATAAAAGTAAAAGAAATTTGTTAAATGTAAAAAAAAAAAAAAAAAAAATTGTAAAAGGAAAAAAAAAAGTTTAAGTGTAAAATACAATTTAAAAATTTAACAAAAGTTTAAGTGTAAACTTACATTTTTTTAAAAGAAAAATGTAAAAAGTAAATTTCTAAATGTAAAAAAAATTTGTTGAATGTAAAAAAGAAAAATGTTAAAAATAATAAGTTTAAGTGTAAAATATTATTCATAATAAGATTTTTACCCGTAGCCACCCAAAGCAATATAGTATTACGGAGCGTACTATCCTCATATAGGCGCAGATGCCAGAGCTGAGTTTTTGTAAATGGTCTACCCACTAATCAAACGATAAGTGTCATAAATATATTAAAATATTCGCAAAAAAAGCAGGAATTACTACTATGGATATAAAAAATATTAACAAAGTATTGAAAATATAACCAACAGTAACTAATAAATCTGTGTACAATGGGTGTCTATAAATGTATCAGATAAACCAATGTATATATTTGTACTGAAATGTTGACACATATACTAAATTTTTAACAAATTAACGAAATACAGAAAATGTTACATACTTTTTTTTAAATTGTACCAAATAGTCTATAAATGGATAAAAAAAATATAATGACATGTGTAACCAGCGTTATTCATTTATGTTATTATCTTATATGTTTGTCCTATTATCATGTCCCCGTCACCTGTATATATTTTCATGTTCCCGTTACGTGTCTATATATTGTTCCCGTTATTACGATTGTAACGCCCTCTACATATTTATGTCTTTCCCGCTGCACGGGAAAGCTTCAGTCATGTAACTGCCTCTTACGGTGATGCGTATGTAAGGTTTCGTTCCTCCCCGAGATTATTGTATGTTAGGCATATGTGATTAAAGATGTTTATGTTCTATCCTTGAACAGTTATTTAGTCAATACGCCTTATAAATGGCTCCCCAACGCGGCGCAACACCGTAAGAACAGCAATTGCATGGCTCGCTTTTCAGATTTTTCGTTCCGATTGATGAAAATGGCTAGAGCCGCCATTTTGAAATTCGTTGCAAGAACGAAGGATATTGTGTTCTTCAATCAAGAAGGAATATCATCGGATGTTTAAGATAAGTGTTATTTTGTTTTCTGTTCAGTGTTACAAGTTTTTTAATTTGTAGGCTAGGTTAAAGTTTTGAAACGCAAAGTTTCAGTTTTGAAACGCAAAGTTTCGTTTTTCAGTATACATCCTGTTTACTGTGAGGAGATAATTTGCATAACACGTATGCTGTGTCTCGTTTGGAGTGTTATCTCTATTGATTTAAATTTAACTAGTCTTTTAAAATTAAACCGCAATGGTTTGCTGTGTTTTTCACTGAATTTGAAATTAAAAAAAAAACACCTTGGTTTTGTAAACACTGATTCTGACAATCGTATTCGCATTGCGAATTCAAATTCGTACGCTCGGAGAAAAGCAATTTTCCCCCCCTCCTCTCCACGTAACTGAGAGTGTTTTATTTCTGTTCTCTTTTATTTGAAATTATTGCTGGCCTTGAAAATTCTGATTGTGGGTTTTATCTATTTTATTTTGTTCTTATTCGGGAAAAATAAAAGAATGTGGTTTTACATGCAAAAATAAGAAAATTTGTGTTCTTGTGTGTGATTTAGAATAGTAGATATTTTATTGGCAGGAAGTTTTATTTGTGATAGTGCTTATTTAATTTAATTAGTGGCATTAACTAATTATTAGTTATTTAATGTTGTTTTTAAAATTTATTTTGAAAGAACACTTGAATTCATTAAATGGAAATTGTTAATGCTATTGTTTTGATTTTATATTTAAGTACTTCATAGATTTCTAAATAATTTAAACAAAAGTGATTCTTCTTATAAATTTGTTCAATCATGTTAAAATATATTTTGGTATTCTGGTAATCTAATATTGAAATGGTACCATAGAAATAGAGCATTTTAACTAGAGATCGGGTGTTATACAGTGTCATCTACACTTGAAAAGATTTAATACTGCATAGTGTTATTTGCTTGAATAAATGAATAGTTGGAATGATTTTATAATGGTTTACAATAAATTTATAATAGTTTAAATGATTTAATATTATTTTAACTGATATTAATTGGTTTTCTGAAAAATAATAATAGACTATTTGAGTGCTAATATTTCATGGTAGGGTAATTGTAGTGAGTTTAAGTGCATTGAACTGTGAAATAGCTCTAGGACTTTGAGGTAATTATTTTGTGTGCCTGTTATCTACTGCCATAATCTGAACTCACAAAGAACTAGACTGAAATCCCACGATGGCTTTTCTCGCACGAGGAAAGAAGATTGACCTGGTCCGGCTGGCAATTGACCTGGACTTGGATGGTATTGATAATCTCAAAGTTATTCAACTGAAGACGAGAATGCAAGAGAGTGAAGCATATAAGGACGATTTAGAGTTTGTTCAAGCAAGGTTTGAAGAGATAATCGCTGAAAGAATAAAAGAGGAAGACCTTGAAATTGAAGATAAGAAAAGGAAGGAAGACCTTGAAGATAAGAAAAGGAAGGAAGACCTTGAAGATAAGAAAAGGAAGGAAGACCTTGAAGATAAGAAAAGGAAAGAAGACTTTGAAGCTGAAGAAAGAAAAAGAAGATTGGAACTGGAGTACGAAGAGCGGAAAAGAAAAGACGATTACGAATTCCAACTTCAGAAGCTGAAACTCCAGGATGAGGCAACACGATCCCAAGTTCCTCTTACCCAGAACGATGGTTTTCAAGCAGCCAAACCAAGATTGGACTTGCAGACGCTGATCCAGAGATTCGATCCAGTGACGAATGACATCAGCTTATACCTCGTTCTCTTCGAGCGACAAGCTCACAGAGCTGAGATTCCAAGGACTTTCTGGGCCTCTCATCTGATTGGTCTGCTACCATATGATATTGCTCAGATCATTGCAAGAGAAGTCGAAGAAGTTGCACAAGATTATGAAAAAGTGAAACAGCTGCTTCTAAAGCGCTATAAACTCACTCCAGAGAAATTTCGTCAATTGTTCACAAAACATTCGAAATGTCAAGAAGGCACTTGGACAGATTTCGACTACGAACTTGGGAACTACTTTCAAGGTTAGATTACAGGTCTCGAGATAACAACTTTTGAAGAATTGTCTGATCTGATGGTTACAGACCAGATTAAACGCCGTGTTCCACAAGAAGTCAAAGAGCACTTCATCGATGACTGGACACAAATAAAGACTACTACAGATATAGTACAAAAGCTAGATGACTACGAGACGGTTCGTCCAAACAACAGAAATGACTCTACGTCGAATACCAAGAAGTGGTCCAGTCCAAGATTTAATACTGGAAACTTCAGAAAAGTGGCGCAGAATCCAAAGCCAAGGCAAAATGAAAGAAATCCTAATCCAGAGAACAAGCCTGCCATATACTGCTATGGATGTTCCAAACCTGGTTTCATAAAGGCAAAGTGTCCGACATGCTCTCCAACGGCGAGAAATGAGAATTTCCCTGCAAATTCACTTACCATGTACACTTGCCATTCCAAGATGTCCCCTATTGCACTGATTGATGTGTGCATATCCGGTGTACGAGCCAGAGTTTGTGCAGACACAGGTGCCAGCAGATCAGTCGCTGGTGAGATCCTCTACAACCTGCTGAAGAGAAAAGGAGTGGAGTTCCAGGAGACTTCAGTAACCATGACCTTGGCAAACGGTTACCAAACTACTGAAGAGGCTTGCACAGCCACGGTGTCCATTGAGATTGAAAACAAAACAATCATTCTGGATCTCCTTGCCCTTCCAAATGCAAAAGGAAATCGAACTCTCTTAGGAACAGACTTCCTAGAAAAGTCGGAAATTGTTCTCGACATAAGAAACAAAAGGTGGAACTTTTGTGACAACCCTCGCCGAAAGGTTTATTTTGGGAATGACATCACATCGACGTCTCAGCAACCTGTCGAAACTCTTCCCATCAACAGCTGTAATCTCCGTGAAGAAGAAGGCGAGAGCTTGAACATCGAGCAAAGGCTCCAGGTCAATAATTTGCTTCAGGATTTCGAGGAAAGCTTCAAACCAGGGGGAGAGAGCACTCCCTTCATAGAGCATCGCATTAATACGGGAACGCATGCTCCAGTCGCTTATCCACCATACAGAGTTTCTCCTGCGAAGAAGGAAATATTGAAGAAAGAACTGGATGACCTCTTGCAAAAGAAAATAATCGAAGGATGTGAGTCGCCCTGTGCTACTCCTCAATACGTTCCAGGTGATAAAGTGTATATGACCCTGCATCCCGTCAGCAAAGCTGCCACTGGACAATCCAAAAGGTTTATGCCAAGACGAGATGGACCCTATGTCATCCGTACACAAAGATCACCATCCACATTCGAAATTGCCAGCCTGGACAATCCCCAAGTGTCCCTGGGCGTGTACCACACTTCTGCCCTGAAGGCCTACACCCAGGACCCCATCGAACGTCCTTGCAATCCGTTTCGAAAGCGAGGACGGCCACCAAACTTACCCAAAAGAACTGATGCTGGCCCCTCGTCGGGACTACGTCGGAGCCAGAGGGGGAGGATGTAACCAGCGTTATTCATTTATGTTATTATCTTATATGTTTGTCCTATTATCATGTCCCCGTCACCTGTATATATTTTCATGTTCTCGTTACGTGTCTATATATTGTTCCCGTTATTACGATTGTAACGCCCTCTACATATTTATGTCTTTCCCGCTGCACGGGAAAGCTTCAGTCATGTAACTGCCTCTTACGGTGATGCGTATGTAAGGTTTCGTTCCTCCCCGAGATTATTGTATGTTAGGCATATGTGATTAAAGATGTTTATGTTCTATCCTTGAACAGTTATTTAGTCAATACGCCTTATACATGTATTTAAAATAATCGACGTATGTGTGACAAATTTAGTTAATAAATTGAAACTTATAAAAGAAATTAACATAAGTTATTATAAAAAAAAATGTAGTTAAGTACAATTGTTAATTGATTATGCTACAAAATATTACCAAATTATACCATTTTAGTGGTATAACAAGCAGACACTTTGTCTTTAAAGATTACGATAACGCAGTTTTTAGAAACTCATATAGGGGAAAATTGTATAATTATCATAAAATACTTCACACTATTGTTAAAATTTCATATAATTATCAGAAATATTATACAAAGTAAGAAAAATACTGCTTAATATTTTAACATATTATTAATAGTACATGACCAACAGATCAAAATGACCTTCTGCACCATACGACAGATGAAAACCCATGGAGATTAACTGCAATCATGCCTCGAAAAATAAAAGCAATGTAGATGTAGACAAATAAGAGTGTAGAATTATTACCAAAGTGGTGTCATTTATACCTGATTCGTGCCTGATTATAACCTGATATTCGTGCTGCCATCTATAGGACGTTAATGCAACTAATTTTTACCCGAGAGATTCCTCTTCTCTACTAAGGCCTAACTGGCCACGGACTGCACACAATCTAGTTCGACTTTGTCCCCACTCTCTTTATACGATTCAACTTTCAAGGTAATCAATAAGTCACAGTTATTTTATCGCGTTTTAACATCATGCTATGAAGCAGACGTGGGTCATCTTGACCCGGGTCAGTAGCCGTATTTGATGAAAATCCGCTTAGTTTAATAGCGTTAACTAATTTGTTATTGTGGCAAAATTTCATATTATTAGCATTTGGGCGCACAATTGATAATTTCCTGAAAATACACACACAATATTACAGGGGGACTCAACAAAAGGAGCAGGGGGGGGGGGGGGGGAATAAACAGAATTCATTAACTTCCGGAATGACCGACTAACAGTGTCTCGTAAATTTGAATCATGGTCAGATGACGAGCACAACATCTGAGCTGGTACAACACGCAGCCCAACATAGGGTAGATGACATTGAACCACAACGTATATACGTGCATCATTCCTTTATACACGTGGAATAATTTTGAGGCAACGGAGAACTTGGAACCCTACCACAGGGTGGCCTTAATATTCTGGAAAAAGGTTCCCTGATTTCCATGATGATGTCACAAAAATTTCCCTGATTTTACAATTACGTTAAGAAATGTTGCAATACATGCTTTGTACAAAAACAAAGTATTCACGCTACAATAATGCAATATATGGCATTATAAATGAAAAATTATAAGCAATACTTATTGACAGTTAAAATAATAATTTATGGATACACACAAATTATACAATTGCGACAGGCATAATAGTAATTAAACACGTTCTCTGCAAGCAGATAATGCAAAAACTAAAAAGGGAAAAAATAAAATAATTTTTCTAGAAAATAGGAAAACCGACTTTAAGGAAAATGCGCTAAAAAGTAAAAACATTTTTTTAATTTTACGAATGAATTTAAAAAAATGAATTATTGAATATCAATTTTATACTTATTACAACTTTTTGAAATCGGCGCCAAAATTTAGTTATGATTTTTTCAAATTGGCACCAATTTCAAAAAGTTGTAATAAGTATAAAATTAATATTCAATAACTAAATTTTTTCAACTCATTCGTAACATTAAAAAATATTTTTTACTTTTTAGCGTATTTTCTTAGAAGTCGTTTTTTTTTTAGTACAAAGATTATTTTATTTTCCCCCTTTTTAGTTTTTAATTTAGCAGGGGGCTTTGCCCCTTATTATCAAGAAATTCAAGTAGAAACTTGTACTCAACAATGTATATTGTAAAACAATCCCTATCAATGCTGGTTAAACGAATGTCATTGTTGTACAATTTCTGTTAAACAATGAAAATATTATGAAATCGGATAAATTGTTTAAAAAAATTCCGGTTAATCGACCTTTCCGGATATATAATAGCCGGATAACCGATTATTTTTTGCAAATTTTTCCTAAGTGGATTTTTCTCTAACCAACAAAAAAAGAATTTTCGAAATAGGACAATTTTTTTTTTCAAACGGTACGGTTAATTGAGAATTCCGGATAACCGGATGCTTTTCACTGCAGCAGTGGTTCACGTATTTACAAATATAAAACTGAAAATAAGAAAATGCGCATACCCATTCTTTTAAAAAAAAAAAAAATCTTATTTAGAACTAAAAGGAAATATTGACAACTTAATTACCCAGAATGGAGGGCATAACAGACGATAATTGCCGTTTTAATGATCCAAATTTGAAAAATTGCCTGATTTTTTTGTGAACATTTGAAAACTTCCCTGACTTTTCCAGAACTAAAAATTTCCTCGATTTCCAGGTTATGTTGCCACCCTGCCTACAACTGCAAGATCGCTACACACATGCTGCGATTCGAACAAACTCCCTTCGGTGCTTTTCCCATTCGGGAAGACCCGGATGAAATTGGGGGTAATTAACCACCACCCATTTAAAGTGCATCCTCCCTTTCTACACGATAACTCATCGAACTGAAGACCCATCAATTTCCAGGGCGAGATCCTCCTTACTGCTATCAATAAATGGATAAAATAAAATAAGCAACAGTAGTTCTGCTGTTGATACTTACTTACATGTGTCCGTTTTGGAGACGAGAAGAAATTATTTACCAAAAAGTTTTTATATTTGTTGTTACAAGTAATCATTCAAATACAAGAACTATTTAGTTATGGTTTAGAACACCTTGATGGTAAATGCTGTATAGATGAATTATGAAGGATGTCTAAGCCATGCAGAGGAGCGTTGTTTAGCATCACTTTTAATTGTAATACCCACCTGTGGCATCTAGAAGGAAAATTAATTAAACAAATTCGGCCCCTGTTTATACTTCTACTTTCTTAATACAGAATGCTGTACAGTATTTTATAACAATATGCCGTTCGATAAACAATTCTAAAATATTTTTAATTTCAGTATAGAAATAGAAACATGACTAATTTTTTTTACCGTTGAGATTTTATTTAATGACCTATACTGGTTTTGAATAAATCGGCATTTTCGGAGAAATTCATTTTAGTTCAATATGATCTACCGAGTCCATATGTTCTGGGAAGGCGGGGCTTACGCTGAGAATAAATAAGCCCCGCCCACTTCAAGATGGCCCACCTCTCTCTGTGAAATTTGAGTTTAAAAATCTAAATCATTGTGAAATCTACATATTTTAAAAGTAAACAATATCTTTCAGCATAATTTAGGTGAGAACTAGCTGTTTAATCCAGGTATTGTTGGGGAATATGTGATGAGATACGAGTAGCCCTTGCCAGGACTCGAACTTGCAACCTATTTTTCCGCCCCACGCAGAATTGCGACTAAAATCGTCCCAGCTAGAGAATATTTTTTATGCAATAATTCTATACAACGCTTATATTCTTTTTTAAATAAACCGTTGATATTTGTGAGTTGAAAGTATGATTCGCCAGTTCTCTGGGAAATTATATTTCTTTTCACACCTCACAAGTTAGGATTCGTCGCGTATAAGATGGGTAAAAGTGGTCTATTCTATAGAAATAATATATGATATCCAGAGAGTAAGTATATATATAACTCTGTTTCAAAACGTCTTTCGCTCGCCAAAAGTCGAAATTGACACATATATATTTTATATTGTTCAAAATACTGTTTTTAATAAAAGATCCTCGCTACTTCTCATTGATTTGGTTTGGTTGGTTTTGTTAATTAACGTCGCACTAGAGCTGCACAGTGGGCTATTGGCGACGACTCATCGATTTGGAATTGGAAACAACAAACGTTTCAAATCTAAGTTCAATAAACACTTGTCAACACAGTAAATTTTATAATCGATTTTGTAGAAATGATAAAAAACAAAAATTGGAAACAGTGCTTTTACGCAGACAATCCCTACAAGTTGAATGCGTTCGTTTTGGGAAGAGACTCACAAAAAACCGTTCATCCCAAATTTACGATGACCACATGGATGCGGTTATTTCTTGAGTTGTAATAAGTTTAATTTTAAGGAATAGTCATCAATAAAAACTTATTGCAAACTTTCAAAACAGTTGAGTTGTGCAAGTAATTGCTCCAGAGGTGTACAAACGGGACTTTGGCGACGGTACGCGATTTATCCCGAAGCAAAGGCCCGGACCCCATCGTAATTTTGAAGCACGGCCAGGGGACGAGACAGCACCCCACTTTTCAAACTTACACATCGTGAGGGTTTTTGATTGCAGTTGTGAAATTCAATATTACCATATTTAATAAACTAGATGGGGAATTGTTTTCTCACAAACAAG
Source organism: Troglohyphantes excavatus (assembly GCA_963932185.1). Lineage (NCBI taxonomy): Eukaryota > Metazoa > Arthropoda > Arachnida > Araneae > Linyphiidae > Troglohyphantes > Troglohyphantes excavatus. The sequence goes on along the minus strand of OZ010671.1, from coordinate 63,104,142 downwards.
TATGGCTACATGAGGACGTTTGGTCCTCGACAGATTTAAAATGTTGAAGTCCATTATTGATGCTTAGCTTCCGCGGGCGGCTATTTAATTGAATTTTTCGGAAATCCGGCAAAAAAAATTTAAGTTAACTGTATAACCGTGCAAACGTTAACCGTAACCTATTAAACAAAAGCGTGCTCTTTCAAAACTTAATTTTTTCTAGCTGCAGTATAAAATAAGTTTAAATTTTTTAAACTTAATTATCTTCTATATTAAAGAATTTTAAAGTATAATGGCGACTTCGATCAACGTTGACATAGTAAGTACAAAGTTAATTTACTTACGATATTGATTATTCTGTTTTAAAAATGAGTTTAACTATCACCCATGCTTTCAGGCATTTTTAAGGCGTTTGGACGTGTTCAAAATGGAGTTGGAAAAAAAAATTATCGGCAAAATCGGCGAAACTTTTTAAATAATGAAATAAGAGCATTCATTATACAGCAATTATAAAAAATAACTTCATGCGTTTACATGTTACTAGAACTTCTTAAAAATAAATTTATTCTAAATTAGTTTGTGTTATTGAGTACTATTTGAAGCATAAATGTAGTGATTTAACACATTAAGTAAAATCGTACGGGGAAATTTAGGCATGTCATGCAGTGCCAAGCATCAGATGAAATCAATGCTGAATTAATGGGCAAACTTCTGACTGATTTGAGACTTGGTGCTCTAAAACTCATTTAAGTACTCTGAACAATTCGCTGCTTGGTACGTCAACAAGCGTGGGGAAATGTCTCAGAAATCACTGAATAGAGAGAGTATGATTATTGTTACAAGAACATTGTTTGATGAAATAAACATATATGTTAAATATGAAAGTTCTGAAAGACAAAGTTTTCATTTTTAAAAAACTATTATTTCCGTATTTTGGTAGAAGAAAGGCAATTGTTTACAGTTAGGGTTTTCAGCAACGTCCGTTGAATACATTTTCAAAGTACTTTTTACTTATCTGTTCTGAAAATGTAAGTATTCGTAGTCTAATTAAATTAAGACATTGACGCTTTTTTCTCTTATAACTTGCATTTTTTACATGTAATTAGTGGACGTAACTAAAATTTGATGGTTTGGGGCACACACATTGGTTCATTTTCACAGATTTATTACTTGGACATACAAGTTTGAGGAAGAAAGTCTTTAGCAGGACGGCCTCATGAATGATTTATACAATATCTTAGATTTATATAAAAATTTAATATTAATTTCTCTTCTGATTTTTAACATAAAATAATTTATTATTTTTAGTACTATGCTTTGCCATCATTTTCGGAGACTTTTTCATCAGTGCTGTTCCCTTGTGAAATGCCGTCGTTTTCCGAAAGTATTACATCAGCGCTGTTCCCCGGGGAAGCCGCTGTTGAAGAAATGGTAAGTTTAAGCGTTTTATATCAACAAATAAACATTTAGTTTAACAATCAAGTCTTAAGTTTTTTTTTTTAGAGTTACAAATTTTGTTTATTTATTTTTTTTCTTTTTGCAATTTGTACATCATAATTAAATAAATCTAGTAAATGTGTTGTTTTAAGGATAAAATTTTTTCTACGTTTTTCACACAGTTCTTTGGAAATGTGTTGAATATAGCTAACATATATGCACATACACTATATATATAATTTAGTAAAATACAACTATTTTAACTTTTAATGAATACAAACGTTTCTATTTGCTGCTTCGTTTTTGTGTGTGTTTTTAGACTCGACTGTAAAAAAGTAGTTACTATACTTCTCCCATGAATATACAATTCTGAAACAATTAATGCATAATTGAAGCTTTTATTAACCGACTTAAAAGCGTGGCAACCAATTTCGGAAAGCACACCAAAGGAGAGAAGTTATCAATTCGAATGTTACATATTTTTTAAAATGTATATTCTAACAAGATTAGTTCTAATTCAGATATTTGGAATTTTTTTTTGTTAGATAGGGAATGTTTCACTTGGGCACCTGTTGAAAAATATATTGTCCTATTTCAAAAATTATTTCATTGTTAGATAAAGAAAAATGTATTTTAATAAATTATTGCATTTGAAGCTTATTTTAGTTTATATCAATGAGTAGAAAATACGTCTAACAGAAATAAAAACTAAATTGCATTTTATTTTTTAGGATTTTGAAACCCAATCGTTTGAGAATGCGAGCCCTACAGAATATGAGACATTAAATAATGCACAGACTCCTGTTGAAGAATCAATGGTAAGTTAACATATTTTTTTTAATCCACAATTGCTATTTCCCACCACTTTATTTGTAATTCAATGTTTGCAGTTGTTTCATATTTATTTTAAAAAGGGTTGATTATTATCTAAAGAGCATTTCCTTTTGAGTAAAAGGGCACTTTTCTTACAGATTGGAAAAAGAAAAATTAGTAGGACCATGGTTCGAAATTAGGAGATAAGCTAGGCATCATTGGCACCTAGCAAGATTTTATTTAGTTGCTAAAATATTCTGCTAAGGCGAAATTTTAAAATAATTCAAATTGTTTGCAGATTTGCCAAATGTTACGATATTTTTGTGATCGTAGCTTTTTTTGCATAAAATTTCGAATATGTTTCCATTTGTACTCTAAAAATATCACCGTCTTAATGACAAAATTATTGAAAAGTACAAGCGCAACATTGAAAATCTACCTTAGACGTACAAAATGACAAATGGTTGTCAAACTAAAATTTTTAGGTGCAAAATACGACTAATGACCGCTGATTTCGAACAATGATTAGGACTCCAGGACAGGTGAATAACTCAGAATTACGTTTTGTCCACACAAAAAAAAGAGCTGAATACTGGGAAAATTTACAGGGTGTCAAGTAGATGCTGGAAAAAGGGCACATCGGGACTTAAACAAAAGTGCAGGGTACCGTGCCTTTCAAAAATGTTTAACAAGAACGCTGTTTTATAGGGAACTTACAAAACATTATAACATTTCATTTCGTAATTATTTACTAGAAAAACCAATTTCCTATTATTATTTTAAAACCATTGTCATTATTCATGATTATATAAATAAGCTTTTGAATTGAGATATATTAAATTTAAAAATGCTTATTCATATTTGTGCAGTAAAATATTTGCATTTAATTTTTAATTAATATAAAATAGTGCTTTCAGGACACCTTACCCCAGAACGAGCAGACATATGGTGCAGGTTTGGCATTTCATTCAACTGGAGAGGAATTCGGAAGCAGTCAAGGGCAATTTCAGCCACCTGGAGAGAACTCGGAGTATTCGGTAAGCTTTTTTTCCCTTGGAAAATGAAATCTTTCGTTTCTTGACCTAAGAAATTATTTTATTAAAATTATTCAGGTTATTTACCAGTCCCATTTTTAGTTACGTAAATTACAAATAAACATATTTTTTTACAGATAGGCTTTATATATATATATGCATTCATAAGTTTTGTTTTTATTTACATAAGATTCCAAATAAAAACAGTTTTAAACATATTTTATTACAGAGGCTTTTCTTATATACTATGAGTTTGTGTGTATATATGGTGGACTAGGAATAACAACAGTTATTAATTTAAAATAAGTCCATTATTATTTTATTACCAGTTCTTTTTTTTATATTTTGAGTTATCAATGTCTATAAATACAGCTGGATGAGTTTTATACAATACAAATAGAGCTTGCGGTTATCAAACATGAAAACAACATACATTCTAATACAAACATACACATTTATCGATGTATAGGAAAAAAAATTGAGGTCATTTCCTGAAAAACAAACATGTTGGACATGTTTTTTGTATTCTCAGTCGCTCATAAACTTTGCCGATGTACAAGTCCCTGTTGGCCCCAACAAAGGCAAATGAAATTCAAGATATTGGTATTTCATAAGATGAGCTCGAGATGTAGGAGAACAAAATCTCAGCTGCTACCGATACGACAAAACTTCGACGAGGACGCAGGAGTAAGCACATGCCATTTGTACACTCACAAGAGTTATGCAAATGTCATGATGCTCTTTAGTCCTTAATGTTATTTCTCATTTTTGCGTGTTCAGGTTTAATTTGTGCTGCAAGTACTGTTCCAAAAACATTTATGGGTTTTTACGGCAATAATCCCTTGTCAATACAAGAGTAACCGATTGTATGTGTTGAAAGTTTGTTGTTGTTACCGTGAGAGTTTGTTTTTTACTCTTCTCAATTTCGAGCATATTCCTTGAAATACCTATATCTCGAATTTCATTGATCGTTGCAGCCACTTGAGCTTCATATATCGATTAAATTACTTTAAAACTATGCTGTATAAAAGTTCCTTGTTTTAAGGAATCTCTTTTTATATATGTCAGTAAACATTAAAAGGTGGCAATATTTTAAATCATATTCTTATTTTAAGGATTCTGAGAGCGAAGAAGATGAAGAAACCCTGAGAAGCCTGCTGTTCACCACATACACCAAACTGGGAGAAGCAAGAGCCATTCGTAAACGGACCATTTTAACACAGGCGATTAGGAGAGCGAAAGACCTGATAAAAAGACAGAACGAAGAGGCTGATAACCGCAATGCTTCTCGAATGGTAAGATAATGTTTATTTAACAAAAAGAAGCTGGCAATATTAAACCTTTGCACTCCAAAAAAACATTAAATTTTTTTGTAAATAAAAAGTCATACTTGTTTCTCTAAAAAAAAATGCATCTGGATACAACAAATAATCTCTTTTGGAGAAAGTGTGAGGATAATATAACAAATGAATTACGATTTTTTATTCTCGATAATATGGTGTTCTTGCACATTTGAAGAGCATGTTATTTTGTCCCTTAAGAGAACAGTAAAGTGCAAAGGGTTAATAATACCTAGACTCTGCTTTTTACATTTTAATATTTATGTTCTTTTTACAAAATTTCCCCATTCCAATTCTTTATTTTATAAAAAACTGTTTCTGTTCGACTGTTTTTTAAAGAAAATTTAATGTTTCTATGGGTAAGGTGGCTTAACTGTAAATGAAACGTTTGCATGGACAGAGATAGGACTGAATAGGAAATCTCTCCCCACATGAAGGAAGGGGTTAATTTCATATAGAAATGATCATTCAAAAGCAAAATATTCAAAGGAGACTTTTAATAAAAATAATTATAAATTCAAACAAACATTAAATTTCTTTTGATATAAATTTTTTATAATTAAGTATGGGGTTTTATCCAGGGTTCATATGCATTTCCCGAAGAAAAAAAATTTAAAAGATAGCCTCGGATAACTTGACAGTTTCTAAGAACCAGTTGCACAAAAAAAAAGGAGTTTCTAATTACTTTATAAAGACTCTGATGTAACAAAAACAAGGAGTTCATAGGTACTTTTAAGGGCTGTAAACCATAATCGCAAGATAATATTATTATTGTTTTTAAGATATTTATAGACTATCAAAACATTGGTTGCTTAATATCTAAATATATATCTTACTTTCTTTAAAAGAGAAGGTTAGGGTTTTACAAACTTTAAAAACATATTAGTTTCAATGATTTTGAAAAAACAATTGAGAACTTATTTATTTTTCTTCATCATTGTTATCAAATTAACAATCTAGTTATAAATAGCAACTATTGAATGTCAATACCCAATACTAAAAACAATGTAAATATTTTGTTTGATAAAGTTATTATAAAGCCATAAAAAGAATGGGTTGTGGCAATAGCATTTTAGTTTTCTTTATTAACAGATTTTTTTTTAAATTATGGTGTGGGGAAGGAGAAAAACTGCAATATGGACATTTTGAGTTTGTTACCATGTTTGTAACTTTTGTATATATATATGGTTTCCATTATCCATATAAAGCATTTCTAAAATAAGCTAATTTCCCTCTTTTAGGATTCCAGCGATCAGAACTGGGAGCAGCCAAGTGAAAACATCCCTGTTTTTGGAGGAGAGGAATTGTCTTTTCTTGACTACCAAAACCAATTCAATACGTTAAATGAATATATCTTAAATTTGTAAAAAAATAGTGAATATTTCGAAATTGTAAAAAGGTATGATTGTTTAGAAATTTGTAAAAAAGAACGAATATTTCAAATTTGTAAAAAAAGAATGATTGTTTAGAAATTTGTAAAAAAAAATATATATATTTTATATTTGTAAATAAATTTTAATGTTTTAAAAATGTATCAGTGGTGATGTTTATAATTCTTATGAACACATTACTTATCATACTCATTAATTTACACCAAATACATAAAAAAATTATTTGTTTACGAATGAACATTTAAAGATCTACTGAAAGAAAATGTTAACTTTTAAGCATTTTATTCAGGTTCACACGGCTAGCGATGTAAAGCCAACTATTAGACATCCAATTAAACTGTTCAGATGAATACAACTGGAAATTTGTATTCAACTAAACAGAAAAGTTAAACTTTCGAAGTTTGAGAAATCGATTTTGAACATGGAACAACCAATCCGAAAATCGGCAAACCAGATTTAAAAAGTTCAATTATACTATTCAAAAATTTATATTATTAAAGCCAAAAAATGAATCATAATAATAAAAAAAATGGTAGAACAAAAATAATGTGAATCAAGTTCGTTATTCCCCCCCCCCCCCCCCCCCCCACCTTCACATATACCTAATATTATCGTAATAATATATTTTATTACAAGTACACAAGAATGTGCATATCAATTCCTAAACGTAGTTTAGTTAGAGATATTTAAAAACGAAATATCACTTTAGTTACATTTTTGTCCAACATCCTGATTAGTTTGAACACTCATTTATCCATCTCAAAAATATTTAAAAAATATATCCAATTCTTTAAGAGAATATTCTTAACAAATGCATCTTGTTTTGAATATTATTTTAGTTTTAAAATACGAAATAATACATTGAAAGTAAAGACTCAAATTCACGGAGTAAGTAATAATGTTCAACTTTTATCGCCTTCAAAGATTTTAAATCCGTAATTATACTAAAAAACCAATGAATTATTTACCAAAATGTACATATATTTTTCATATAAATTTTGATTATTTTTGAGAATAACGATATTTTTGTTTAAAATTGCCACTGGTACCGCAGCACTAAATGCCAATTGTGATTCAGCTCGAAAATCCATTCTTATTCCACTATATTAAGCAATTTTAACAAACATGCATAAAGTCAACGAGATTGAAAATTTTCGGAGTACATGCAAGTATAGTTAATAATTTTGCAGTTAATTAAAAAAATTATGAATTTGTTAAATTGATAGTAATTTTCAAATATTTTTTTTTTTTGGAAAGCAAAAAAAAAAAAAAAAAAAAACAGGGAAATCACGGATTTTTGGAAGATTTCAATTCCTAAGTATCTAATGTTCCTTCTTTGCTTCGCATAGTGAATTATAGAAAGAACGAGTGTAACACCCACACCGTAAATACAAATTGCTAAAAACGGTAAAGTGATGTCATTTGGCGATAAATCATACTTGGCGAATATTATTTCAAGCTTATAAACATCTGCTATAGCGTTTGATGGTAGGGTTTGCTTCTTGGTCATTTACAATCACCATTTAGCATCATATTGGTGCTGTGTGCAACAGCCAGTCAGATGACTTGACCCTTCAAAATGAGTAAATGGACAATTCTAAACAATACTGTTAAAAAACAAGTCACCAAAAGTTTAAAAAAGTAGAGCATTTTGATTAAAATAGTTGCTTTTGGCGCTATTTAAATAAAAATAATCGCCTTTGGCAGCCCTGAATGTGGTAATAATAGTTTGCCGATTTTTTACTTTCAGTTTAGCGATTGCGAAATCTGACACTTGGCACCCCCCCCCCCCGAGTTGAATGCGACTAAATGACAGCATGTGTTTGATTTTTTTTAGCCTGTACGTTTAAAAGAAATTTACAAAAATGTTTTCATAGAAATGTGAACGAAATGAATTATTTTGTTTTTTTTATATATTTGTCAAATTAATTGTTTCTGTCTATCTAGATTGGTTTTGTAATTTAACGATAAAATAAACCCAAATCGTGTATACAGAATAAATTACACTGGGCCAAACTATTAAATGAAAGTAAATTCTGAAAGCTTACCTTTTACTATAGTTTTACTTTTTTTCAATGAATCATAAGCAGAAATTTTCTTTTGAATTTACAACATTCTGTTTCTATAAGAAAAAGTGATTTTTTTGTCAAAATACGTTTAATAAAATTTGGAACTACAAAAATAAATTACAATCAATAGCATGATAGGCGAAAACATTTTTCAAAGGCAACAATCGTTAAAAAACTATTACATTGCAGCGACATGCAGTTCGTTCTCTTTCAAGCAATACCCAAAAAGAGTTCCACCAAGAGCCAATCACATTGCTCCAGCACATGAGGCCCAAGGAAGGGATGCCCGATTCATGTAAACATTGACTCATAGGAACTGATTCCCAGACAGACAGCCATAGTAACAACAAGCACATATCGAATTCTCCTCATTTAATTGCAATACCGTTCATTTAACCTTTAAATGTAAATCCTTAACCATTATCTATTCATCATTAAAGTTTATTTTATAAATACTATGGTGTTCATCAACTTTTTAATTTCCTTAAAATTATAACCTTCTGATCCGTAATGGAGTACAACACCATGGCCATACAATCAAACTAAAGCGGCAATATGTTAATGCAATTTTTGTAGATAGTGGAAAAAAGATAAAATTATAAGGAGCATTGTTATTAATTTTAAAGGCAATCATAGCATTTTTGGATTTAAAGAGTATGTCATGTAGAATTGCAGATTCCAATGTTGTAACCTTTCTGTTCAATTAAAATTTGCTAAAATAAATCATGTTAGAACAAGCAAAGAAGCAAGTTTCTCTAAATAGCGATCGCTGAATGATAAAAGGAATCACCCAGAAATAGGCTGACAAAAAGAGATAATCAATTCTCAATGAATAACAATCCAATGAGAAAAAGTTCATTGTGGATTTTGATTAGTTCAGAATTCAAGTCCTTTAGCAAAAATCAACAATTTAACAAGTTTTTTTTTTAAATTTTAAAGATGGAAAATTGAAGATTTTCTGTCTATTTAAAACAAATTTTATATTTTTGAAACTATTTTCTGTAGTTTTAATTTGGTTCTCTACAGTTATTTGCCAAGAAAATGTTATGCCAAGTTAGATTTGCCTACAGTTATGCCAAGAAAAACAGAAACTAAAAAAGTTGCAAGACGCCACACTTTTTCTGGCTTTGATAATGTAACTATATTTTTTATGCAGATTCATTGCGATTTTTCAATATTTACAACCTTTCTGCAGTTGTGAATGGTTTTGTTAGATATTTAATTATAATTAGTTAACCAGATTGAGCAAAAATCGACAATCTGGTCGTTAAAGTGCGCTTTGGAAAAAAAGTGCCCTTTTATCTAAAAATAGTGGCCTGCCCCTTTTCATATTTAGAGTGAACACTGCAACAACAATGTTATCATTGTATCCCCCAAACATTTCTAAACAAACTCAGTAAATTTCTTAAATACATCATAGTTACTTTTTGAGCAGTGAACAAAATATGAAAAGGTGGGAAAGGGTTACTGTATGCCGACCGCTACCTTTTCTGGCTTTGATAAGAGACAGAATAGAGAGGTAAAAATAAGTGATGTAAATTTTAACATAGTCTAACGCTTATATTCACAATCGCAGATAATCTACGGTTTATATGCGAATCGGGAGGTTAACCTAAGATTATTGATGAAACTTTATTCACAAGACCGGGTTTTGCCAAATCGGCGGAATATCTACAGGAAACTAAACCTCAGTTTATACTACCAATATTGGAAGTATAAACCACGGTTTTACTTCTAAACAAAATGGCCGTGTATACGATTGCTCTCTTAGGCTTAAAATATTTCTTTATATTTATTTAGAGACAAATATTTCTCAAATCAGTACTTAAGTCAAAACTTTTTATGCATTGAACACTAAACATTACCCATACGAACTAATCTAGTGCACTTTTCATTAAAATCGATGCGACATAAATGTTGTCGGTACGAGATACCCGGATGGAAAGATCTGTTTTTCAAGTATACCTATTTATCATAGATTTTGCGGTGGTCTCGATTGCTTAATAAATATTTAAATACTATAAACCGAATCACAAAAATTACTCCGGTATGAGACTGGAAAGGAGGAGGGATAATAGGAAGGAGGCCATAGTACATTGAAATTGGTGCAACAAACAATTACATTTTCAGTTTCGAATTCTGCTTTTTGTCTTATTGCAACAAAATAAATACCCAGATTTATCAATTAAAATCAGTTTTAGAAGGACCAAAAGGTAGTTATGAGGTGCAGTTTTCGAATTCTAATTTTTTCCTGCATCAACTCAATTACATTGATTTATCAATTAAAATCAGTCAGACGGATGAAAAGGCAGTCATTAGAGGCTAGACAATCAGAAGTTTATCTATTTTTTAAGTCATCAAGATAGTAAAAAGCCACCAATAATACTATGATTTCAGCAAGGAATTTTATTATTGTATGGGACATTAATTTAGGAATTTCATTAGTAATACAATGTGCTTGTATTAAAATGTATATGTGCTTGTATTCATGTATTTAAAAATTCTTTTTCATAAATTTGCCGATTCAAATTTGCTTTCCAAAACAGAAATCCCTGAATGTAAACAATTGATACGTGTGCAGTCGACCAATGAAAGAAGTCGTATTTACACCTAAAAATTTAAGTTTGACAAATATAATTTTACATCCAGATGTCATTTTTCGAACCAAAATTTGAATAAAAATTGTAATTTGACAACCAAATTTGAATACACAGTAATTATTTCTTTACAACATTCCAAAAGTGGTATAAAAAGACGGCCAGACTTTAAAAAATAATGTCTTTTATGAATAAAAAAGTTGCTTATTGCAAGTCTTAACAGTCTCTGCATACATATTACCAAAATATCATAAAAGTTTTCAGTCCTGCTTAAGCAATTTGAATTATAAAATTGCACCCAAACTTAAAAAAAAATTGATAGGTGCCAATGACATATAAAACTTTTATTTTCTAATTTTTTTTAATTTTCCGACTCCTTTGGTCTAATTTTACTGTGTACTTTCATGTGTATCGACATTTGCAAAAAAGGGATATGTTAAGTCTTTGTCTGATTTTACAAATGCCAATACCATTATATTTTGACAAATTAAAAAAACATTTTCTCAAATAATTAAACTCCAAAAAAGTCCAGGCAAATACTGATGTTATCTTTTTCAAAAATAGCCGCTTTTTGGTTTAAATAAGATTTTTTTTTTTTAAGTTTATAGTCTATTGCAATTAAACACAACTTGGCCATATGACAGATCTAGCTGAAAATAGTGTTCCAATTTTGGGACCTGCCTCATTTGGCAGACAGATTTCCCAATTGTAAGTGAAATGAAGTGATGATGCATCCAAAACAAAATGGCTGATCTTGTGTTTGTATTGTTTTTTCTTAATTGCAATTTTTAGTTTAGTAAATGCAAATGGGCTGTTTTACAGACGTATGTGGTTATATAAATATGTTAAAATAGCTCATTTTAAATTTCCTTTGATATGCTGAAAATTTCATAAATACTACACTAGGTAAAGGTAACTGGAACAAGAATAGAGGATTCAAAGCTGATTTCTTCATCTCTGCAGCTGTATTTCTTACAACAAGACAGTTCAGTGCAAATACAAGATGCTAAATATTTTATAAATATAATTATGGTAAAACATTCAACAAACCTATATTTTTTTATAATGCAATTAATACTCAAATTGCAAATAAAATTAATAAAGTGAAAATTAAAGAAAAAAAAATATTTAATACAGGATTAATCTTTTTTAGAAAAGAGAAATCTATAGTTGTTGGAGTTTAAAACTTTTTTTTAAAAATTTAAATGACATAGTTAATGAAGAAATATTCATATGGCTAACATGATGTTCACTACTTTTCTTTACATTTAGAATTGTGTTATATTATGACTTTTTGTGATAAAATTAAGGGTAAAATCATGAAAATGTCTAATGTAGGATTTTGATAGAACCTGTGGACTCTTCTTATATTTAAAACTTGTCTGTTAATAATTGGTTTTCTTGCATTGTACAATTTCTTTAGAAGAAAGGTTTCTTAAGAAAATCTTTTAAACATGAAGCAAAATATTTACCCTAAAGATAGGGTCTTTTACTAAAATATGCTTGAGAAAGTTATAAATGACTTTTTTGTACTAATTAATGTATATACTTAATACTAATTAATGTAAAAATTTTGCATCCTACGTAGAAGAGGCAGCTTTTTTTGGGGGGAAAATGCAGAAACGTACTTCCCAAGAGCAAGTTTGTTAATCTTAATACACATAATTTATATTATTTTTGGAAAGGGTGGGTGGTTAACGGCATAAATAGTATCAACATTATTAAAAAGTCCTGAACCTCTTTTACAATGCAAACATATTTGCAATTACAAAAAAAAAAAAGCAAATTTTTTTAGTAAGTTTGATAAAGCTCTATGTGCGTTAGATTTTATAAAGATCTTGTTAGACTAGTAACACAACTAATTTGAACAAGTTATTTGTCAATAATAAAATTTGGATCTGCTGGTTATTGAATAAGAATGTATAAATACAGACAGGGTTTTCAACCTGCAGGAGAGGAGCACTCAATGTGCCCGAGGAGGGGTCAGCAGCCATTTTTTGTTGTATAGTGACATTTTAAGTCCTGTCACCCTATACAACAATATATGGCTGCTTTTTACACTTTTGTTAACTGTGCTCTTAACATCTGTTCAACACCAGATTCACTCCAGGCTGAACTTGATTATTTGAGAGCTGTCGCTGTGAATCAAGGTTTTTCACTCAACGTCGTTGACAAGGCCCTTCTAATCTATCTGAGCGTTCTAATGCTTTCGTTGTTTTACCATATTATCCCCAGATCAGCTATAAAATTTCTAAAATTCTCAGTAGGTTCGACATGCGTTCCATTTCTTCACCTATCAATAAGATCACCTTCACACAACTTAAATACCCCATTGATGACCTTAATAACTAGGGTATATACAGAATTTCATGTCAATGTGGAATGTCATATATCGGTCAAACAAAGAGAGCATTAAGATTTCTTATTAAGGAGTACCAAGCACATACTGTTAAACAAGAAATAAAGAAGTCCTCTATTGCCAAGCACTCATGGGAACATAATCATATATTTAGATTTTCTAACCCACATTTAATTTGCAAACCTAAATCTCCAGTTGAACTTGACTTTCTGGAGGCATTTCATATTTATAGCAATATTGATCCGATTGTCAATGAAACATTTACGGTCCCAGTATTTCCCGCTTGTTGGCGCACAATAGTTAACTCCAACCAATTGAGATAGTTTTTGTTCTTTGGCAACACTTTCAATTCTTGGTTTATTTCCATTTTATTGTACACACACTTTTAATTTCTGCTGATGAACGGAGATGTATCTCCCGAAACACGTCCAGATCATAGAGTAATGATACAAATAGAGGAATAAAAATGCTGATTTCCGTGTGTCCATCATTGAAACCACGTGATTTGTGGAAATGCCAATTCGTTCATGCCTTGGCGACTTTAAGAACTAAACGAGATCGAAGTATTGTAATATGGTTTTATGTTTAATTTTGTATTTAAATATCATTTTTTGAACGATTGGCACAATTTAAGGGATTTAACAGATATATTAAGGAGATTCTTCTTACTTTGTAGTTTTGAAATAATTGCATTACGTTTTTATGTAAAAAATTTACCATAAGCGAAGTTCTTTCAATTGTTATTTTGTATACTTCAATAAGAAAATATGAACAAAAAAACCTGAGAAATATAAAGAGTTTCGCTTCTTCGAGTATTGAACACACATAAAATATTTTCGTTTCGTTAATGAAGAGGAAATATTTAGCGCATATTGTTTGAAAATAAGTAAATACGTACATATATGTTAAGAAGTTGAATACGGACAGAACTCATTATCACCAAAAAAGAAGAAAGTGCACCAAATTTGAAACTCCAGCAGATGTCTGAACGCCAAACGTGGCAGCGCTATAACCACGTGATGTGGGTTTTTCTTTTCAATGTTGACACTGCGGCCTTATGAGAGTCTGGTATTGAAGGTGCTCTCTATTTAATATTACAACTATCTGGTCCCGATCCCATGGATTTTTATTATGTATTTTAAAATTGTATTTGTATTTTTATAAAAGTAAATTATATTATAATCACTCGGTAAAACAAAAACTAGATTTTGTTCAAGCTTTGTATACATGAAAATAGTATGATTTTCCTGTAAGTTAGCAGAAATCAGCAAATGTAATTTTATTAGTAGTTTACAAATTTCAACTCAATATTGTTTCAAATATTGTAGCTCATTCACACTGGAACTAATGTATTGCAAAAGGAAAATTCGAGAACACAGCCCAGTGAAATCTTAAGTTTTAAAAAAAAAATTTAAAAAAAAGGAGGATTGCTTTAATTTTCAAAAAATAAGTAAGTGTTTTCTATTTTTTTTTGCATGTTATCATTTTGTAAAAATTGAAAGGAAACTTTGATTTGAGTAGTAAATAATAAAGAATTTCTGTTCAAGTATGGTTTGTGGAAAATAGAGAGGGGGATTCACATGATTTCGGCTGCACTAACATTTTTGACCACGGGCCGCCACTGGTTTATACAAACAGACTATAATAGACAATAAACACAGGACAAGAATTATTAAACTACCAGATTTCAAATGCCATTAATATCAAACCCTAAACCAGTGGATAACAATTCTCCAACAGAGAAACCTAAATAATGCCTTCTGCTCACCATATCACAGTTATCTTTCTGAAATCATCAAAAAATACTAGTATAATTTTCAATTTGCACTTTTAAGGATGTTTGGCTACCATAATTAATTGTACCAACATAAATTTTCACTTAATGCCCCATAAAAAAAAACCAATTTAAAAAAAAGAAAAATGAATCTTTAATATATTGTGGGCTAGGTAGAAGTACATTTTAAATTAACTTTTTTGCATAAGCAAAGTCTAAAAAGGATCTTTTTTGAAATATTCAAATGTTAACCGTGAAAATATTTGTACTTTCAGCTTAATTGAAAGGTATTTTAGGATAACTCAATGCAATTAAAGTTTTGAATTATAATCCTATGTACATACTACATATAATACATGCAAAAGTCGAGGGGCTCCTTATTCTTGTTACAGGAAACTATGTTAAAAAAATATAAGGTGTTTTCAAATTTCCAACTGGCTGTGGGAAGCAATCGCACAAGAAATAGTCAAACCCCGTTAGCACGAAATTTCATTTAACATGAAATAAATATGTTTCCTATCCAATAAAGCTTGAAATTAACGATAAATTATTCATTTAACGTGAAACGTTATAACACAAAATCCTGGTTACTATTTTTTAACTAATTAAAATGCTAACATGACATAACTTATGATATGCAATTATTATGAAATTAATTATTCAACAATGATGTAATTAATTATCAAATTAAAATATTGATATCGAAATTTACAAAGAAAAATTTATGTTAATGGGAAATTAAAATCAATAATGAAATAGTAATGAATAGATTAATGTAAAAATTAAAATTTTAATAAATTGCTTTTTGAGGGGATTTGAAAGTTGCATAGTTTTCATTTACCCTGTGTAAAGAATTTGCATTTTTGCGAGATTAGAAAAGGAATTTGCATATACTTTTCACACAAAAAAAAGCTATTTAGAAATATATTTCTTCATTTATAGTTATCAAGATATTGAGAATGCGTGATAAGTAAATAAAAAAAAAATAATACTATTTACATTTACATAATTTTTTTTAAATAATAATTGAAACAGGTACAATTAAAGAAAAAAAAAATGGTTACAAATAATTAATTTTACAAATGAAAATTCATCTGATGAGAAAAGTTTTCAACAACTTTCCTGGGTTTGGAGATAATTTTTCTCAAGTGGTTTTCAAAATCCGGAATGAATTCTGTCAATAAGTAATGTCTTGACACCAGGTAGTTTTCAATTGGCTGTTCTTTCAGGAAATATAATCAAACTACAAATTGAGTGTCTAAATTTGCAATTTTCAGTTCCAAAATATTTTCACAACAATAATTCCTAGCTTTCAAAAACTTACTTAAAATACT
Organism: Troglohyphantes excavatus; assembly: GCA_963932185.1. Lineage (NCBI taxonomy): Eukaryota > Metazoa > Arthropoda > Arachnida > Araneae > Linyphiidae > Troglohyphantes > Troglohyphantes excavatus. The sequence continues at coordinate 63,088,015 of OZ010671.1, read as the reverse complement.
ACATACACACAAATGTTTTCAATTCATAACAAAGTTACAATGGTTTAAACTATTATACTTTTGATTTAGCGTAGATCCTCTAGTATCACTAGTGTCAAATCCTCTGGGTCAGCAAGTTGAAAAAGCTGCAGATTTGTCATCCATTTTTCAGATTTTCAATCATTGTAGAACTGAAAAATATATAAATATTAATTAAATAAAAGGAATTTAATTTAAAATTTTGACTATTGAGAATGGTTTTAAAAAAGCATTTAAATAGCAAAAGGAACAAAAAAGGTCGTATATAAAAAAACTTTTTATTATTATTATTGCAATATGTGGCATTTTGTGATTTCCACCACTTGAGTAAAAATCTAATAAAAAGATACAAACAAATGAAAAAAAGGTTCAATCATAGGATCATCATGAGGAACCAATTTCTCTCCTAAAAAATGCTAGGGTTAGACATACAACCTTTTACATTGTCAATGACGATAACAACATATTAAACTATCACTTGCAACCATAAAAACACTGTGATTATGAGTTAATCAAAAGAAATTTATACTGGTTCAAAGAATGTACAAAAACTTGGGGAATTTATGAACATTTTAGGTAACACTCTTGCATTAGTCTTTCTTCAAAGCTAAATTATACTCATCAAAATTCTATTTGAAAGTTTCAAAATAAGTTTGACATTAATTCGTCTAGAACATTTTAGGAAGAAAAATGTAACCCTTAGACCAGCTTACCCCAAATTTTTCATCTTAAAATCATCAGATTTCCCTAAGTACATTATTTTTTAAATTATTAAAAATCATCTAAAACATATTTAAATATAATATATAACTATTTGCTTATTCAATGTTATTGAGGTTCAATTAAAAAACTATATTTAAGAAAATAAACTATTTTTTAATTTTAATCCACATATTACAATTGAAGGGATAGGTGAATGCCGGAGGTTACAAAAAGTTTCAAGCTATTTGACCTTAAAGTTTTCATTTTGTCCTTTGTTGAGATCATATACCTCCTTCATGACATTAGTATCTGTTATACATTGTTGCTGTATAATCCTTATTAACAGATAAGGGGCGGTGTCAAATAATAGGTCATACCTCCTTCATATCAATCTTTTATGGTGCCTATCTCCTTCATCCACTTACCCTTTCAATTACAATTTAAACTATTTTACAGCAAATCCAAATTTATTAATTTGCTTGCTACTGGAAGTATAAATGAAGGTGTAACTTCTAAACACTCTGCAAGACACTTAAACTTTAAAAACTAAATACTTAAATTTAATTCATTAAAATAAAAAACGAATTTGACGTTGTCTAAGCACAACAGGGGTTATTTCAATTGATTATAGTATTGGGGATTGGTCACCAACTAAATGAAAAAATTCTAGATATAGTGCCTAAACTTGCAATGCAGGTTTCCAAAGCATATATCTAGGGGGGGGGGGGGGCGATTTGTCAAAAAGGGCAGGGCGGAGGGCCAGAATTTTCTCTTTTCTAAAAGCTTTTTTAAAGTTTGTATAATTTAGTGTTTTTTTAGAAATGTTTAAAATTTAAAAAAAAAATGAAATTAATTTTTTTTTAAAAAACTGCACTATAAACTCATTACAAAAACAAATCTCTAATATGTATATTTTTTTTCAGTTTTTTCAAAAAAGAAAATTTTTAAATCTTCAAAATTTTCTAAAGATCCTTGTTAAAAAGCTTTTACTATCTCAAGTTTCATAAATAGGGGTGAGAGATAAGTTAAAAAAAAAAAAAATTAACAAAATATATTAGCAGTAAAACAAATTAGAACATTAATACCAACCAAACAAAAAGAAACAAGCTTCGTCCAAAAATCAATTTTTATAACTCCAAATGACAAGTCCTAAACTTCAATTTCGTAAATTAAATTATATTTTCGAAAAATTTAATGCAATTTTGTTATGTAGTGCAGACCAAATAATGATGAAATAGAAAGTGGTGAAGTATAAACGTTTATTCCTCAGATGCAAAAGGATTGTAAATATTTCAAAAGAGATTGCAGCAGGTCGCGTTTAGTGAATTTCTACAATTTTAAGGTTTTTTTATGAATGAATTTTTTTTTAAAAGAGAGCCATCTGGAAGTTGCATTTGTCAGAGACAAACGAAATTAAGAGTTATAACCATCTTAAATTTCGTATGATATCCTCGTTTGACGAAGATCACAAATATTCGGACAAAAGGGATAAAAAGTTCACTATTTTTCTGACGTGAAGACTGATTATAGGAATATCACAGGGCGCAAAGAAGATACTGAAAAAAAGGCAGGGCACATTTTTCACTTCTAAAAAGGGCAGGGCGCGGCGCCCTTTGAAAAACGCATAACAATAACACTACATATATCACTATAAAAGAGTGGATATTTCGGAAAGGTCTATTTACAGTATGGCATATCGAAAGAGAAAAAAAATGGAATATACTATTTATTTTCTAATTTTTTTATTAAATTCTTATTTAAATACACACATTGCGTGCAAGATGTTGCATATAGGACATTTGGCATGTTCATTTTCTTGACGAATAAGTGGTCGCCAAACCATATTTACCATATTGTTAGGCTTAGAGTTACAACAGCATGATTTAATCAAAGATAATGGAAGGGGAAAGATAAGCAATAGTACACGATCAGTAACACACAAAAAAAGCCTTCAATGCAATGCATCTTAGAACACTGCCAACAGTTTCGTTATTATTAGAACTTAAAAACTGGTCGGAGCGCACAAAAGAACTCATCGGCGAAATGCATCTCAGGATTGATAGACTTTCAGCAATATCTTGATTTGACAGAACATTAACTCCAAATATTTTCTGTTGTGAAATTTCACACTTTGTTTAAGATTACAAGGACAACTTGGGAAATGACACCCCACTGTCTAAATTTGAACTTCATGAACAGTGTCAAAAATACGTTAAGACATGAAATATTACTAGAAGCTGAACCATATTTTTTTAAAAACATTTCTCTGTCGCAGAAAAAACTCCGAAAATCGATAATACTTTGAGTACAGCTGAGTTATTTATATAAAAGAGGAAAATCAACAACATTTTAGGCAGTTAATTAAAAAAAATTCGCAAATATTTACTAAAATGTAGCGTGTACATGTTTAATATTGTTTTATTAAGAAGACACAATCAAAGTCAAAATAGTATGAAAGTATTTTTAAAAAAAAGGGAAGTAGAGCATATTTGTGAAAAGGTTTTTAATCAAAATTGATAAGTTTGTGAATAATTGTCAATATTGAAGTTTAATAAAAATTAAGCACGTTTGTGCGAATCAATAGTTACCAATTTTTGAACAAAAAATATATGTATTGGACATTTTTCAAAAAAAATTTACCTTAAATGAAATTTGGAAAAATAAATTAAAAAATTTAATTCGAGGGAGTATTTCTTTTTAATTATTTAATTTTTACTTACCAATTTGCCACTTAAATAAACATAACACAATTTTTTTCAAAAACAAACGAGAGTTTCTATAAGTTACGGTGAAAGTTACTAAACTCGATTTACATTTCTATTAATATTTCAGTTATAATTTAAGATTAAGTTAATTAAACTCCCCAAAAATATAGTTTTTTTATACTAGCACTTTATATTAAAAGAAATTTTATAACCATTAATGTAAAATTAACTATAATGTGTATTTTAGTTGTTACACAATGAGCTTTTGGTAACGGTTCTGCTGCTATAAGATAGACCAAGACTTGACAACCATGGCATACAATGTTGAAATATGGTCAGATTATAAGGACCACACATTGCGTGGCATTCCAAACTTCTAAATCACGACCTATTTGATAAAAGACATGATACATCTTTCAAGTCGTGACGTCATCGTAGATGTGGCATTCGTTCACCAGCAATGTTCTCCTCTGCGTTCAAGCACTGCCATGGTTGCTGTCCACGGCATCACAGTAATAGTACTTATCATGTGATTGTAACGTAGAACAGATTTTTGGAGCGATTTTATTTTACAGGTATTTTTCCTCAATGTTCAAAATGATTTCGAAATCTCCAAAGTGGAGGTAAAAAATCGTCGTACTCGTATTTTCACAATTCAGCGCTGTAGCGAGCGAATTTGCGCAATTAAAAATTGGCAAGTTTTGAGTTTTCCAAGTGTGGTTGATTAAAAAGTATAGTTGAACTTTCAATAGTTGGTGGTGCGTGGATGGACTTAATTTCTGTTATATTACAAAGCCTTGTATCCAATATATATAATTTTCCATTTAAATTAAAGACTCTTCAAGCTAAGCTAACGGTGCCTTCTTTTCCTTTCAAACGAAAGATGTAATTTAACATCACACCTACATCTACGTGACGCTTTCACGTGACCCCCTTTCCCCCCTTTACTATACAATGTTAATTATAATAGTACTCGCACGAGTTTTAAATGGTGAGCTAGGGATTTTGATGTTATGTATGTAGATATAGATTGTTATTATTTTTGTTGACAAACAGTATTCGGAAAACCAATCAAAAAACATTCATCGTACTCCTTAAACAATTAAAATCCAACTCAGTGAATTTTATAATTATCTGGTAGTTATAGATGCAAATAGGAATATATAAGAGAAAAGACATTTAGATTTCATCAACAGCGGCAGAAGTTTTTATTTACTATATAGAAAGATAGGGAATAAAATTTTACCAAATTTTATCCTCCCGGCTTTATACAAAGTATAGTAATAATAATTAACTAAGAGGCTCCGCCAACCCCCCGGAGTATTGCTATGCAATCCTCATAGGTTTGCTTTGCAAACCACTTCTCGCTTCACTCTCTAAAAGGTAGGACACAATAACAATGTCCTAGTAACAATACTTTTTTAATTATATTACTAAAAACTTTAAAAGTTGAAATTGTAAATTTAAATTAATATTCATCTTAGCATCACTACATTTTTTCGCCATGTAAGTCAATATAAAATCACTTAAAATAATTTCTTTTTAACTACAAATGACAACAATGGTACCACGGGCAAGCCAACCATTATTTATTATTTTCCACGTTATTTTCACACCTTTCCCGCGTTTCAGTTAAATGTCGAACATTATTGGTAGTTTGTTTTGGCCATAATTGCCGTTAAGCTTACCATAAATCTTGCCTACCAGAAGTGTGTAATTTACTGAGTTAATACGTCAAAAAATTGAAGCTCAAAGAAATCTAGTTTTCAAAATTGCGAACAGATGGCGCCATTCTCAATTTCCCTTCATTTAAAGTTTGGAAAAGCGTTTTTTAAAACTTCTATTTTTTAATTTAATAAGGCTTACATCCTTTCTAATTTAAGCTGACATCATCAAAATAATTATTTACCAATGAATTGAACTGGTTAATCGTTAAAATGGCTTAAATAATGGCAAAATAAAAATGCGGGGGCAAAAGAATTTTGTTAACAACCATTCCGCATAGAGAAAAACAGTGTTTTACATCACCGCGTAAGTGAATTATATATAAAGATGATGAGTAAGTAAGGGGCTTTCGCCTATGTGCATGCAGATTGGATATGTGCTTATATTTTGGAAAAATCGCGGATTAGAAAATTGTGTGACATTTTGAAATGAAGAATAAAATAAATGAGTACTAGCATACCCGTGCGATAGTTATCGCATGACCCCTCCCCCCCCCCCCCCACACACACACCCATTAGTTGTAAAGAAGAAATACCTTTGTATTTTTCATAGCCAAAAAAAAAATCATAAAAGTTTAACGCTTCTACTCATTCATAGATGGCAGCATTATCAAAGGTTTGTTTAATAAAATCACGTTTAAATGAATTATGTTAAGTGCATTTAAAAAAAACGTTGATATTTATGAGATGAACGTACGATTCGTCACTGCTCCTGAAAATTATCTTTCTTTTAATACCTCATGTGTTAATATCCATTGAGTACAAGGGCCGTAAAAGGCATCTATACTACAGGAATAAGATATGACACTAAACGACAAATCGAATGCTCTGTAATTTCTTTTAAAATAAAAGCACCGTTTTATTGTTTAACTCAATAAATTATTAATCATATTCAAAACTAATTGAATATAGTATGAGAGACTTTACGGACAAAAATTGTAATTTAAGATTTATCGTATGTCGAAAAGCTATTTTCTGTAAGCTAAAATTTCCAATCTTATATACTATTTAAAATCTCACAATAAAAAGAGTATTTTTAACAAAATATAACGGTTGATCTTATGCCATTATTCAGTCACGGCCGATTTAATCGAAAGTCAGGCAAACCGAGGGTGGACCACTACTTTCTCATTAGTACTAAATATTATTTAGTTTCTAAATATTATTTAGACACTAAACATAAATCCGGTAAAAAATATAGTATTTATTTTGTAAATAAATGTATTAAAAAGTATAACGTACTGTATAAACAGAATATTCTATTTGTTTCGCCAAATTTGAGTAAAAAAAATATGTGTAAAAAAGAGGGTTATTATGAAAATGCTATTTATTTTTTACCTATTTTCTTTTTTTTTACCCTATTTTGTGTTCAACAATAAAAGTTTAAATCATAAAACGCATCAGAAGACTGACAATGAACTTTATCATAAAAGTAAAATATAAGTTTGGCAACAAATTATAATAATAATACAGGGTCACAGACACGGAGTAAAGAAGAAGGTGGTACTTTGTATCAGTACTTGGCGATAATTTATTTTTCCCTCGTAGGAAAACTACTGCAAACTAGGTTTGTTTGTTCCTAGTTTGGGGTTGCTAACTTACGTCTCATGAAATCTCGCCAAATCATCTCCACCTTTTTCTTTACTCCGTGGGTCACAGACACAAGTTGTTGGGAGATGATCATTGTTTGACTGCTGAACTACAAATAATAAACCATTCTCTTTTGTTGTGTTTAACTGCTTATTGTTATTAAAGCTAAGCGACTTGCTGATAATATAAACGAGGTAGTTGGGCAAACATATTATGCAATACAGCTAAATATGATACTGCCAAACAATGACTGCCGTCCTTCAGTTTGTGACAATTCTGTATAAATAACTTATTTCATAGTATTTGTTTTACAATCTTTTAATGCACTGAATTCTTTTGGGGAAGTTAATTGCGAATTTTTATTTGTTTTTATTGTAATGAATACTTCTTAATGAATTTTAATAATAAATTTGCAATATTTATGCATTGATGTTCGAGATGTTTATGAACGAAATAGCAAGGGGCTTGAAGAATAATATTGCACGCACCCCACTTTTTTACCCTATGACGTCATCCCTAGAATCGTCCATTAAAAGGAATGATTCCCAATTTCCAAATAGCCTCATCGAAGCAATTAAATGATTCAACACACACACGGTGAGGGGTGGAGGAATAAAATAATCGTCTGCCTCTTTTCACCGGTGCCGTGTCGTCTGCCCATTGAGTAGGGTTCCTAATTGGTCCCCGTGGCATCGGTGCTGCTCTGGTTAGTTGGTCCGCATAATTTGGGCAGAATTATCGGGCAATCTGTTTCCCTAAATTTTTAAATGGGAGCGAAGCGTGCTTTGCCGTAATCCTTCCAGTCCAATCAGAGATTGATGTTTTGAGCGCTGAAGGTAGATTGATTAGTTGAATTAACCTCGCACTAAAGCTGCACAGTGGGGTATGGAGACGGTTCGGGATCTATCCCGAAGGAAAGATCCCGGAACACAACCTCGTAATTTTGAACCATGGTCAGATGGTGAGATGAGATGAACACCTGAGCTAGCACCCGTGCAACCTCAATAGGCGTCAGGCCGTTGCCAAAAAACAATGACTATCTCAATCGGTTGGAATTAACTATTGTGTTTCAACAAGCGGGAAATACCGGAACAGCAAAGGTTTAAAATAACATAGGTTTCAACAGCAGATATTTTTTCTGCTGATGAAGGGAGATGTATCTCCCGAAGCATGTCTAAATTTCTGTATTTTTATTGCGTAGGTTTAACTTGTATTTGTATTTTAATATTTTTAATGCAATAAGACGAGTTTTTAGCTTATATTTGTTTTCTATTAAGCTTTTTATGAGGGCCAGTGATTACAAAAGTTCTTTATATACAATATTTTTCCGTGAAGATACGCTCATCATATTTTAAATGTTTTTGATCATCCAGCTTGTTCAGTTCACATTTTGAGGTGTAGATGGCGCCATGATGATAACTCTAATTGTTTAATAATGAATTCATTGTTTGATATTTTAATGTTTTGGCACGTTTTTGGTACGTCTACGGTTCACTCCCTTTCAAATGACATTTGATCATAGAAATCAGTTATAAAGTTTAGGAGGAGTGACTGTCACAAAATATCGTCTTGCCTAGTAAATAAATATATACATATTTAAATACCATGACACGCACGAAGTCTGCTTCATCGATTTTTTTTTTCGTTTAAGTTTATTATTTTGTGTGTCTACAAAACTACTTGTGTGTAGAAGAATAATGTTCGCTATTAAATTGTCTTGAAACCAAAGTATGGTTTGTATTTTTTCAGTAGACATACGTTATCGAGTAGTAAAGTCTGTTCATTATTTTTACTTATATTTTTTCAGGCAAAAGCAACAAATAAAAAAAAACAATTATTTGTTTATTTTAAAAAAATATATCATGCGTTTATAATAGTTGCAACTAGCAATTTGGCCCGGCGTTGCTCATGGTCAATTTGTGAAGCAAGAACTGTGCGACTTTTTCAGTTAACGTAGCTAGTCGAATATCGCTCTCTATTCCCTGTCTAAATGTATTAAATTACCTTGAGTATTTATGGAAATATCTTAACCTATGATTTTTTAATTTTTATATTCACGACTTTACATGCTATTGCGTATAAACTGATGTTTTTGTAATATATATATATTTTGCAGTATAAAAATCCCTAAAAATTAATAATTAAAAACACTTTTCCTAATATTAGCCTGTAATATGATGTCGTTTTAAATAATGCATTTTGCACAAAATGAAAATAAAATACTTAGCCATGTTGTTTGAATGCCAATTGGTGATGAAAGCTTATATTATTTAAAAAGTTGTATATATTTTTTTAATATAAAATTAACCCCAGTAACAAAAAAAAATGCAATTATCAAACTTCACATATATTATTTTTAACTAGGAGGCTCCACCCCCTGCTCCGCTAACGCTCCGCCAATCCCCGGAGGATTGCTACGCAATCCTCACAGGTTTGCTCCGCAAACCACTTCTCGCTTCGCTCGCTAAAAGGTAGGACACAATAACAATGTGTCCTAGTACAATACTTTTTTTAATTATATTACCAAAAACTTTAAACGTTGAAACTAAATTTAAATTATAATTCATCTTGGCATCAATACATTTTTTCGCCATGTAAATCAATATAAAATCATTTAATTGCTTTTAAACTACAAATGAAAACAATGGAACCACTGACAAGCCATTATTTATTATTTTATTTCTACCATTATTCATTATTTCCACGTTATTTTCACACCTTACCTTTCGTTTTAGTTTAATTTTTAACGTTATTGGTAGTTTGTTTTGGCATAATTGACGTTAAGCTTACCATACCAGAAGTGTGTACGTAAATCTAAGTTAATACGTCTTAAAATGAAGATCATAAAAATCTAGTTTTCAAAATTGCCAACAGATGGCGCCACGTCAATGTTCCGCTCATTTGAAAACTCAAAAGCGTTTTTCAAAACTTCTATTTTTAATGTAATAGGGTTTATATTCTTCCTAATTTAAGCTGACATTAACAAAATAATTATTTACTAATGAATTGAAGGGACTAATCGTTAAAATGGCAAAATAAAAATACGGACACAACAGAATTTCGTAAACAAACTAACTGTTGTCACTCAGCGTTCAGAAAAACAGCGTTTTTCAATCACCGCGTAAGAGAAATATATATAAAGATACTGATAATGCAATAACATATCAAAGCTAAAAAATATTATATTCTTCCAATTGGAAATAATTATTGTATTTGGCGAAGTTTTTTGGTTGCCAATTGGCGACCGGAGTTTTGGTGTCCGTCTTTAATAACTGTTTCTAAGAAAAACAAATAAAGAATTATTTTATTTTGTAACTGTACACCCTGAAATTTCAAAGAAATGTGATACAGAATAATTTTGAATTTGCCTGCATCAACATATACAGGCAATACTTTTTTATTAAAAATGAATTTTTAAATAATCATTTCTGAATTTCAATAAAATGATTCTGAAGTGAAATTTTTCAAATAAGCTATATGGAGTTATAAATATAGAAACCTCAAGTTAAACTTTTAGGAGGACCCATTCTGACACAATAGCACTGTTCCACTTCGTAACAAATAGCACTATTGGCATAAATGTAATAACGTTGGATAGGAATTTAGGCTTTAAAGATCTTGAAACAAATCAATGTTCTGGTCCATGCAGGATACCCTTGGCGTCAGACGAAACTGTTGGCTTATCTTCCTCCTTCGGTTGGCGAGGTTTTAGTTAACGACAGAATCCTATAATCTGCTGCCTAATAAATGTGTTTTTCAATGAAAAATCGCAATAATAGAAGGCAGCCAGTATTGTAGAAAAATATTTTTGGTCGCCAAGGTGAGTTTTAACAATAATGTTATGAAGGGAAGATCTGCATGTAAATTTCCCATAGGAATAATGTATAGGGAAATGGAAAAGTTCTATAACTTTTAAATGGTTGCAGATATCCACTTGAAACAAAGTACAGATTTTAAACTGAGAACATATTTTTAAAATGGTGCAAGTTTCATAAAAATCCGTGCAGTAGTTTTTGAGTTAAATCCGGACGAACAGACAGACAGACAAAAAAACATTTAAAGTGATTTTCTGAATCAGTGAATCCTAATTCGTGAAGAAAACTCAAAATGAGTGAATTTGTTCGAATCCACAGCCAGACACTCCATTCTTATATATATATATATATATATATATATATATATATATATATATATATATATATATATATATATATATATATATATATATATATATATATATATATATATATATATATATATATATATATTGATAAATTGAAATATAGTACAAATTGAACATTTGAGTACTGCAGTTCTGTAGGATTAACAGACGAATGTTATTTGCTAAAATACTTCACAGTTTAGTTCGTTACATTTTCGGGCTCACAACCAACACCGACACAAAGATCACAAGTGTTTGATTCAGTGTTGGGACAGCATTTACTTTTTAAAAAAAGTTAATTTTAAAATAGTCATCATTATAAATTAGCATTCAGTGATAACCTTATAATGCCATTGGGTGAACCTTATAATGCCATCATTGGGCCATTATGCCCAAAAGTTTCTACCCTTATTAGCAAGAAAAGGGCACACTTTCGCATGTTCTTTAAATATACAGTTAATAAATGTGGATAATTTTCAAGAAAATTTAACTAGGGACTGACTATTTTGGTCCTAAACATTTATGCTCTACACTCTGTATTTTTACACACATAGTATCGTCTCTCTAATACTATATTTTCACTCGATAAATATTCCAAATCTCTCTTCCCCCGTCCCGTCTCATAGCCTATGCAATTATTCAATGGTTTCGTCAACAGCAGGGGAAGGGGGAGGGCGAAACGAGGAATCAAATTACTTCCAATCGGGATGGGAAGGGGGGCCGGTGTGGCGTCCGGATGAAATGCAAATGCGGATGAATATCCGATGATGGCTCATTTGTCAGTTTATTGTGGTACGACGTCATTCTTTTGGTTCCCCCTATCTTTTTTCAATACTTTGAATCGGGAGGGGGTGTAAAGACCAGCTGATAGGGGTTAATGTGGTGGTGGTGTGTGTGAGAGGGGGGGGGGGGGGGTCAATCATTCATAAACACGCCGTTTCGTCGCCTCTTCGATGAGAGATCACGCAATTGCGGGGTTTTAAAAATGATGGGGAGTCTTTTTTTTATCGTGTTGTCGTGATGGTTGAATTGTGAGAATTTGAAATAAAGAAGTTTCAATGATTTTTGTTATTGAATGTTAATGCGATCGGATATATGTTTTCTTTTTCAAAACGTTATTATTATTTTTATTTTAGGGAAAAGTTGAATTGGTAAATGTGTGTAAAAATAAAAGTTTTCTGTTTCTTTGAAAAATCAGGTACTCCATTTTTGAATTATTGTCATTTTTTAAAAATTATAGCCCTCTTGTGGTTTTACTTATATGCAGTGGCCCAGGACCGGTAGGGCAGGTATGGTGGTTGCCATACCTATTTTCATACAAAGAGCGTGTTTTAAAAAAATATTTCAGGAAAAATAATTAAATGCAAAACTCTTAGAAATAAGTTCCGGGGCCACTGTATGGATTGATTCGCGGTTATTTTTATTTACTCTCGTCATTGTAAACTATTTGAGAGGGTTTTAGGATTTAAATCATCTACGTTCATTTGGAAACTGTCGGAATTCGATTATAAGACCATGACTCAACCAAACCAGCATTCCCTCAACGTGACATCAGCTAACTGACTTCTTCTGAATAACGAGAAAACCCGCTCATGCGCAAATCAAAACCCCATCTTCAACCAACCTCATTCCTCAGATTGTGCCAGTCACTGGATTGTATCCAAAAGAAAACACAACAAACAAACAGTCCACAAGCATTCAAAGCATCCCCTTTAGCCAGACTCTCAGTCAATAGACACTGGACATTGCCCAAAGACTCCAAGGGGAAAAAATATCAAAAACCAGGGGTACCCAGCGTCCTGGAACGTGTTAATTTCCCAGCTCTTTGTCCGCACCCCACCTGTCACTTAGGCTTCCTAAACCAAAACCTACTTTGCAGACAGAAGGAGGATCCACAAACAATCACCAGATATCCCCATCGTCTGCCCCATCCCTTCTCCTCCTTGTTATCACATATCCCCCCTGCCTTTCCAATACCATGCCCCCCCCCTCGAGGTTTTATTCCATTATACTGTCCAACCACCGTGGACGATTTGCTTGTCCGGAACGAATGCCAAATGGTACGTGTTCTTGCTTCTGTCTGTCCTGCCCCCCCCCCCCCCCTCTCTATCACATCGGGGGCCATCCACTTCAGTGGGGGTGTTTTCTTCTGGGGATGATCCTCCATTCTGCCAGGCCATGTCATCGAAACCACCATCCGGCTGTTATGGTGGTTGCCATTCTCTCTGTCGAAGATCGGATTATTTTCGCTTCAACTGAAGTGACGGGATAGGAGTAGTGCGAAAAATCGAAATGTCGTTGGATAACTGAGTTTTCGTTTTCCAAGAAAGACAGCCTTCACGCTTATTGAGGTTGCGTGTGGTACCAAGTCAGACGTTTCGTTACCTTTGTCATAGATCCCGAACCATCCATCGTCAATAGTCCATTGTACAACTCTAGTGCGACGTTAATTCGACAGATTCAAAGAACGATTATTATGCAAGGCCACATATTTAGAGTTTGGTGCCCCAGAATTTCATGGGCCCTATGTAAATATAAAAGCCACTAGAAATCTTTTAAACAAGTTTTATATATGTATTTCCGACTTCATCAAAACTGGATCTACCTCCATTACGACAGTCAAGCAGCTTTCTTAAAATAAATAAGAAATTTAAAACTATAAGAAATATAAAAAAATATTTTCTTGTAGTGTACACTCTGAGCACTAGTATACACCCCTATCTAGGAAAATTTCTTTTCTTAAAAAGAATGTTAAAACGTCTGAGAGACTAATGCTTTTTATTATATGTCAAAAGGTGTTGAGCGCCTATACAATCTGTTCTCATCACAACTAACTGTGAAAAATAGGTCATTTTTCAGGAAGAGCAAAAATATTTAAACTTAAATATATTTGAAGAGTTCCACTAATATTACCATTCTTATAAGAAACTGTTTTTAGAACACACACATTCTGGTCGACGTCCTGATATAGTAAAGTGTAAATAGCATATTTAAATTAAAAAAAAAATATATCATGCGGGTACACAACTATTTAATTAGAAATCCTGTTATTAAGCCGAAATTTTCTAATAATTACTAAATTATGACTGGACAAACGAATCAAATGATGAAAGCAATATGTACATTGTCGATCTGGAACACCGTTATAACCAAAAATAAAAATTAGCACCGTTTTGAAAAATTAAATGCGATAAGTGCACCCAGATTAAAACTTAAAGTTAATCACGAAAAGAATATGGGTAACTGTGCACCCGTTAACATGATCGTAAATGTCTTATACTCTTGGGATTTGAGCTTGTTCTCCTAACTACTATAGTTTAAATGGCATAACATTACCATGGGTAGACTAACCCATTAGGAGTAGCAAACTATTAGGTGGAAATGAGTACAAGGGTATTGACGGACTATCTCAACTGGTATTGACCCTCGTAGTCTCACATAATAACCCTCCCCCACCACCCCCAACACATTCCCAATCCTTCGTTGCAACGACAGAAGGGGATTCAATATTTTTTTGATTTAATACTTAGAGTAGCAATTCCAGGAATAAGAATACGGATCACATTGAATATACAAGCTAATTGGAATTCATTACTTTTTAATATGGGTCATTCTCCACAATGCTTTAAATTGCGGTACCAAGCATTTTACTTACCCCTCACCCTCCTCCCGAATTCCCAATAATTACTTACAGGGTACTTTAATAATAATAATAATTACTTACTCTAAACCCCCAAAAATGAGGGAAACCTCATTTTTGGGGGTTTAATATTTAAAATAATGCTAACAATTAGTTCTGCTGCCATCTAGTGTCTTCTTGAAAATTTTTGTACACCAAAATTAAATTAAATTATTTTAAATATTTTATAAATTAAATTATTTTTAAATATTTTATAAATTAAATTATTTTAAATATTTTATAAATTAAATTATTTTTAAATATTTTATAAATTAAATTATTTTAAATATTTTATAAATTAAATTATTTTAAATATTTTATAAATTAAATTATTTTAAATATTTTATAAATTAAATTATTTTAAATATTTTATAAATTAAATTATTTTAAATATTTTATAAATTAAATTATTTTAAATATTTTATAAATTAATTTTTTTTAAATATTTTATAAATTAATTTTTTTTTAAATATTTTATAAATTAAATTATTTTAAATGTTTTATAATTTTTTTAAAAAATATTTTATAATTAAATTAATTTAAAATTAAATTAATTAAAAATTAAATTAATTAAAAATTAAATTATTTAAAAATTAAATTAATTAAAAATTAAATTAATTAAAAATTAAATTAATTAAAAATTAAATTAATTAAAAATTAAATTAATTTAAAATTAAATTAATTTAAAATTAAATTAATTTAAAATTAAATTAATTTAAAATTAAATTGATTTAAAATTAAATTGATTTAAAATTAAATTGATTTAAAATTAAATTGATTTATAATTATATTGATTTAAAATTGCATTAATCTAAAATAAAACATGTTTAAAATTAAATTGTTGGGCGATGGTCATTGTATGAGTCTATCACATTTAGTTCTATTCACAAATCGTTTAATATTGGCATAATAAAACATATTTTTGTCCAATTACTTCACTTATATTTTAAACAAGTCACTTAGCTTATTAAATTACATTCAATACGATCCGTTATATTATTCCTGGTATTGATATTCCTGGTATTAATATTTTTTTATTTAAGTTTTAAATAAAAAATATTAAGCAAGTTGCTTAGCAACAGAAAAAAGTAGTTAAATTATAGAAAAAAAGTTAATAACAATCAAACAATGACCATTGCTTAGCAATTTGCGATTAGCATGTATATCTATTTTATTAGAAAACATACTTATTTTGTAAATAAATTTAATAATTAAAAAGTCTACAAGTTTTAGTTTAAAATGTTGTATCAAGGTAACAATATCGAACACAATGAAACAGTTAAAATGAGAATAAAAATGTATTTATATTATAGCAAATAAATTTTGATTGTCAATTTACAAGTTTTTATGTTTCAAAGGAATGTAACACCCGTTTCGGAAAAAACAAGAGGAAAACATCTATTTAATTGAACAATGGCTCCTCCAGAAACACAGGTTGGGAACTATTGCTTTTAGGCCGCTCTTAAGGGGGTGCAACGCGTAGACCCCGCGCACATGACCCCGCGTTTATAAACAAAATAAAATGAAAATATTACAGATAAAATATTTTTTTTGTTTTTACTGTTGACGTGAAACATTTGTAAAACCAGCTACAAAAGATATCAAGATAAGAACACCATGTACATTTTTAGGGAGATCCAATGCGACACTATAATTCCGCGAAAAATAGCACGAATGAGATACATTTCTCTCGTTTGGTAGGAAATAAGGCTTCTAACTAAAAATAATAAAATAATGCAGACTTTTTAAGTAACGAAGTTCTTTAAGAAATATTCTATAATTTATAAGTTTTATTCAAACTTATTCATAAGTTTGTGTGTCTTCGCTTAGACGTTCGCACCAGGCCCCGCCGTTTCCAAGGGCGAGCCTGATCGACAGTTCTATAGGACAATAAAATGTGAACGCATTAGAATTTTTTTCTGTCAAACCTAAACCACAACATACATCATTATCTACATAGACGCTTTACGATAGTTATTGGAATGGGTCCCAATCCTCCACTCCCACCTACTAACTACCCGCCAACTCCTCCGATGAGTAGTTGACCAACTCCAAGACAAGACACGAAAACTGTCTCCATCCTCAACTCCACACCCTCTCAACACTTGGACCAGCAAACCCAGTCCATTCTAATGCAAGGCACTTCGCATGCTAATCAGCCTGATTAGCATGTACCCGGGGAAACCGAAGAGGGGGGGATGCGATCAAACTCATCACTAGTGGGGGGGAGGGTGGTTTCCTGCCCCCCCCCCCCCTCCCATCTGTATTAGGTTACGGTTTCAGCGAGGTTATTTCGGCGGATAATTATCCGCCATCAAGCGCTATCAATTATTCGCATTTGGCGAATCTTCCCTCTGTGTTGGGGGAAGGTGGATGGGGGTAGAGCAGTTTAGCTTCGATTGGGGGGTGGTGGGGGTGGAGAGAGGGTGTTGTGGGGGGGGGGGGAGGGGGGAGTTGTGATGTGTCGTCGTGATTGAGGGGATGAGTGGATGGTGTTATTCATATGATGGGGGAGGGGGATATTAGGGGGCTAGTGAGTTGAACTGTGTGTGATTTGTGTTTATTTTATTGTATTTAAATATAGCTTTGGTTTTGCGAAAAGGAAAAAATATTACAAGAACTCTTTTAATAAAGATTTTACAAGATACCTTTGGCTTGATGATAGAACGTAAGGCGATGATCTGAAGCTGATAGCTTTTTATTGAATAGTTATTCGTTCAAAAAAAAAAAAAAAAAAAATGGTCGCTTAGAATGATTTTTTTATGCATTTGATATGCCTATCATAAGCAGTTGTGGAACGAATATAAAAATGATTGTAAGCGTGATCAATTGCCCTCCAAAGAAATCTTCGATTTGATGCACTTCAGACTGCGGGTCACCGAGGGATTAGTTAAAGTGGACAAGCCTTGTGAAAATAAGAAACGTGGCAGGGCTTCCACAAGTTCTTACAACTCCCCTCAACATCACAAGAAACCATTTACTGAAATCGGGGCCGAACAGCGATGTTAGAAAAGACAAATTGACCACATGTCTGATCAAGAAGGGGGGTAAAAAAGTGAAAATAATTTAAACTGCACTTTCCAAACAAACATCGTATGTTTAAAATGTAAATTACATTTGTGTTTCAAAAGGGGACGGTAATTATTTAAAAAAAATTTTATTAACATCTTTAAAGCTTTACTTAGAGTGTACATATATAATAATATGTTTATGGTACCCTACATGTAAGCTGAGCTTTTATTTTATTTAACAAATTAAACTTTTTAAAACAAATATACCGTACTGCTCTTCTTCCTAAATAATTTTTTTTGCTGTGTTTAATCATTTAAATATGTAATGTATTAAAGAAATTAGGGAATTTAATATGCATAATTGCGTGTAATCTTTATATATAATTCTCTTACGCGGTATTTGAAAAACTCTGTTTTTCTCTACGCGGAATGGCAACAGTTAATTTGTTTACTAAATTCTGTTTGGGGGTTGGTGGAGCGTCTGCGGAGCACTAGGGTACTGTATGATTTTATCTGCACCTGTTGAGATGGGATGTCTGGTATACCGGATAATGCATAACTTTTAAAATTTTAGTTCACATTTTCTAAAAATTTATCTTTATTATCTGTATCACCATAGATCATCAGACTTCAGAGGAATCATTTTTAACACAAATGTTTCAAAATTCCAATTGAAGGGGTTTTAAACATTTTTTTTTTTGCGCCAACCCAGAATTTTGCAGAATTCAAACGCCCTGCAAGAACGAAGGAAAAGACTATATGATCACGTTCTTCCGGAAAGCTCGTTTTACGTTCCATCATTAATGTGTTTTACGATTGTTGAAATCTATGCATTAAATTACAACACACCCACCAGGAAAAAAGGGGATTTTTGTTAAGACAAATTGCAAATGTATTCCCGATAATTTAAGAAAGCATAAAATTTTACAAAAAAATTACAAACAATCATGACAAAAATAAATTTTCTCTCGTTTTCTTTTATTTATAAAAACATTTTTTTATATAGCCAAAACGAACATTTTTTTGCAGTGTCAAAATTCAATATTTGTAGTTTAAAAATTGAAAAGTTGTGATTAACTGAACATATTTGTTACTTTTTAATATTCACCTTGACGATTTCAATAACATTGCGAATTGTAAATTGAAATGCATTTGAGTTTTAAAGGTAATTTTACTCTAAATATTGGAATTGTAGATTCAATGAGATCCTTGAAATTTTATTACTTTAAATTTCACCATGTAACTGAAGTTAAATAAATGTAATTAATTATGACTAATATTTAATATATTTATAACCGTGTGGGATTCTACTGGACGATACAGTGTTACTCTGTCATGTAAATTTAAATGATTGTACATTTTTCATTCTCTATAAAATGCTAAAATTTTTATCAGTTCAAATTTAATTATAAATTTAAAAATACTTTGAATCTGAAATTAAAAGTAAATATTAGGTTGGAGGGAAAGTTCTGTAGTATTTTAAATAGGCAGGTGATTTTGCTTGTAAATAAAAAGTACATCTGGCTAGTGAGTCAATCGGATTTTTTTTTGTTTTTTTAGACTGCTGTATGATATAAAAGGTGCCCTTTTTTACCGTTCATCATTTACTTGTGATATTTAAAGTGAAAAACATGTCAGTAGAAAAAGTGCATTTACGACACTGCATTTTATATGAATTCCAAAAAGGAAGCAATGCATCGGTTGCATGTAAAAATTTATGTGCGGTATTTGGAAAAGATATTGTAAATGTTCGTACTTGTCAAAGATGGTTTAGCAAATTTCGTTCCGAGGACCTGAGCTTCAAAGAAAGTGATCGATCTGGACGACCATCCAAGATCGATAAGGATGTTTTGCGATCCATGTTGGAAAATAATCCAGATTTAACAAGTCGAGAAATTGCAGAAGAGTTTGGCATTCATCATACAACTGTTGGAAATCACATTAAATCTGTTGGGTTTGTGTTAAAGCAAAGTGTTTGGGTTCCACATGAATTAACGAAAAAGAATTTGTCTGATCGTGTAAGAATGTGTTCAGGACATCTGATTAGACACAATGTGGAGCCGTTACTGGAGATGAAAAGTGGAATCTTTACAAGAATATTAAGAGAAAAAAATCTTACTGCAAAATTATCTAACGGGAAAAAAAATTCACGTCTTTTGAAAGTGTTTCTAAGGCAGTTGCTGACTATTTTAACTCCAAGGATGGGAAAAAACAGGAAAAACAGGAATTCACAGGTTACCTGAAAGATGGCAACAGGTTGTAACAAATGACGGAGCATATATAATTGATTAATATTAAACACATATTTTTATAAATGAATTCAAATATTTTCTTTAAAATACGACAGAACTTTCCCTCCAACCCAATATATTGGTATAAAATGCCATTCTCTTTGCATTTACACATATGGAAGATTAGAACCGTAGGAATTTTTTGTTATTAATTTTTTTAAAAAAAATTATATTTTCTTTGTGAAAATATATTTATATTTAAATTATCCCAAATTGTAATAGAATTTTTTTCATTATTAATTAACTTTTCTAATTTAAAAAATTTCACATTGTAAATCAACTAAATAATTTAAAAAAAAATAATAATGAATGAACAAATAATTAAGACATTCATTTGGCGTAAAAGTTAGCTGGTTAAATGAAATTAAGTAAAACAATTAATCAATAAAATATTTAAATGATTTAGAGGGGAATATTAAAACTTTTATTTAACATTTACACATATTTTATAAAGTTTATTTATTTTTTCAGATATTTTTCCTCGTTTAATTATTAAATTTAAGGATTTTCATTCAAATTAAATACAAAAAGGGATTCTATTTTTGAATTTAATATAAATTTGAAAAAGGACTAAGATTGACCACACTGCATCGTTTCAAAAGATAAGTGTAGAAAATAAATGCACTATATTGCATGTGGCGCCATCTATTGCAAAAATTTAGTAATGTTATTTTATTGACACCCTATGATACTTATGAAATACGACTGAAAATTAAAATAAAGCTAAAAAATTCTTAATTTAAATATTAATTAAAAATAATTTCGAACATTGAGTTGTTTAAAATTAGTGGGTTAATTTGCATCATGAGAAGTCGTTAACATTTATTATTTTTAAATTTATATTCATTTGCATATTTTTTAATGACATAATAACTTTGACACTAGTTTTGATAGTTAGGTGATGAAATGAAGATGATATAAAAAAAGTAAACAAAAAATTAAACAAGGTCATTATTGTAATTCTTTTAAGCGTAAGTAAATATATTTTTATGCAACTGCTAAATTAAAAAAAACAAAGCGTTTACAATTTTCAAGTATTTTAAAATATTATTTTTAAAAAGAAGCTTTTTAAAATTTAACATATTATTAAATACCACTTTTCTTCAAAAGTTATTTTGCGTATTATATTGTGTTTGTCTTAGATAATTTTTTTTTAATAAAATGTATTGGATTATTTAAAATCTTAAACTTTTAAATCATTATTTTCCAAAACCAATAACAAAATTGTTAAACTAAAAATTTTAGTATCAATTTTTAACGTAAATTATTAACACTTGTATGATGACACTTCGAAGCCAAACAAGCCCAAAAAGTATTCGCCTTTTTTGGAGCAATTTCTAGAAGATTAAAATAACTTTATTTATTAAACTAAGCTGACCTAATTTTTTGTCTTCGTAAAATTAAAATTGGTGAAATTCGTACAAATAATACAATTTAACAATTAGAAACACAATTTCATCCAAAACAATAAAAGGGACGTTCGTTTAATACGTCGCGCACTCTGGGGGAAGAGGGGTCTTTCATGCTTGACTGTGCGGTGACTTGGGGAAGAAAGTTTTAGTGGTTGCGTGAAGTAACAAAACTTTGTAGAAAAAATGCTGAAATTTCTTTCACAAACTTTGACATTTGTCACTTTTTTTTATAGAAATCACTATCTTTTTAATGCTATGTTTGGTAAAATACCCAGAACAGGTTTCAACGACTGTTTTTTCACTGCAAACATTTATCGGGATGTGATAGAAGGGTGGGGGTGTACAAACATTGAAAACTAACGCGAGGTGTCGTAATAAATAAACGCTCTCTTTTTCATGTTTTCGGAAAAAAAAATCACAAAAAATAACTACATTACGGACAAGTGGTTTGGTTTGGTTAAGTAACGTCGCACTATAGCTACACAGTGGGCTATTGGCGACGGTTCGAGGTCTATCTCGAAGGACAGACCCGGGAACACATACACATTCACACACACATTCATACATGCACCTCGTTATTTTAGAACCATGGTCAGATGACGAAGAAACACCTGAACTGGCACCCAACGCCTTTAAATGACGTCGGGACTTTGGACCCCGATCAGATTTATCGTCCACCAGTCCCGTATACACGCCGTTAATTTTTTGCGGATGTTCTGGACGACTTTTCTAGTATTTTGTAGCGAAGCTGGCTACCCTCCGATCACAAAATCACTACTTTTTACTTTTCTTTGTCAAGTCCATCGCCTAGGATCGAACCAGGAATCCTCGGATTTCCAGATGACACCTTTAACCGCTCGGCCTATGGACAAGTGGTGATTGAAACTAAATTAAATTCTACATTTGTAATAGCATGAAAACTAATTCAATTTTAAGCATTGGTTTCAGACAAATTTTAACAAGGGTGTCTATAAAATCTTGGAGGCCTCCGTGGCCGAGCGGTTAAGGCGTTCAGCTACTAATCCGAGGATTAATGGTTCGAATCCATGCGATGGACTTGACAAAGAAAATTAAAAAAGTATTGATCTTGTGATCGGAGGGTTGCTGTGTTCGCTACAAAAATACTAAAAAAGTCGTCCAGAACATTCGCAAAAATTAACGGCGTGTATACGGGACTGGTGCACGATAAATCTGATCGGGGTCCAAAGTCCCGACGTCTATTGAAGGTGTTGGGTGCCAGTTCAGGTGTTTCCTCGTTATCTGACCATGGTTCTAAAATAATGAGGTGCATGTATGAATGTGTTCCCGGGTCTTTCTTTCGAGATAGACCCCGAGCCGTCACCAATAGCCCACTGTGCAGCTCTAGTGCGACGTTAATTAACCGACTAATGCGCACTAGTGCGACGTTAAATCTTGTAATTTAAATATAATCTCGTAGCGTAATTGGCATTTTAAGAGAGCTGAAAGTAAGCTTTACCTACAAAGCACAATTACAGTATAAAGAGGGGGAAAGAAAAAATACGAGTTTGTTCTTCCAATATTGTTCAAACCCCAGAGTTCTTTCCGAACCGCTAGTCTCTTCTTTTCAGCTTTTCAAACACTTTATGCGACTTTTCAAAAAGCGCACACACATCACAAGCTCTAAAAAGAACGGAAAAAAAGAAAAAGTATTAAAAATAAAAAGAAAAATATCTCAAATTCTTATGCCCCACCATTTGCCAGGTTTGCCGTTACTGGCTTGACACTATCCACTTGAAGACATCATTTTTTATTTTTCTTCTTTTGTTCGAAAAGAGCTATTGATTGAGCCACAGCTTCAGATTGCGCGGGAAAAAAGAAGGCTTAAAAGAAGAAGAAGAAGAAGAACAATGTGGAAGAAGAGGCGCACCGCCGTTCCATACATCACATCTATCTTCGCTCGCTGGGTAATGGTAGGTTTCAATGTCTTCGCAGAAGACATTTGGGCTGCCCCTCACCCCCCCCCCCTCTCTCGGGTCTTTTGTTAAGTTTATTTTTATGTTTCTTTAGCTTTTTCTCGGCACAAAATTTCTCTCGGATTTTCTTCTCCTTTTTTCTTCTTCTTCTTCCTCGTTGGCGAAGATAACGACCGCTCATTTTTCCACTTGGCATAGAAGGGAATATAAGCCGAACAAACGGGGAAATTTTCCGTTCGAAAAAACAAAAAAAATGGAACTTTTGGACGAAGAATAAAAGAGAAGGGCCGCGGCTTGAATAATACAGGAAATATCGGGGAAGTTTAAAGTGGAAGTTGCTTTTCTTCGCTCTCTGAATAAGAAGATTTATTCCAATAATATTCGAAAGAAGAATATAAAATATAGAACACATATGTAAAAGGGTCATTAGTGGTATCAATTTTTCACCTACCCTTAAATGTAATCTGAAAATTTTGTAAGTGTGCTTTATATTTCAGCCCTCTAGTTTCAAACTTCTTAGTTTCATTTTAAAAAATGCAAAAAAATGCTTCACAAGTTTTCCAACTAAGGTTTATGATTTGGCCAAGTCTACAGGAATTTACCAACATTGGGTGCGGGGAACCACTCTCCCTATCCCCCCCCCCCCCCCCACTTAATGAGGGCGCTGAGTGCCGCCATGTAGTTTGCAAAAGGCATTGGGATCTAGATTTCAATAAAACCAGCATCGTTTCTTTTCTTTATTTATCAAACACACATTTTGTAAACCAACAATAGCATCAAGAGTCAGAAAGGTATGTCCAGTTTATTATCTTGTAACTATTTCTCAATGCATACATATTTCTTTTTTTCTCTCTTCACTTACTAATGCAGAAGTAACAATATTCACCGACAAGTTGTTCCATTTGCCGAAATATCCAAAAAAAAAAAAAAAAAAAACGTCGAAGTTAAAATAACATTTTGGCTGTTATAGAGGCACTAGAGCTAAGCAACAAGCAATTGAGGACTGTACAGGATCTATCTTATAGAAAAAACCCGGGAATATTATTTCGCAATTTTGGAACATCGTCAGATGACGAGAACAACACCTAAGCTGGCACACCACACTCCTAATTTCCACACTACGATCAACGTGTGAAAATTTGGACTACTACAGATTTAGCAAATACTATCTCCAAGGCGAATATCGAAAATGGAATCGAAATCGCGACCCACCCGATTACGAGCTCAGCGCTCTTCCAACCAGGCCATCGCGGGCTCCAACGTAGAATTTGTTTCTGTTCAATCAAAATTGTCTGCAAGACTCTCTGGCGATCGGAAGGCGCTATAGTAAGTTCTGCGAAATTGCGAACCAGATTTTGTTAAAGAAAAACGTACACGAATCCCACGTTTATTGACATTGAGATTTATTCTGCTGAGCGTCCATCATATTCCCCCTCTCTAAATAACATTTCATTTCTCATGGAGAGAGAGAGAGAATTGACAGTGCAAATTGAAGCAATTTTCCAATCCCTTGATTGCCGAGAGCGCGCTTTGCCCGAAACCGAAGCAACTTAATGAAAACACGGGCGGCCTTGAGAGTCTTATCTGATGTGGAAGCCATAAATAATGTCGGTGCACCTAAACTGATAGGTCGAGACTCCTCGTACACTGCAATAAACACGCTTTAAATAGGGGATAATCAGTATTATCTTCTGCTTTTGATGTACATAATAATCGCATAAATGTGGAGAATTTTTTGTTTCTGGGTGTATAAACGGGGCATTATATTTAGCGTTGGGAATATCCCGGTTGAGGTGTTTGAATTGACACGTGCATTCGTGGGTGTCTTGATCAGGATTTAGCTGGTTTAATGGTTTTCGGGGCGTGGAAAAAGTGTTTAGGAACAATCTATGAACAAATTGTTCAATAACACAGAGGTATAGCAGTAAAAATATGTTATAAACAATATTGTGTAGACCTTTGAACCTTGTTAGCATTTGGAAGCTAGCCAGAATTTAATAGTTGGAGGATCGGAGAATTATTGACTTTTGGTCCACCCCGTAAAACAGCCAATGACACATTTGAAAACGTAATATAAAATCAAAAGTATAATTGACGTATTGAAGTGTGGTTTGAATAGAATGCTTCTCAAGATGAACATTTTTGTTATAGCAAATAAAAATATTAGTTTCAAACTTCGCCCATAGATGGTGCTATATTTTTAAAACACTAGAAAAAAAGCACCAAAATCCCAGTTACACACAATTTATTTTGTCACAAGAAGTTACTAAGCATTTATTTTGAGCAGCATCCTTTGTAGCTCGACCCCACACTCACATCCAAATGTTGAACCATTTCAATCCGTGTGTTTAAAAGCGTTTATTTTATATTATATTCTTTTAATGTATTTAAGATACTGCGCCATCAATGGACGAATTTTAGAGTTAAATATTTTATTTGTTTGAACAAAATTTTTCATCTCGGGAAGCATTTTTGTGTAAACTGTACTCTCGTATTCAAATTACTTGAATTACATTTAAAAGGTATTAGGGAATTTGGCCAACCCTCTATGTTAGAAGGACCATTTTTCGGTGAGTTAGTTTGTGCCATTAGGTATGATTAACATCCAGTCTAACGAGGAAAAACATGCAGTTGTTTATTTTTCTAGCCGGTAGCAGCACAATAGCTTTTCATGAACAGTATGTAACCCATTGGTCGTGTGGTAAGGGGCACATGGGCCCGTTCTCCCCCCTCCCTCCCCGCCCGCCAGACCGGCACACTTTTATTTCCTATGTAATCGTAGAATTATTTTTTTTGCCAGTTTTTGTCTTGTTCTACAAAATTAGAAAGTGAGCATTAACTTCCTTTCGACAATAAAAACTAAATCAATCTAAAATACCGTGACTTCTCTCTCAAATAAACACAATATCCTAACTTAAATGCCAAAGCCCCTCTCCCTACACGGTAGCGATGACCGGCGTGCGTTTTTTTTAAAAATGTATTTTCAATAGAATAAATGCCCATCATTGTCTTTCTCTGGTGGTCCCTTTGTTTGACTAAGGACTTTCGAAATTGACAATTCCGTATTTCATCGGTAATGTTAACCGGACAAAAAGGCAGTTTCTCGGTAAGATTCAAATTTATTTCCAGGCGGAAAAAATTTAATAAAACTATTAATTATTGAAAATTAAAGAGAATTTTTTTTAAGAATTTTACGAAATTAATACAAATTGGGTAATCAATTATGCATATTGTTCATTTAATTAAATAATTAATGATCTAATATTCACGAAAAGAAAATATTTTGTATTCCAGATCACGTCCACATGTACTCCCTCCTCCCTGAGTACGTTTTTGTACTGTGCCAGAATTTTTTTCTGTATCCGCCAATTTACACAACATTTTGATTTTTCAAACGAAATTAAACGTTTTTTTTTATAAAAAATGTAAATAAAATTGTAGATTTTTTTTCTAATTATTCGCATTTAAAATTCTACATGTATTTATTTATGGGTCGTTTTTATTTCTTACAGTATTTCAGAGTAAATTAAAAAGAACTATTCATAAAAGTATAAAGAGAAAAAAGTTCATTCACGATAAAAAAAAAAAAGGATTTTTCACTAATTTATTTAAAAATGATTCATGAGTTTTCCTTTTGGGAATACCCTGTTATATTGGCTGAAAGTAGACTCCATAGAAGTTGCAGGTCCGACATATTCGACTCGCCTGGCCCAACCCTTGTACCGGCCTGGTATCTGATCTGATGATTTTATTTATAAAAAAAATTAAAATCTGTCAACGATACATCATTGGAATTAGAAAAAAAATACGGACATTCCATCATAATTACAATAAAAAAAATAAAACAGTTAATCCTATGATAATTCTATTCCACATCATCTGGTTATTCAAATTCGATAATAAAATACAAAACCTCCTCGTCGATTGCTTCATCTCATGGCAAACTCATGATGAGTCGCATACCTTCTGGATTAACAGCTTTAATTCAACAATATGATGTATTCCTCTCCACAAGCAGGTCGTGAGAGATCTGTATATAATATATCTCGCGTATCATGATATCCCCCCCCCCCCCTCCTTCTTGCAACTCAGCTCTCCAGAAGCAGAGGTTACACCCTGTTCCATAGTCTATAAATCAAAAGGAGGCTAAGTTGTCTTATTATCATCTTAAGGCAGCGCGGCTGGCAGATGGGCCTTTGGAACACCTTCGCTTATCTGGCAGATCTTGGAGAAGAAGCTTCCTCACTGCTCAACTCCACCGTGCCGCTACATCGTCTCTGCGATACTATCTTCTCCGTTCTGGCCGCCGAAATGAAGTGAAAAACAAAAATAATAAAAAAAAAGAAGGAACTGGAAAACAGAAAAAAACAAAATGGATGTGCGGAGTAAATAGATGGAAAATTAAAGCCGTTTATTTTCGATTGAAAAATTGGGGGAAGGTTTAATTTCTTGACAAGTTGGGGGGAAAATGTGGAATGTTTGTTAATGTTTTTTTTTTTTTTACTAATTTTTGTTCAATCTAAGTTTGAATTTCGATGTTAAAAGAAATTGAGGAAACGCATTGATTGTGCAGCTGTTAATTTATATTGACAAAAAAAAAATATTTCGTATAACTTTTTGAAATGAAATTTGTAACTGTAACCAAGCCAGTTTTGGGAATACTATATATTTTTATTTAAACGACACTGCACCCAAAAAATTGTAAAATATTCGAATTTTTTACTTGCTAAAATTATAGTTTGGAATCTTATAAATATGCTTGCAAAATTCTAGAACTGTATCTATGTTTTATAATGAGTTATTTGAGATTTTATGTTGGTTGACAGGTACGTTTTTCACTGAACAAACGCTTTAAATCGTGTTTTTTGTCAGTATTTGGTTTTCCTTGATATTAGGATTTTCGAAATGTTAAGGCTTTTTTATATTATTAATGGAGAAATGTATAATTTTTATGCAAATTATAAAATATGTGAATATTATAAATTGGCATGTGAATTAGCTCCATAAGTAATAGTTTTTTTTAAAAAAAAATATTAAAGTTGCAGAATTTCAGAGTTAAGGAAATATTTTGTGTTATTATGGATATTTATATGAAAATCAAATACATGTAATATACAAAATCTTAGTAGCAATTATTATGTATTTAGTTTAATAGGTCTGAAAAAAATGTTGGCGGCAAAAATAATAATATTTAAAAAAGCCTTAGCGTTTTCAAAAATGCTTAAATTTTTTTTAAAGTTTAAATTTTGAGAAAAGTACCAACAATTACGGAACTGTTGAGCTTTTTAATTTTAAATAATATACAATACAATTTTGAATAAAATGTAAAAAAATGAGAATATCGTGTCCTTTTAAGTTCGAAACAAAGGTGAATTTTAAATAAAAAAATTGATATAAAAGTTGGAGAATAATGTCAATTTCTTTAAAGAACGAAACAAATTCTTTCAACCTTCTCTGAGCCCATTTTAAGTCAGACATCTTAAATATATTTAAATATCAAACGTGAGCCAAATCAGTGCAGTAGTTTTGGAGGAAACTGAACACAGTTGATGTGGAAGATTGTTGTAATCTCTTTATGTGACGCTCCCTTTAATTGACCCCGAAAAAAACCTTAATTACCTAAAAGTGCAAATAAACAAGCATATATGAAAATGACATATGAAATATGATTTTTTTTTTATGGAATATGGAAATGGTCTATGGAATATGGAAATGGTTTATGGAATATGGAAATGGTTTATGGAATATGGAAATGGTATATGGAAAATATGGAAATGGTATATGGAAAATATGGAATTGGTCAATGGTATATGGAAATGGTATATGGAATATGGAAATGGTCTATGGAATATGGAAATGGTATATGGAAATTGTTTTTGGAATATGGAAATGGTATATGGAATATGAAAATGGTATATGGAATATGGAATATGGAAATGGAATATGGAAATGGAATATGGAAATGGAATATGGAAATGGAATATGGAAATGGAATATGGAATATGGAAATGGTATATGGAATTGATATATAGAAAGTCTAAAATATTAGATAAATCTAAAAGATTTCAGATATTATTTATGGATATACCTTTTATTTTGTTACTAACTTGATCTTATTTTCCAGGGATGTTTTTGATGGGATCCTATAAAACTGTCCGGTTACCAGCCAATGACATTTGAGCAAACGACCCCAAATGGAAGCAAATAATAGAAAGAGAGAGAGAGAGAGAGAGATTTCTCTCATGTGAATGATGACACGTGGCAGTGGACGGGGGAATGCTTCCACCATTCTGTGAGTCAGGGGGGGATATCTGATGAGAGGTTGCTATTCCGCCCTTTGTTAATGGGGGACACGACGAGCCACGCCCTTGGAACCACCCCTGCACCCTCCCCTCACGCCACTGAATGCACGCTCCTTCTCCCTTATCTTTTGCATTTTGAATCTTCTTTTTTGGCGAGTTAGAATGCTCCGAAAATGACATTTGTTGAAAGTAAGAGGGGAAATATGAATGTTATAGCTAATTGAATAATAAGCTCGGTTTTTTTTTTTTGTAAAAGTGATTATCAGCAATGGAAAAAATCGTATTATTAATGCGCAATACTCGCTGTGAAACCGTCCTTCTAGATGACGCATTTCCGTAGTGTACGTGGTCAGGTTTGGTTTGATTTGTTTAATTAACGTCGCACTAGAGCTGCACAGTGGGCTATTGGCGACGGTTCGGGGCCTATCTCGAAGGAAAGACCCGGGAATGATGCCTCGTATTTTTGAACCATGGTCAGATGACGAGGACAACACCTGAGCTGGCACCTGACGCAACCTCAATAGGCGTCAGGATATTGGACCCGGTTCAGATTTATCGTGCACCAGTCCCGTATACACTCCAGTATAATTTGTTGAATGTTCTGGACGACTTTCTAGTATTTTTGTAGCGAAGCTGGCAACCCTCCGATCGCAAGATCACTACTTTTTTACTTTTCTTTGTCAAGTCCATCGCACGGATTCGAACCCTCAATCCTCTGATTAGTAGCTGAACGCCTTTATCCACTGAGCAACTAGGGCTCGCGTACGTGGTCAGAGCATTTGGGATGATAATGTGGGACGTCGAATTGTCGAGGTTCTTCTAATTTTTCAAAATAAAATGAAACTTATTATTAATTAGTTTAAATTTATAATTCAATAACTCAGTGCATAGACGAAGTTCATTTTTCTTGAATTTGAAGTTAAGAGCTCATTTGAAACCTCAAACTGTAATCTATGCAGTACCTAACGGTGCAGGTGAATGCACAAAAAGAAAAATTACGTTCCGCGGCATGTTCCCTGTTAGGTGATTTGAGCGCGGCGGCATCTTTTCATCCCGGTTGCCATCCATCTTTATTTATCGGTTTTTTTTTCCCGGGGAGGTTGGCATATTTAATAATTTTCTAAAGTGTGGTGCTAGTATCTGGAAGTGAAATATTTTGAGGATATGTGGCGCTTGCTTGGCACTATTAGAATCTTAAAAGGTTGCCAGTCGAAGAACAGCATCTTGCAACTCAAATAGCAACGAAAATGCAGCGGTGCGCAACTCATGTGGCAATGCAAGAAAAGATGTTCAAGTCACCTTCAGGGGGTATCTAATTCGGGTAGGTAAAAAAAATTATTTTAATTGGCAGACAAATCCCTGGCGATTGTTTTTTTATTAGAATTCTTACAATAAAGATACAAATGGTTTCCCTGAAAAATGTGCCAATTTACATAAAATATATTTGTTTACAGGATTAAATACCTTATTGTCACCGGGATTGCGTAAGCATATTGTTTCAAGCCAATATTAAAATTTGAAATGCGAGTTTTGATAATGAAACACAAACGAGAATTATACAAATGTATGAGAAAAAGGTTAGCTCGTCTCTTCAATATAACATACTTATGCATTTCTATTAAAACTCGGCTTATGCCAGTGGTTTTGGTTGGTATTTTGTTAAAATAAAAAAAAAAACATTCGTCTTGCTTATAATAAAAATTTGTATTTTCCCCTACTTATCCATTTCATTCATATTTTTACGAATTAAATGGGGGGGGGGGGAATGTCACGAACTGTCACATTAGCCTTCTCTAATATTCATCTTTACTTCATCCCAAAGACCCATTCTGAACGAACGAGTAAAACGCGTGTGCTTCTCTGTGATTCGATAATTCATACCACGTGGTGGGAATTGTCAAATCACCTAAAAGCTCACGCGCGTTTTCGGTCATGCAGAACGTATTTAAATACCGAACTTGGGTCAAATCACTGCAGTAGATTTGGAAGACACGTCGAGTGGAAGATTATTGCTAACAAGTGCAGTCTCTTTAATGTAAGACACTCACTTTAATACTCGTTAAAAACCACTTCCGTTTCTACAGGCATGTGTATATGGAATTATGAAGTTCCGATACCATCGACAGAACTTCAGGGAAGAGACCTGTATGGCAAAAATTCTATCGTATTCGAATAGATTCAATTAACTAAAAAGGTTCAGAGAAAATGACCCAAAAATCTCTCTGTAATGCTCATTATTCCATAAAAGACCCATCCCTTTATGGATTTTCGAAAAAGAGCCAAGCAACATATCAAACTCACTATCTATATTCATGTTATTTATTTATAGTGTTGTATTATATTCGAGGGCTTGATAATTTCCGAATGGAGATACAGATTTTGACGTGAAACGTCTTTAAAAGCGCAGCTTATTGGTGGTAGCGATGTGAAATCCTCATGCTGTACTTTTAGGGAGATCCATATTGACACTATACCTTCGTGATAAATAGCTCGATTGACATTAATTTTGTTTCTTACGATATGTTCTATAGAAATTTAGGTGCCGATGCGTGAAATAAAACAAAGCGCGTACGGGGGACAGTGCGTAAAGTCTGGCCTAACAATTTGTTTATTTTCCTTCTGTTGGCGAGGTTTTTCTTTGCGACGATTTTTATTTCTATACTCTGTAAAAATCGACTTTGTAACCATGCTGTGACATAGGATTATCTTTTTTTTTTTACTATATGTTGTTTTTAAACGTGGAAAATGCAGCTTACCTCCATGGAATACCATGGAGTCATGGAGTCATAAAGATGAAACGATCATAATTCTGAAAATATTTACAAAAAGAGATGATGATGTTTGTTTCTATAATTTAAAAATAAGATATTCGTGCTTCAAATGTGGACTGAATAGTCATTAATGCGATCTAAAATCATAAAACAATATTTAAGTTTACATGCCCCATAACGTGCCTAATGGTAAATCAGGTCCTTGGTACAACGATGAAAAAATACGTTTTGAAAACTCTCAGAATATGTTAAAGATAGTTCTAAGTTCCTGGTAATTCTAACTTGAAAACAGCAGAATTATTTGTAGTCAATAAATGTATTTACAAAATACTCTTTAATCATGGAAGCACTATAAAAGTATTTTAAATTTATATAAAGACACTCCCACATACAATAACCACAGATATAACACATGCACATACACACAACACACATATGTAAGCATAGATTTTGTTGGTATCTTCATTCGTAAGACAACAATTTATGTTAGTTTTTAACAAAATATTTAAAACAATTTTAATAAAATTGTAATACATGGAATTTACTATTCAGGATGGTCACAAATTATCAGGCAATGGTCATTATTTGGCTGTATCACATTTACCTGTATTGTGATAATAAACATTATTTTTGCCCAACTATTTCGCTTATATAGTCGCTTAGAGTTTCAGTAGCAACAAACAAAATAGTTAAAGCACATTAAAAAGATTCTTCATCACGTGTACTTAAACAGCCAAACAATCATCATCACTAAGCAACTTTTTTTTTTCTAGAATACTCAATAAATATTATCCCTTAATGTTGTTTAGATTGTTCTTCTTAAATATATTTTACATTTTCAACGGTATGCATATTTTAAACTTGATAAACAACAAATAAAACAATAGCTTAAACTCATTTCCTATCTGTAAACACATAAAAGTGCTTTGAATTGTTCGAGCCGGTTTTTCCCAAGACTTAAATGCGCCAAATAATATTTCCCTTTGTGATATCATCAGATGAACCACATAAACTTGGGTTGCAGCACAAGGACCAAAATTAATTGGAGATTAATTTTCCTCTCAAATCGTTTGGGCGGAGTTTTTTTTTTTATTATCAATGCAGAGAAGACATCTCAATAAGAAATGTGGGATGGAAGACAACAAAAAGATTCGATTCAACATTACATAATAAAAATAGAAGGTCGAGGTATAGAGAAATATCGCTTCCATTGTAAAACGGGTTCTTTATTTCTTCCGGTCGTCGAGAGTGGCGTAGAATGCCATGTGGGTCAGCATTTCGACTTTGTAATCGGAGATGTCTTGAGTTTTAATTTATTTAAATTGATGGTAAGGGATTTTTCATTATCTGAGATATCTGTTTCGAAATAGCCATTAAGTCGATTTAGAGATCATTTATTTATTTACATATCAGTGAACTCTTCAAAGTAATGAGACGCTTTGACTGTTCCACGAAAATGGGCCGTAAAAACGATTTAAAAGAAATAATTGTATTTTTTTTTGTTCAGCTGTTTTATGTATTTTTAAACATAATTATTTTTCTAATATATGGTAGATAAAATAATCTTTTTTTAAAAAAAGAAAAACGACTTTATAAAAATGTGCTAAAGAGTAAAAAATAATTTTTAATTTTACGAACGAGTTTCAAAATTTGAATTATTTAATATCAATTTTATACTTATTAAAACTTTTTGAAATCGGCACCAAAATTTGGGTATGATTTTTGTAAATTGGCACTAACTTCAAAAAGTTGTAATAAGTACAAAATTGATATTAAATAGTTCAAAATTTTCA
The DNA here is from genome assembly GCA_963932185.1 of Troglohyphantes excavatus. Classification (NCBI taxonomy): domain Eukaryota; kingdom Metazoa; phylum Arthropoda; class Arachnida; order Araneae; family Linyphiidae; genus Troglohyphantes; species Troglohyphantes excavatus. Next base: position 63,053,921 of record OZ010671.1, on the reverse strand, counting down.
ACTCGTTTGTAAAATTATAAATTATTTTTTACTTTTTAGCGCTTTTTACTTAAAGTCGGTTAACCTTTAAAAACAAAAAAATATTTTTCCCTTTTTAGTTTTTAGGGGGCTTTGCTCCTTACTATTATTCATCAAGAAAATCAAGTAGCAACTTGTGCTCACATTTTGCCTCCAATGTGTATTGTAAAACAATCCCTATCCATGCCAATAAATGCTGGGTAACGAAATGTCATTGTTGTACAACTTCTAGCAAACAATGGAAACATTTTGAAATTAAAAAAACTGTTAAAAAACTGTCCTGTTGATCTATATTTCCGGATATATAACAGCAGGACAACCGATTTTTTTTCGCATTGCTAAAGTGGATTTTTCTATATTAAAAAAAAAAAAAAATTCGAAATCGAACAATATTTTTTTTTTAAACTGTCCAGTTAATTGAGAATTCCGGTTAGTTAAATACCGGATAACCGGATATTTTTTTTCAAAGGTTCCCAAGTGATACATCTTTCCAAATATCTAAATTGTTACAGAAATCTTGCGCGAACATAAATTAAAAAAAAAATACATAACAGTCGAATTGATAAGCTGTCTCCTTTTGACGCGCTTTGGTGGTTTTAATTTAAAGTTTTTGGTGTTTCATTTGAAAGTTTTCGTTGGTGTGCTTTTCAGTCAGTTAAAAAGGATATTTTTAAAAGAATGAAGTTTTGGTATTCAACTAATATAAATGTCCCAAAAGTAATAGAATACTTATCATTATACCAATTTTTTTAATACAATCGCTGTTATGTATTTTTAAATAGCATAATTTTCCTGATATGTATTGCACAATAAAGTTTTTAGAAAATCAGGTGTGACTTTGTCGGAATACAACCAGAAGAGTTCTACGTAAACATCACTTCAGGACGTTTAATGAAAAAGGGATTTGGTCGCCAACAGAAAATTCGCCAACAGAATAAAGATAAACAAGCTGTTCAAACTGAATCCGTGGCACCTATTCAGGACACCCCGTACGTACTTTGCTTTATTTCAATATTGTACACGCATTTAATACGAACAAAAACAAATTCAAATAAATTTTTCTATTTATCGCGGAGTTATAGTCGTGTAAATCTTGAAATAAAGCCAAGAACGTACGGTATGTGGTGGAGATCATAGGCGTCAAACGGAAAAGTTTGCGTTGGAGAGGTTTATGTTGACGACCAATGACGATTTCTACGATGTGCTGGAATGAAGTTTCACGTAAATACCTTCTGTTCGTAATCAGACACAGCCGGCAATAGCTCAATTGCGGCCGAAGGGATCTGGGTTACCATATTCTCAAAAAAAGAACATAATTGTTTATCGCCCAGACAAAAGATTGCCATGGGCCGCAATTGGAACTTTCCGACACAGCCCACACTTGAATTTTTTTGTCACTTTTTTGGCCACTATATTGCAACATTCGTGTAAAAATAAATCAATGAGCAAATATTTATTTTTTCCACTTTGCCAAAAATCATCAAAAAAACACAAAAAAAAATATAATTTCTCTCCCCTCAAGTTTTAACCCATGATTTCGATATTTTTTTTTTCTCCTATTCCACGTGTCGGTGGTTCCTTTCTGCGTGCTGCCCAGAGTCCGATGCATTAGGGGGCCCCAGCTGTTTCTGCAGCAAGCGAGGCATATCCTCCGCGGCCGCAAGTGTGCATTTAGTTGTCACATGAGGGAAGATGGGACGATTATTTCTTGCAATTATTGAGAGAACCCTGGGCTGATTCAGGTAGGGGAGGTTGCTGGTCGGCAAGTTTCAAAATCGCCAAACTAACCAAAAAGCGTGCCAAAATTTCGATTCTGTCTATTGTGCGAAATTTTGCAATTACAAGCGTATTTTCGAGAAAAAAAAATGTTGATATATTTTGAGGAAGAGGAACTGTTTTTAAATAATAAACTTTACTCTATAGTAAAAAATTACATTTACTAGCTGAAATACCCGTTCTGTGCACGGGAGGGAGTAATACACGTTATAGAAAACAAATGAAATGTTTACAAACAACAGAAAATATTATTATTTATAAGACTTTTTCATTTTTACCCCTATGTTCAAAATATATGTTACTACAAATTTTGATGGGTTAATTTAATTTTAACCTTGTACACAGAACAGGTATTTAAACTACTTTTTTGAAAATATCTTGCTTTTCCTATTTAAGGTAAAAGAAACAACTCTGTCAAATTTCATCTTCCTGGGTGTACGGAAAGTTGAAGAAATAGTGAATTTTATTTTAACCCCGTGCGCAGAACGGGTATTTCAGCTAGAGGTTCACAAATAGTTTACATTTTCTATTTAGTGTATAGGGTACGACTTTGCTAAATTTCATCTTCCGTTCGCATTTATATATATGTATTTAGAGAAAACCATCGATAAAATGACCCCACATGGGACTAACTCTTTACAAAGAAAAGTGATAGCAGCGATTTAAAAAAAATGTTGCTTGGAAACTAGTCAACCGATTAGGACTTTCATTGGTGTTTATTATAAGAAAGTGAGTAGCAATATTATGGGGTCGTTTTAAAGAAGGGTCTTACTTATAAAACTAAAGATAATAATATCACTAAAGCTTTTAATTTTCTTAATCGAATTTATTTTTGTAAAATTAATTTTTTTACAAGCCCTTAAAAACATTAAATATTTGTATACAATACATCATCAATTGCATTAATATATTGCATCAATATATTATACTTGCATACAATTTTATTATCATTAAAAACACTAAATACAAAAATGTTTATCCGAAAAATGTTAAAAAAAACACACACACAATACAAAATGTATTTGAGTAAGGAAAATGTAAATTTACGTATCATCAATCTACGAATAAAATTAAAATAAAATATTTAAAAAATAATAATGTAAAAAACTGATTGATCAGCAAAATGAAGTCGCCAAATTGTCGATTATTGCCAACTTTAGTAGTAGAACTGATGGATTTGGAACATAGCCTGTATTGTGTGTGTTGCAGGGGGAGAGGGGGGGGGGGACACCAGACAGACAGACAGTGGTTGATGAGTTAAATGTGTGATGTGTCTTGACCAGCAGCTCCATGAAGAAAAATCGCCACTTACGTGGAAAGCATATCATGTTTGTTCGATGGAAAAACAACTTGTGGTAAGTGGGAAGTTCAATATCAGTTAGGATATTGCAGACAAGCAGGAAGTGAATAGACAATTAATATTAGATTAGCTATGATCATAATTCACATGATGCACAGTAGGCAAATTTGATCAGAAGACTAACTATTGGTTAAATATTAAAAACATGAAGTTGTTTGAAAACCTCTTCAATACTAGAAAAACAACGTTATTGAAAACCTAATGAGAAAATCGAAAGCTTAACTATATTTTCTTGTTGATATTCTATTTATGCTAAGAAAAGTCATTTATCTAATTTTGAGTTTTATGACTTTCAAAATTAAATACAATGTAAATAATATTTACACCGGTTTAAAACTTTATTCTTATGTACTTTTATATTTAAACTTTTAATTAATAGAAACCCATATTCTTGCTTATCTCAAATAAGAATTAATGTAAAAATGAATTAATTCTGGTAAGAACTGGAATAGATCTGACAATACACTTATAGGACCTGTTTCTATATTTTAAGTTTTTGATATATTTCGTTATTTTCCGAATTATTACATAAATGGCTCGTTGTATTACATGTGAACGATAATGGTTTGAAGCTGGAGACTTGAACTTATACCATCAATTTATTGATTATTATATTAGTTGATCATCAGTATTAAATGTGATGCGAATTCGATTTTCGACTACTTTCAAATATAAAAATGCATTTTAAATTTTTGTGAAATGTCTTAAAAATCAGCTGAGTATGGAGATAGAAATATCTTTAAAATCTGAGTATCAGCATACATTATGTTACGCATAATTTTTATCATAGTATCATTTAATATATAGTAAATTTAATATCATAATCATATCGATAGGAAATTAGGCGGCGATGCTTGTAAAATGAAACAAAACACATTCGAGGAAAATATGAGGGTTCGCGGACTCGGACCAAGGAGAGTAATCTAGTTTGGAGTTTGTTAGACAACATACGTTTTTGTTCTCAACTAACCTTTATTTCTATAATCATACCATCGTGTAGAGGAAAGTAAGACGTTTGGAACAGGCATATTGTCAACACATTCCCTTTCTGACATTTGTATCGCGTTGGGTTGGAATGTATTGCATAACTGCAGTATTCGCTTTTTCCCTCATAACTCCACGTGAAATCATCCTATAAGGATAACTGACATACCATCGCGAATAAAAAAATGAGTCGCATCAACTAGGTTGATTGTTAGCCTATTCCGCCCACTCACCTTTGTACTGCTTAAAGAGAAATGTAGCCCTTGGCTGCAGTATGCGTGCTTCCGCGTTCAAAACTCTATAGGGAAACAGCCTATGGGGGGGGGGTTAAATGACGAACTATCGTTTGGAGGAAGGTGTTCACGTCAACCAGGTTGGCCATTCACCCACTCTTCCTTTTGTCCTTCGTACCGCATGGAGCTCAAAAGTATTTACTAACCAATCCATACGATGCAGTGTGGGCTGTACCTACCAGATATTTTTTTTATATACAATAGTAGCTAATTTTCCTATGTAACAAGGAATCTACAAAAAAGGACATTCATTTAAAGCTCCGGAAATAGTACCGGAGTTTATAGTTGCAGGAACATAACCAATTTCTTGCAGAAAAATGTTTCTAGTGTGGTTAAGATTTATTAGTTACGGAATGCTACATACAATGAAAAAAAGTTACCAACGGATCCACAAAAGCAATGCAATCCTCAATGGGAATCTCCCAATCTGTCTCCTCTTCCCCAACCGCAAGAGCTTCCGTCTCTTCCTCATCCCTTGAGTGTATTATCCCCCCCCCCTCCTGCCCGCCGCCATGTTTCCTGAAGGGGCGTGGCAGGGGACACCCACCTCCGCGGAGGTGGGGAGGAGGGTCCATCGGCAGCCAGTGGCGGACAGGGCTGCCACGCGTTAGAGTTCAAAAGTCGCCAAAAGTTCGGAAAATAAATTTGCCAAGTTCCGAAAAATGTTGCACAGTCAATGGAGGAATTGTTAATATAACCTTATCATATAAATCAAACTCATTAGAAAAAAGGAGAAAAAAAATACCCACCAAAATATGTTTTTTAAATTTAAAACAACGAAATGTTTTGATACTTGTTTATACATCTGGATTATCCATATTTTAAAAAAAAATTACAGCCCTATAATTTCTCTGATCCGGGCTACATCCCCTATGCCCACCTGTGATTATCCACTGTAAACAAGGGTGTTTTATCCACTGTAAACAGGTTTCGAAGATATTTTTTTTTATATTGCCCACAAAATTATGATCATTAACCTGCATATGAATTATTAATAAATGACTGAGTTATTAAAATAATATTAATTAATAAAAAATAATAATTAATAGTTGATTGAATTAAAGTCGCACTAGAGCTGCAGAGTGGGCTATTGACGACTGCTCGGGGTTTATGTTGAAGGACCCGGGAGCAATGTCACATATTTTTAAATAATGGTCATATGACGAGGACAACACCTGGGATGGCAACACCGACGCAACCTCAATAGGTGTTAAGACATTGGACCTGTGGGGCCTATACTTTTTGAGAGGCTTTTCCGCGTACCGGAAATTTATTGCCAACATTAATAATTTTTATTTTATTTATTTACAGAAAAAAAATTATATTACAGAAAAAAAAATTATATTATAGTCAGCTGCTTATACTGACATATATTTTAAACTGAAATTCTTCAGACATCGATTTGATGGCAACTCTCCTAGTTAATCCTTTCACTCGCATTATTTTTATAGTAGTAAAAAACATTTTTTATGAAAAGCAACATGGAGCAACAGAGATCTTTGAACCACGCCGGTAACTTCCCCATATTTTAAAGGCCAAAAATGACTTAAAAACCACCCAATTGAAGATCTTCGCCAAAAGTGGTAGCAGGGATGACCGAGAGAAAATCCCTGTCAATCTTCCCTCTAATTGCTCCCCCCCCCCTTCTCCTGATGTGAGTAGGGATCATTTTTATCTCATATATAAGAGATTGTGGGTGTGTGGGGGTATTTCAGTGGTATCGATCCCCACTGGATGTTAAGAGGCAGGGGAGGATTGGGGAAAGAAAAAGTTTTTTTTCCCTGTGTGCTCTTCTTTCGTTGGGAGCCTGTTTTGGCAGTGAATCAATGATAAGTGGTCACTAGAGTAGGGTGAAATAAAGTGTATTGATGTATTAAGCGGCGAGGAGGCGTTATTGGATTTAATTATATGCGAGCGTATCTGAAATCTACAAGGAGTACCACGATCACCATGGTATCTCTTTTAGAGAGAGTGGTCAACTTCGAAATTACAACCCCATAACAAATAGCAAGATTCACATAAATTTATTTCGATGCGGAATTAGGCACTAATGCGTTTAACATCTTGAAATAAAGCAAATCAAGTATGGGGCGTAGATGGGGTCCCCGTAGAGATACGAAAAGCCTTGCTCATCTTCTTCGTGGTGGCTAGGTATTTGTTGGTGACCAAATCCTATTTCTAAAATTTAATAAATAATAATTTACATAAGAGTCCAGCTGACCATACTTATGACAAAACCAAACCCAATTTTTATTGCCTTAAATGAAAATGATCAGTTCTGTTTGAGTTATAAACATATACATAGTGACCAATGAGTTTTTTCAGTATTCGATTTCTGTGATATATTTTTATTATACCCTACAAACATTAATAACCAAGTATAGAAAATAAATACATAGAATAATAAACTGCTCTGCATACACATATATATTTATTTATATTTAAGAATGGAGTGTCTGTCCTTGGATTCGAACAAACTACTCATTTTGAGTTTTTAGCACGAATTACGGTACACTGGTTATTAGAAAGTCACGTTAATTTTTTTTGTCTGTTTGTTTGTAAGGTTTATTGATGGATATACCGGATTTATTGATTTGGATATATAATGGATTTATATGGATTATATACTGGATTTATTGATGTATAATTACTAATATTTTAAGTCAAAAACGACTGAATGGATTTCTATGAAACTTGCACCCTTTTGTCAATTTTCTCTCAACTAAACATCTGCACTGTTTCATGTTGATAACAGCAGTTCGGAACACAGATGCCTCTATAATAATTCCAGAAAATATAAATGCATAATTAGTTTAAAATAACATTTACATTACAAACAATTATTGTTTATTGGTGTATAATTATTTACAGGTGTTTATAACATAAAAATTAATTATCTATTGTAATATTTCTTAAAACCTACCACGGTTTAGAGCAATAATCATATGAGCGGTTTGGCTGCCAAGTGATATGCCACTAGACCGCTATATATGTTATTTGGCCAAGTGGTGTGGTTTCCAGTTGAATAGGTTGCGCAACAATGAGTTGAATATAATTCTCTCTAATGTTATAGCCATGGAGAGTTGTAAACTATAAAGGCTCTTATCTCGGAAGTATGCTTTTGAACTACTTGGCAGCCAAGCCACGTACGAAAAATATACTGGATTTCTATTACAATTAGTTAATTTTGTACATTCAAAGTATTTTATTTCTCGAAATATTATGAATTTTAATTTTACAGTATTAAAAAACTAATAAATATTGTATGCTTGATTTTTCAAAAACATAAATATAAATAAATGTAAATAACTATAAATAAATATAAATATAAATAAATGTAAATAAATATAAATAAATATAAATATAAATAAATGTAAATAAATGTAAATAAATGTAAATAAATGTAAATAAATATAAATAAATATAAATATAAATAAATGTAAATAAATGTAAATAAATGTAAATATAAATATAAACAAATATAAATAAATAAATATAAATAAATATAAATATAAATATAAATATAAATATAAATATAAATTTATGTATAATTCGTGAATTGCAAATATTCTACACTTCTTCTCGAAACACTTGGCACATTAAAATATAAATCTGAAATATAACTGCTGTAAAAAATTTAAAATTGTGGTAGAAAAAAACTGATTCTTTTGCGAATTTTTAAAAGAAAAAATATTCAACTTTCGTTACTAGACAACTACAACTGCACTTTTTCAAACTGTGATGTTCTATTCCAACATCGAAACAATAAACATCGAATTTCCTGCAAAGCATTCTTTTTCCAAAATTCCTAAAAATGTTTCCTTTAGAAAAAATCCCATTTCTCTCCCATCCATAAAACATATCCCTCAATGTTTTCACTTCCCTTCGAATCATATGAAAACCCCCTTGAACGACATCGTTTGCGACAGACGATCTCAAAATTTAATATTTAAATTGCATCCACTACCACTTCCACTTGAAACTGAGAAACTCTAAAATGTATGGAAATCTACACATTTGGAACTTGGAACTTCGCTGTTATAAAAAACTCCCTTTTCCATGGCAACGAACGGGAACGATTTTCATTTCAAATACGAACTTGAACAAAAGATCACTCTAGAATAACAGATATTTCCAACCTTCAGATCAGTGGTTACAAATCGGCGTCATATGCAGGGGCGGATCCAAGATATGATTACGGGAGCGGCAATCAGTGGATATATATATATATATATATATATATATATATATATATATATATATATATATATATATATATATATATATATATATATATATATATATATATATATATATATAAATTCTCTATATACTCTATATATATATTAAACTCTCTATGCACTGTGAAAAATAAACTTTAACAATTTATTCAATAACGTTGAGTAGTTTTCGAGATACCTAACCCTAGTACTTTTTAATTTTTATGTTCTCGACTTTACATGTTATTCCTATTACAAATTAACCTAATGCTTTTGTAAAATGTTTTTTTTGTTATATTTATCCTAAAAATTAATGATTAAAAAAGCTTTTGCGAATATTAGTCTTGTAATATAATGTCAATAAAAATAATATATTCTGTAAAAATGAAACCGTTAGAGATGTTGCTTCAATGCCAATTGGTGTTGAAAACTTTTATTATTTTAAAAGTTGCATATATTTTTTGTATAAAATTTAACTTTTAAGTGACAATTATGCATGTAGTAAACTTCACATGCATTAGTTTTAATATTGGCGATGCAATAATATATCAAAGAACAAAATATTGCATTTTTCCAAATGAAAATAATTTATGATATTTGGTGTGTGTGTTTTTTTTGCCAAATGGCGACCGGAGTCTATATATCCTTATTTGAACACTCTCTCTATAAAACTATCGTGACTAGGAAAACTATAGTGACTGTTTAACTGCTATAAACTATCGTGACTGGGAAAACTATAGTGACTGTGGGGAAACTATAGTGACTGTGTAACTGCTATAAAACTATCGTGACAGTGAGTGACCTGAGGGGAAGAGGAGGTGGATACAAAAGGGGGAAAAATAACATGAACGCTTTCTAATGAGTTGATTGGGAAAAAATAACATTACATTGATTGATTGATTAATTTCTTTAAATGCTTTCTTAAACTTGTAGATGTGGAAAGGAGTTTGACTCACTACAACATAACGCCACTGGATTCACGTGCAGTTTAAGAACCACTGCTCAAAGAAGACAAGACCCGGAAGGCCATCTTAGATCATAGATGATACACCCCTACTACCCTCAGTGACGTAACACCAGCCACGCCCATCGTCATTTCGGCACGTCATCTTCAGACCGCCCTCGGTCTTTGTTCTCACCCTCCTCTACGGGAGCCCGAGTTGAGTTGCGGGAGTCCTACTCTTGCTCTTCTCTGATCGTCTGCGTTTTCTTCTCCCACCTATTGTAGTCGGGGAGAGATCGCATCCATCTTTCTGTCTGCACTTTAGTCAAGGGGGGAGAAGGAGGAATGGAGTCACTTTGAGTTTGGTATTTCTCAGTGGGAGGTGTTGATATTTTAAAATCACAGTAGTATTGAACTCAAAATATAAAAAAATTATCGAAAGGGACTATTTTAACCCTTTCCTGGTCCTTTTTATTCCTCGATTACCTTTACATTCATTTTTGAGTGTAATTTTGAGAGTAGTTACTTTCAGTTTGGTATTTCTCAGTGGGGCTTGGATATTTTAAAATCACAGTAGTTTTGAACTCAAAATACAAAAAAATTATCGAAAGTGACTATTTTAACCCCTTTCTTGTCTTTTTTCTTATTTGATTTTCCTTTACATTTATTTTTGAGAGTAGTTACTTTGAGTTTGGTATTTCTCAGTGGGGCTTGGATATTTTAAAATCACAGTAGTTTTGAACTCAAAATACAAAAAAATTATCGAAAGTGACTATTTTAACCCCTTTCTGGTCTTTTTTCTTATTTGATTTTCCTTTACATTTATTTTTGAGAGTAATTTTGAGAGCAGTTACTTTGAGTTTGATATTTCTCAGTGGGGCTTGGATATTTGAAAATCACAGTAGTTTTGAACTCAAAATACAAAAAAATTATCAAAAATGACTATTTTAACTCCTTCCTGGTCTTTTTTCTTCTTTGATTTTCCTTTACATTTATTATTGAGAGTAATTTTGTCTTCCTTTTTTGTATGTTCTACACCGAATTATAAATATCTGGCTAGTATTTCGAGCATGGATCCTTTGTAGTAGAGGAGTCAAGACGTCCCTCTCGCTAACATCAAAGTGAAGCCAACATGTATGGCCTCAGACACGTGGTTAATTACGTCATTCCATTCATAAATTTTCACTGTTACACATTTCCCAATTCATCAGCCATTCGCGAGTACTTTTCAATTCATAATTTTGAAGAGATGGCACGTGATATGGGCCTTTCGCTCTGAGATGTGGGTTTCACGATTATGATGTAATATTCTCTCTACTACAGACCATTCATGCTCGAAGGGCTAGTAAGCCTCAGTTATATTCGCCTGATCTATTCTGCCTATTATCTGGCTCGTACTGTCTCATGAAGACTACGTGTCAGACAATGCTGGATATATGACATATGACGCCGACCATTAAGGAGTTACATTTATCGGAAATGTGTTATGGTTAATTCCAGGTCGTTAATAAGTTGTTGGTATTATTTAAATTTTATATAATTCTATTTCAAATGTGTTCATTGTTGAATGAATAGATATTTTTTTGTGAGTTTGATTTAATGTTAAAATAGTATTGTCTTTGAGGTGAATGTCGAATTGCATATTATAGTTAAATGGTATTGTAATTAAAAAACTGAAAGTATTGTCAATAAAGATCAACTATTATTAATAAACATAAACTATTATTAATAAAGATCAACCATTATTAATAAAACTGAGGATATTGTTGATAATAACTGAAACTACTGTAAATAAAACTGAAGCTATTGCCAATAAAAGACACTTTTTGATAAAAATTTAATTTTTCTTATTAATGAAATTTTTTTAATTGAAACTATTGCAAATATAACTATTACTATTGTTAAGAAAACTGAATTTATTGTTAATAAACTAGAAAATGTTGTTAATAAAATAGAAAATGTTGTAAATAAAATAGAAAATGTTAATAAAATAGAAAATGTTGTTAATAAAATAGAAATTATTTGTTAATGAAATATGAACTATGATTAATGAAATATGAACTATGATTAATGAAATATGAATTATGATTATTGAAATATTTTTTTAAAAATAAAATTTATTTTGTAATAAAATTAAACTATTTCTAGCAGAATATACTTTATTATAATATAAAATATTGTAACTAAACTAAAATATGGTTAAAAATTCACGGTATTTTTAATATAATCGACTTTTACGCTGCTTTTATTACACTAAATAAATAATACTATTAATAAAAGTACGTTTAATCCAATTTCCGATGATTTTTTAGGTTTCAAATGTTAAATTTTAATTTTAAAAGACAGCAAGCACTGCACTGTTATGGAGCTGAGTTCAATGCAAACTTGTAGATGGATTTTCGTTGCAGATGGTGTGTGTGTGTGGTATACCCGCTCTGTAAATCTGTTTTCCCCTCTGTTGTACTATCCTAGTAAAGTAACTTCAACACACTGACTGAATCTCAACTTTCTTTATCTGTAGGAAGCATTTTTTGATAGCCTGTGACAAAGCTATGTTTATACACGAATAACAGACAAAGTGTGTATGTGTGTAACTACGTTCACTGTTTTATCTCCTTATATGGCAATGTATTATCTGCGCGGATGTTTTAAGGTTTTAATCTTCGAGCATGGATCCTTCATAGTAGAGAAAACATATCTTTGTAATATGTGCGGCCTCAGACACGTGGTTAATTACGTCATTCCATTCATAAATTTTCACTGTTACACATTTCCCAATTCATCAGCCAATCGCGAGTATTTTTTTTTACATGCTTTTATTTAACTCACACTGTCTGGTGTGATGTGTCCTCAAATCTTGTAACTCAATTTAAACCCACTTCTAATTGTCATAAAAATTTGAAACTTGGCATACATACGTAATCCCGGTGACAATACAATAATTAGCCATAAAATTGTTAATTACTAATTAATTCTAATTAATAATGAATTTTCTTTAAAATCGACAAATCTGGCGAAAGCCAGACCCGAACCCACAATCTACAAAAATGACGTAAGATGAATGCGCGAAAAATTATGCGCAATGATCTGGTTTTGCTTCAACAGAAAAGCTTTCCGTCGCCATTTTGAATATTTTTAAACCAAATGATAGATGTTTATGGTAATAGTTTCTTCTTCAATTTTATTATTGACAGAACTGTCCGCTATTAAACAATTTTGGTTTTGTAAAGCACATTACTACACTCTGATAGGTTATAACTTCGGAGGAGTTAAAAGTAGAAGGATTTATAGGAAACAAATTAATTTGTGTAACAACAAACAAGTGAGTTACCTATTCATTTAATTTGCATATAGCGATGTTTATTGCATTAGTTTAATTTTTATGATATATAGAGATGAAATAATTTTATTCGTTGAGAAAACGACAATAAGTTTTTAATATGTTTAAAAAAATTATAGTAAATTCCTAGTGTACGGTGCCCCGTTGTCGCCAATTCCAAAAATTGGCGCCAAGGTAAAAATGACGTTTTTTTCTTGGCGCCAAATAAAAATGGCGGTTTGGTTTGGTTAATTAACGTCTCACTAGAGCTGAACAGTGGGCTATTGGCGACGGTTCGGTACCTATCTCGAAGGAAATCAATATCGGGAACGAATGCCTCGTATTTTTGAACCATGGACAGTTGACGTAAAATGGCGGACATTACGTTGATCTGGGAAGTCGATCATGGTGCTTACAGGCGATCCTTCGAACAGTTGTTTGGGACATTTCGATGGCACTTTTAAGTGCTCACGCGTTCCGCGCGCTTAAAAGATGCGCGGCAAGCCTTGGGCTTCCCCGGACATGATTGGAGGGCGTTTTTGGTAACTCGAATGACAAGTGTTCCTGCTCATTCCTCCAAACATTAGCTATGTAGGTTAACGGGTATTTTTCTAAAAGTTATGCGACAGCAATGGAAATACATCGAATTCTTATTTATACTCGTCGACTCGCGACTTAGACAATTGAAGAAATGTGATCATGTGTTCGGAGGCCTTAATATTTTAGTATTTGGAGATTTGATGCAGCTTCCACCAGTAAGAGGACATCGTATTCTATCAGCCTCAACATATGATACCATCAATTCACTTGTGGCGCCTATTTACCTTAATAGAATTAAATGAAAATATGAGACAACAAGGTGATATGACCTTCGTTAATATCTTGAATGCATTAAGAGTCGGCGAACTAAAACCAGAACACTTTGCCGTGCTCCTGCAGAAAGTCGGCGGAAAAGCGACTGGAGAATTTGCAATTGAAAAGGCACTTCAAATATATCCAACTAATCAGCAAGTTCGCGATCATAACCAGTTAGTACTGCAGCATTTTCAAAAACATAATCATAAAATATATAAAATCAAGGATCAAGATCGTTTGATAGATGCGCCACACAAAACTGAGGACGTTAGTATGGGTAATGTAATCCCAAATGATGTCAACAAAACTGGCGGGCTTCCAAAAGAACTGGACATATTCGTAGGAGCTAAGGTAATGCTGCGATCCAATATAAATGTACCCATAGGATTGGTCAATGGTAATATTGGTTTCATTACCGAAATAAGATGGCCGCACTTTCGTCGTACACAAATGTATGAAACTGACTTGCCAACAGTCCATGTGAATTTCTTTAGAGACGGAATACATAAAATTGAACCGATATCCATTCAGTTTCCTGCCATGGTACCTCCTATGGTACGGCTGAAAGGAGAATGTTACCGTTGATTTTGAGCAGGGCCTCAACAGTGCACAAAATGCAGGGTAGTACTGTAGACTATGCGGTAGTTAATCTAGGACCTGCACTCTTTGCTGATGGACAGGCATATGTTGCTTTGAGTCGTGTAAGATCATTAGACGGCTTGCAAATTGAAGAAATAGACAACGTAAAGTTAACAGGAAAGAAACCTTGTAACACTGAGGCAGTAATAGAAATGGAGAGAATGAGAAATTACCACTCTAATCAAGCCAACTAGCCTTAACTCTTTTTTTGTCAAGGTTGATACATCCATCAAGATTGGCATATTACGTCATTTATCAAGTTTGGTAACTCTTTCTGATCTATCAAAATAATTAAAAAGGTATTAAAATAGTAATATTGTTATTAATTATCTCGTTTAAAAAAATGACTACGTTCTATTTTTGTAATTTAACGTTATGATCAAATAAAGGTAAACTATTAAATAATTTATGTAGCATGTTAGTAAGTGGAATTAATGTTTGAATAAATATATGCTACAGCCTTGAAATAATTTAAAGAGGTTTAATTATACAAATCAATGGTAATATACATGTTTATATAACTAAAAAGCAGAAAATAAAATATATATATAAAAAAAAAACTTTTTAAAGCACATGCTTTTATCAAATGTACTAAAATGCAAAAAATAACCATTCTATACTTCTTGAAAACTGACTTTTGTAACATTACCTTTTCCTCCACTTGCCCCTTGAATTCTTTTCTCTTCAACTACTTTGAAATATGTTGAATATACTTTTGTTGGAACTGACTAAAAATAAAAGCGTGGGGCGCTCACACATGATATCTAAAACCTTAATGTCTTCTTTTATCATCTTGAAATGTTAAATAATTCTTAGTAAATCTTAAATATAATATCAATAATAAGCGCCCCACGCTTTTATTTTTAGTCAGTTCCAACAAAAGTATATTCAACATATTTCAAAGTAGTTGAAGAGAAAAGAATTCAAGGGGCAAGTGGAGGAAAAGGTAATGTTACAAAAGTCAGTTTTCAAGAAGTATAGAATGGTTATTTTTTGCATTTTAGTACATTTGATAAAAGCATGTGCTTTAAAAAGTTTTTTTTTTATATATATATTTTATTAATTCATAATTTTGAAAAGAAGTCACGTATCTGAGGCCATTCGGTCTGAGGTGTTGGTTTCACGATTATGACGTCATATTCGCTCTACTACAGTCCATTCATGCTCGAAGGTTATAATCGCATATAGTAATTTTAAATCTATCTGCCTAATGAGTAAAACTGAAAATCCTGAAATGTGTTCATTTGCAAGTACAAGAAAAGCTACATAACTACTATATTTAGAGTTATTAAATTAGTTGATTACTTTGTATTAAAAATTAAAATTTAATGTGACTATTTTTAAATCTGTATGTTATAAAATTTTTTAGGGTAATTTAGAGTTATTTCACGAATTGACAGCTGTTACATCAATTTAAATGAACAATAATCAAATATATAATAATGAAAGCTGGTGATCGAAAATTGCTTGGCGGTGTGATTCTCTCTTTATGTTTTACCAAATAGTTTCTAACGGGAAAATAGGTACGCGTGGTCTAGGTCTAACATATCTTACATGGTTCTCAATTGTTATGGAACTATATAAAGTGGCTTAAAGGTTTGATACCAAATAACCGACCGTAAGAAATCTGTAACTTATTTCTTTAGTTTAATGTGTTTGGTTTATTGCTTGAATTTACTTCGCACCAGAGCTACACAATGTGCTATTAGGGGTGGTCCCAAAGGAAAGACCCGGTATTTTATTTTAATGGAAATGCATATACATGATATTACACTTGTCATGCAAGGATAAAACTTTAGATAGGACTTTTTAAAAAAGTTATTTGTTCTTTATATTGTTATTTTGTAGATCTAAATTTAAAGAAAATGCACATTTCGCCATATTGCCAGTCATTTTAACTTCAGTTAATTTAATTTCAGTTTTAATTTCACAAAGTAATTCGTTCTAAACGATATTGCATGGTTAGGAAGTTTAAACTATTGCAAACGTAGTCGTTTGTTTACTATAATATGACATTGGTAACTAATATTGAATGCGTTACTGAAAAGGTTATTTCAGAAAAAGTTGATGTGTAATAAATTTTTATAAAATCTCAATATTCCCAGTGAAAATAGTCAGCACAAAACCTATAAAAAAATTATGAAACTGAAGGTTTTAAGCATGAAAACTGCAGTTTTTTGAAGATCTATTAAATTAAAAGTTTCTGTTCAAAAATTCATTCAAAAGATCTTTAAAAAAATCTTTAATTTTGAAACATTGAAACTATCGAAAGAAAAATGCAGATATTTTAAAGGTTATATGCAGGTAAATTAAAAACTTAAAAAAAAACAGCAATTCTTTGTCCAAATTCTATTACAAAACCTTCAATCTCACAATTTTAATAAAGGTTTTATGCTGATTTTTTTTTACTGGGTCAATACAAATATTTTTATATGCAATCCGGACGCACTCTTGCATCTATCCTACTACAAACGTTCTTTCAACAATAAGAAGAAAAAACCCTTTAATCCCAAAATAGGATATAACGCCCCAAAATATGATGTAATGCAAATTGAATTAACTACGAAAAGAAAAAAGTAATTGAACATTTGAATCCCATTTACCTTGTTAATCAGTCGCCCGTCAATTACCAACTCCAGGATCCTGAACATTTGATTGATTTAAATGGCATTACGCGCGCATTTATTTATTCTAAAGAGGTAACGCCATTTTCAGGATTAATTAAATATCGATTATTAGCCATTTTCGAATCGATCAATGCCACCCATGATAGGCGAACCGATTGTTTATGCTACAATGTTCTGATAAGGATGTGCTAAACATTTTTTTTTTTTATACCTGCATTTTACTGAGCTCGGGAAAGGATTGATGGGTATTAAACTTGGTTCAAGCACCTGTTTGGTAATTAAAAGTATTGAAAGATTTTTTTTTTAAATATGAAATGTTGCCTTTGTAAAAATATGGTTTTACCCTTTGTGGTTGAGAGGCGACTCTCAGTCAACAAAATAACGACCTGTTCTTTTGCTCCCTGTTCTTCAAATTGGACGAGAACTGCGTTTCTTGAACATAAAAAAAACCGCCTTTCTTTCATTAGTTTGTTCTTTACCTAACTCCATCACTTGGGTATCAACATATTTTATTAACCCTCCGCACTCGAGTGTCCCCTTAAGTCACTGAAATAACAACGAGTTATTTTTCTCTGTTCTTCAAACGGAAAGAGAACATTATATTTTTGAGTTTGAACCCTTTGCACTCCAAGAGCTCTTTGCGTTTTCCGTTCTTTCTACGGAACAGTTATTCATCCTTATGTTCTTTACTCTAGAATTTTTTATGCTTATAGAGAAAAGAAACCTAATCTGTTTTGGATCTGCAAAAGAACGAGTTGAAAAAAATATCGATGTTTTTTAAACACAAGGTCATGCTGGTCTTGCATTCGATGGTGGTCTTGCATTTGCATTCGAGTGTGCCCCTTAAGTCACTGAAATAACGACGAGTTATTTTTTATCTGTTCTTCCAACGGAAAGAGAACATTATATTTTTGAGTTTTAATCCTTTGCACTCCAAGAACTCTTTGCGTTTTCCGTTCTTTCTACGGAACAGTTATTCCTCTTTATGTTCTTTACCTTAGAATTTGCTATGCTTATAGAAAAAAGAAACATAATCTGTTTGGATGTGCAAAAGAACGAGTTGAAAAAAAATATCGATGATTTTTAAACACAAGATCATGCTGTTCTCGTTTATTTTAAAGAACAGGGAACCAAAAGAACGAGTAGTTATGTTGTCGCCTGAGCGGCGCTAACGGAGTGCAAAGGGCTAAAAAGCTATTTTCTCACAAACTTTCATGGAAACTTTCGTCAACTAGAAGCACCGAGTATATGTCGGTGATCAAGAATATTCTTCAGATTGAAATTCCTCACAACCCCTGTTTTTAAAAGTTTGACAAAATAAACCACTAAATACCCGTATGTGTTTGGTATACTGAGATCAATATTCAGCTTCACATTAATTTTGTATTACATTTCCAGTAATAATCATTTAATTAATTATTTTTATTTTACTACATAAACAACGCTGTACTTTTTAAAAATTAAGAATTATATTTTTTATTATTACAGACAAATATAAAAATAAGGGGATATAAAATATTTTCCTAACCATTAATCTAAATTTAAAACTTTTTTTTTTTGCGGTAATTTTTTTTAACATGAATAGTATAGAAAATATATTTACCTGGAATTTTCTTTTAATATGATTTACCACCAAAGCGCTTAATTGTTTAATTTAACCTTGAACTTTTACATTCTTAATAGTAAATTTCTCAGGAATATTTTGTATAATGTCCAAAATATATAATTGGTACGAATTTAAATTTACTTGGAGTTTATCAGGCAAAATCTTCATATTGTAAAACAAACCAATAAATATTTAAAAACAATTTAGAAACTAGTAAATTTTATGGTTACATATCTCAATAATAGCTTAGAAATCATTTCTTTATCGTGTTTTGAAAGTATCGAGATCAATCCTCTTTATCAAAGTTAGTTCTCCAATGAACTCTGATGACTTTTTCTTGATGAATATTTATGAAATACCATACAAAATAATAATGATAAAAATATATCAGGGGGTTATAATATAAGAGGATATAGACAATAAAATATGTTATAGGTTAATAGGCAGGTTTGTGATAAAATACTTTTAGGATAAACATTAAAAAAAATTCTTTTGGCATAAAACTTTCTTGGACTCAATGGCGGATTTAGCCATAAGGCATTACAGGCAACTAACCCCTCCGAGATTTTCTAACTTACACTATTTGTAAGGAAATGTTTTCGTTTAGGAAATAACTTTAAAAAATATGATTATTCATCATAAAATCTTCATTGTAACGAACTTGCATTTTAGAGAAATTTTGGAAATGCTGTATCTCAATCAAAAGCTACGGACACATGATAGGGGCAATACTTGAGATGTCACCCCAGTCTACAAAGTTCCACACCAAAACCAACGTGAGAAATAACTTCCACAGATTAAGCGTGCAGCAAACTCCCTCTACATAGTAATGGTTTTTTATTTAAAAAAATCCTTTTTCCACATTATCATATTTTTTTCTCTATTGAATAGCTCGTTACTGTGTAAATATCATAACATAATGAAATTATTATAAAAGAGTGATTAAACAAATATTTTCTTTTGTACTATTTGCACCATAATTATAGCTGTAACATATGATTATTTTAATAGATATACATTTATTAATGGTAAAGATCAGATGATCAGAAAATCCAATAATAGATTTTTATTAATAACAAAGATATATAAAACATGATAAAAAAGTATATGGAAATTTACAAAATGAGCAAAATTTGTAACAATAATTGCTCCCCCCGCCAACCCCAGAGAACAAATCTAGGTTCCACCCGTGATTGAACCCTTCCCCCTTCGAAACTGAACCCTAGTTACGCCACTGGAACAAATCTAGCGATACTTCTAATGTCGTATGCAGATGGTTTCTGTACGTGCCCCTGCACAAATTGACCTCTAACCCTCCCTTGCCAGATGGAGATGGAGGACATGGAAGTTCCCTCGGTGTCGCTCATTACATTAACTTTGGTGGTCTCCCGCGTCACTTCGGAGGACACTTTACGAGTGTTTGCGTCCACAAGGGATCGGTTGGAGGACTTATTGGACGCCACTTGGGGATTGGGTCTTGTAAACAAGGTCTGATTAAATCGTCGAAACAGGGAAAACCCACCTTAAAATTGGGGCCACATCGCACCGTAGGAAAACTGGATGGAATAGAACTTTGACATGCACTAAAATTATTATCTTTTATTGTCATTAAAATAAACCGCATTCTAAACATGTTAATACACACTTAAAAGCATTTAGTATTTCTAATCTTCAGTATTTATTGAGGTTTTTTTTCTCGATTTTCTAACAGATTAAACAACAAGTGTTCCATATTTGTTTTGCAAAAGTCTGTTAAGGTAATTTTTTTTCAGATACATTTAGTAAAAATTATGTTATGGATGTAAAATATCTTTACAGTATGTGTTATTATGGAGACCCTCAAAGTATAAAGTTTAATCATGAATTTCAAGTGGAGTTCGAATATAGTTAGAATCCCAGGACACATACAAATGTAAGCAAATGGATGTTGTGTTAGTGTTAGACGCAGGGCCACCGCTTATCAGTCGCTGGCCGAATCTGGTTGCGGGGCCCATTTAGGCAGAAGTGGAAATGTACTATATCGCATCATCAAAATTTTTTATGTACCCCCATACCCTAAAAACTATTAAAAAATTTTCTTTATCAACATTAATTTGCGATTTTTAATGTAGAATCTTCAGGGCAAAACTCGACGGTACAGTTTTTACGGAAATTTTTAGGTAATATATGCATTATATAATGACAAAGACAGTTTTTATTATATATATTTTTTAATTAGTTTTAAAATGTTTGAATAATTTTGATAATTTAATGGTTCCTTGATATTTCACTCATGTGGTGAGAACTCATAAATTAAAAGATTTTTTTTAAGGAAAATTAAGAATTGTCTTCTTCGTAACACTCTTAATTTTATAAAAAAAATTTGCCTGGACGCGGGGCCCTTTTTAAAGCGCGAGGCCCTGTTTGGTGTCACTCGTCGCACACCCCAAGGACGTCCCTGGTGTTAGACGTGTTTCTTCGGGATTTTCCATCTATGACATTTTGAAAAATTCTCAGGTGTATAGTAGTGTTTTACACAAGGGGCAGATATTCTTAAAAGTTAACAAGCATACGAGTAATGCTCGCTCATGAAAACACGGTTTTTAGGATTTACTAGAAATTTCCGTTTGGTACTCTTACAGTATTTGCTAGAAAAATCCACATTTTAACCTTAAAAAATCAGAGTGAACGATCCCAAAATCCAGTACAAAAATTTCATTAAAATCCACAACCCCTTTCGACGTTTTTACAATGAAAAAAACCTCACACATACGAATTTATCGACATTTCATTTCTTAGAATATTCTTCACAAAAATTTCTAAATCTACCACATCAC
The DNA here is from genome assembly GCA_963932185.1 of Troglohyphantes excavatus. Classification (NCBI taxonomy): domain Eukaryota; kingdom Metazoa; phylum Arthropoda; class Arachnida; order Araneae; family Linyphiidae; genus Troglohyphantes; species Troglohyphantes excavatus. The sequence continues at coordinate 63,032,465 of OZ010671.1, read as the reverse complement.
ATTTAACTTTGGTCGGTTATTTTAGAAATTGTTTTAACCTCATCTCCCCCTAACAATAATAATAAAAAGAAAACCCGCGCGTAACCCAATCTAACGGCGATGCTTGTCACCCATATACCCACTGTAATTGCAATTTACTACCACTAAACAACATCTCCTGCACAGAAAAAGATCGCTAGGCCATCGCAATAAAAATCCGTCATAGACTTTAAAAGAAAGAGCAGCAAACCTCCTATGACGCAACCATTAATACAAACCAAAGGCTTGCATAGTAAATAATGCGAGCTAAATGCATCCGACTCTCAAAACGAAAGCGAGTCCATTTCACGGAGCCATGCATCAAAGAAAGTTACAGTTAAGAGACACCGACAAAAGAGGCAACAGCAAAGAAATCCCGCCCGTTCTTCACTTCAGAGCAGTTCACAAAAGAAAAGTTTAGGGTCAGGCGGTGAGGCCAAATTCACGCTAAAATCCTCAGCTTGAATGGCAGGTTGTGGGCCGTTCTGATGTCTTTGTTATAAAGGGGATGTCATGTAACATCATTTTTTGAATCGTGTTTCTCGGGTTCTGGTAGGGTGTTTAGAGCTCATTTCTTAAAAGTTTTTCCTGTTATTTTTTGTTTCCACTTTCTTTTCTTCTTCCTTTTTATGTTAACTTGTGAAGTGCTTGAAGCGCCTTAATTTCTCGCAGAAAAATATCTTTTTTCTTCTTCTACATCTCGTAGTTGTTTCGAATATGTAATAATCAAATATCAGAAGCGTTTTTTAAATTTTCTCATGTTTCATTATAATAAAGTATATTTTTAAAACCATTTAGTTTTTTTTGTGGTTTTGCTCATAGGACTTCAGAAACAGAGTCATATTCGTGTGCAAGCTTTTCGTGGCTAATCTATATAGAGTGATCAGCATAAATAAAAAGTTTTAGTTTAATATATTTTACATTTATAATCGCATCTGAACAGGTGTATGTCATTCAACAAGGTGGTCCACATATTGTTGGACGATGGTTCTTTTTCTTCTGTTTAATAACACTTAATAAACCACTTTCGCCCAACAATGTGTGACTAGAGAGTTGTAATATTAAATAGAGAGCGCCTTCAATACCAGACTCTCGTAAGGCCGCGGTGTCAACATTGAAAAGAAAAACCAACATCACGTGGTTATAGCGCTGCCACATTTGGCGTACAGACATCTGCAGGAGTTTCAAATTTGGCGCACTGTCTTCTTTTTTGGTGATAAGGAGTTCTGTCTGTATTCAACTTCTTAGCATATATGTACGTATTTACTTATTTTCAAACAATATGCGCAAAATATTTCCGCTTCATTAACGAAACAAAAATATTTTATTTGTGTTCAATACTGGAAGAAGCGAAACTCTTTATATTTCTCAGGTTTTATTGTTTATATTTTCTTATTGAAGTATACAAAATAACAATTGAAAGAACTTCGCTTATGGTAAATTTTTTACATAAAAACGTAATGCAAATATTTCAAAACTACAAAGTAAGAAAAATGTTCTTAATATATCTGTTAAACACCCTTAAATTGTGCCACTCGTTAAAAAAAAAAAACGATATTTAAATACAAAATTAAACACAAAACCATATTACAATACTTCGATCTTGTTTAGTTCTTAAAGTCGCCAAGGCCTGCCAAGTAATATTGGCGCATGAATGAATTGGCATTTCCACATATCACGTGGTTTCAATGATGGACACACGGAAATCAGCATTTTTATTCCTTTATTTGTATCATTACTCTATGTGTGTGACCGACAACCCTGTAGTATTTACAATGATATAAGCTAATATTTTAAATTTATAATAATTTTCTTATTTTAAATTGCGATTGTTTGAACTGATTGAAGAATTTGTAATTGAATTTCTTAGGATAGGGACTGGGCATAAAAAAAATTGTCGTTTCGTAAAATTGCTTTTATAAAAGTAAATTTTTTAAAATTATTATTTTTTCTTTTGGGCATTTTAAAGTTATTTACCTTCTTCCAATCTAAATGAAATATGTGGTAATTTAATTACACTGTTGTGAATGTGTGTAAAGATTGATTTGTGCCTGGCTGCTTTTCGAAAATTCCTGTTGGAAAAATCATAAATTGTATAAAAAGTGAAAAATACAAATTTTATTGAACAAGTTTCAGCCTTTTCTTCTTCAAAATATTGGTACATCATACAAACAACGAGTCCGTTCCTTTCTAATGTCTAGTAAGGTAGACCCTACCACCACCAAAAATGTGCGACGCCAAAAAACGACGTTTTAATGATTAGAAATGGTTAATAACTTTTTTTTTATATAATAATTTATTTTCCTGTTTTTTTATATTATAATTATTTTTATGTTGTGAATGTGTGTAAAGTTGATTTGATTTGTGCCTGGCTGCTTTTCTAAAATTCCTGTTGGAAAAATCATAAATTGTATAAAAAGTGAAAAATACAAATTTTATTGAACAAGTTTCAGCCTTTTATTCTTCAAAATATTGAATACTATTCAAAATATTGAATATTATATACTTATATAAATTTTTTATATTAATATAATTGCTGCAAGGCGAGAAAACAAGAGTGAGACTTCGACTGATTATGCAGCAAGAAATAAAGTTATTCAAATGTAAAGCTGAGAGTAAAAATAATTAAGCAAAATATTGTTATTTGATAAAAGTTGTTCATTGAAATTTTATTAAATATGCCATCGGATCCAAAATATTAAAAACTCTTTCTCTCATATATATGTAAAAAATATTCTTGTTCTTAAATTCCATCTAGATTTCTTTAGATTTTCATCTTGGTAACTTGATTTACAATGTTGCCATTTTCGTTATTACATTCAGCTAATAAAAAAATAACACCGTTCATCTTCATTTACAAATTCAAAACACAACCAAATAAATCATCATAAAAAAAAAATATTGAGTCACCTAACGTATTTTGAACACCGACTATAAAAACAAATTACATAATAACTTTTAGTTCCGAATAACGCTTATTTCAAGGCCACTCTCTCATACATTCAATATCGACTAATCATTTGAGAATCGCGCGGGGTGACCTCTTATTTAATGAAAGGTCAACATCGGCAAAGGAGAAGTCCCGAGTCTTTTCCATTTAAACATCGCTAATCGAAGAAAACGGGAACTAAAGGCACTCCAATCTAACAGCATGAGATGTGTTTGCGCTGAAAAAATTGCAATAATGGCCGAGATATGCAGAAAAGGATCCATCCAGTTCTCTGGTTGGAGTAACGCCAAAACGCCCCTAAATGAAAATCCCGGAACGTTGCTCATGCTCATCCTCTGACCATGGCTCAAATATAGAAGGCAGTGTTCCCGGGTCTTCCCTACGAGGGGGTCCCCGGTAGCACAGTGGATAAAGGTGTTCACCTGGTAATCAGGGGATTGTTAGTTCAAATCCGTGCGATGGACTTGACAAAGAAAGAGTAAAAAAATAGTGATCTTGTGATCGGAGGGTTGCGAGCTTCGATACAAAAATATTAGAAAGTTGTCCAGATTATCCAATAAATTAAAATCATCGTGTATACGGGTTTGGTTTTGTTAATTAACGTCGCACTAGAGCTGCACAGTGGGCTATTGGCGACGGTTCGGGGTCAATCTCGAAGGAAAGACCCGGGAACACATACACATTCACACACACATTCATACACACATTCATACATGCACCTCGTTATTTTAGGACCATGGTCAGATGACGAGGAAACACCTGAACTGGCACCCAACGCCGTCAATAGACGTCGGGACTTTGGACCCCGATCAGATGTATCGTGCACCAGTCCCGTATACACGCCAGTATAATTTGTTGGATATTCTGGACGACTTTCTAGTATTTTTGTAGCGAAGCTGGCAACCCTCCGATCGCAAGATCACTACTTTTTTACTTTTCTATGTCAAGTCCATTTCCCGGATTCGAACCACCAATCCTCTGATTAGTAGCGGAACGCCTTCCCAACTGAGCAATTACGGGCTCCCTCGTAATTTTGATTCACGATTTAATGGCGACGACAATAGTTGAACTGGCACCCCAATCTCTAAACTATCATACTACATAAAACAAAGATATTTACCGTCTTAATATCCAACTTTCCATACTACCTCGAAAGGGATAGCTTGTGGTTCACGACAGATTTAATGTGCACCGACCCCTTCTAAAAAGTAAGTAATCTTTTGAACTTACCTAGGATTGATTTAGACTCCAGGATTGTGCCAACCAAACTATCATGGCCCTTGTCCACTGGTACCTTTGCGATTGTAGGAATTCGAGTAATAATCTAAAAATGAGAATTTTTTGCGATTGAAATTAATATTGCCTTACTTTCAAAAATCAAACTTTATAAAAATAAACTTTATTCACAAATAAATGTATAAATTTTTTTTTGTGGTTCACTGTTCAGTGGCACTGCACTACAGCGTTTCTCATTTCCATTGAACATACCCAGTACTTCTAGGAATATTATTTTTGCTATGTTTATAGCTGTATGCATTTCGGTTTATCTACTGACACTGGACTGGAAAAGGTTAAATTTATGTAGAACTTAGTTACCAATATTCTAAAAAAAAAATTAATGCATCGCGAATGGTTAAAGATATTATAAAAAATAAATATAATTTAGGGTCTTTTATAACGTATACTAGTCGCTATAAAAGCTTTATAAAAATTCTTATAAACGCCAAACTAAAATCAAGATTTTCCAAGAACTGCACCAGATAGATCTGAGAAAATACCGACAACTATGCCAACGTGCTATCATCGCGGTTTGAAAAATTCTTTTGATCCTGGCTCCTTTCCGCATGCCCAAGTGTTCAAGAGCGAAGGGAAATTACAAATGGGAATATAAAATGAACAATTAATATACCTGTCAGTGAATGTGTTTTCCCCCGCCGAGACACAGAGGGGTGATATCAAGGCGAGACCATATTTCTTATTTGTAACCTGCTTGAGACAGGAGACAGGGATTTTGTACCCTTCCTTTTCCCTCTGGAGGGATTTTCAAAGGGGAAAATGCTTTACGGTGTTTTATATTATTTGTGAGAAATTTGTTATTTTTTACAAGTTGGGTGATGGGTTGAATCGAAGGGAGAAATCTTACAAAAAGTTTTGCATCTAGAAGTTTTTAAATTAGGTTACTGACTTCGTCTCCTGCTTGCCTATTGTACAACTTTTTAATTCGTTCAAGACATTTATTATCAAATTGAAAATAAGAAGCAAGGATTGGAATCTGTAGATGAGTAACTATTTTGAATGCAAGGTGTTTGTATCTTTCCACAACTCGTATTAACGTGATAATAGACGTTTAGAATGTTTGCTCCTTATTCGGAGTTGTTCTTTAAATTTTCATCTTTTTGTCTTCGCATTTTTTAAAGATATGGAAGTCTTTCTCCCGATAATTTTTTTTTTTTAAGTTGTACACTATTTTATTACTTTTGTTGTATGTAAATCTATACGCAATCGAATCATAAAAGAAAGAAAAGGTTCGATTTATAGATGCTCAAAAACAATTTTAAATTCTAATAATTTACAAATAATAATAATAATAAATGAACCTGTAGTGTCACTGGGTGTAAAAAAAAGTTAATATTTTAAAGAAATGTTGTAAACGAGCTAAAACATACTAGATCATTTGCGAAGTAAAAAAAAATATATATAAATTTTGATTGATATAAATCCAAAACATGTTGTAAATCACTCCTGTGGCAGCTGTCATGAAAATATAGACGTGACTCCCCATATTTCTAACAGGTAGTGATTTAACCAACAGGTAACAACCGGCAGGAGTGATTTTAAAAAGTTTTTTTTGTTTGCTTTGGATCCAAATAACTTCAGTTTACGGTAATAATATAACCTTTAGAAATTTTGGACAAAACACGTTTTGAATGTTGGCTCTTCAGATAATGTCGCATGCCTCAACACAATAGCATATTAGAAAATTGAAAATCAGACATTAAAATCAATACTTTAAATCAAAATAACCTCCAAATGTGTAGCTCAAATGCAAAAGCAGTTTTTGTCCAAAAATCAGAGCAATAAGGTCTTGGTATTGATAGGCATTTGGATTGACATTATAATTTCGGTTTCAATTTTAAAATAAAATAAAGAAGCACAAAACCGTTTATTGAATCATAAAAATTCACAAAAGCAGTAACTCAGATTAAAAAGTAGCTATATCCTTACTATTCCCGATTTGTACAGATACAAAACCAGTAATATCCAGTAAATGTGAACGTAAGCGTCATCAAACAGGATTTATCCTATAGGTTGAAATGTAGATATAATGGGTTTTGCTTTTGGATAAAATAAATGGCGACGCAAAATGTTGCAAAACAGTTATACCCTTATTTCAGCTGCAAAGCAAGTTATGTGAAAATTAAAAATTTTATTATAAATTATTCAAAAATCTGAGGACACATTTTAGTAAACAATTAATGTATTATTTTTTTCGTCGTTTTTACAACAACAAAAAATGGTACAGATGTATTTTTTTATAGTATAGGACATTTGGCACGCGATGTTTTTTTTGGCGTGTTTTATAGGGGCGATAATTTTTTTGTATGGCAACCACATTGTTAGTATTTCCCGATTCTTGTGGCGACTTTCAATATGGCAACCCTCTGACGTCATCGCGCTGCGTAAACGTTTTTGTGCGTTCCCAGAACTATGTTTAACGACAATTTTTCGTCGCCAAAAAAAAAAAGCGCCAAATGTTCTATACTACATCTGTTCCCAAAAAATATTATTTTAATTACTTTTGACAGTTTTTCGCGACTTAACTCATAAAATCTTTTCGCGAATATGGCTGCTTTTGGATCTGGACTACCCACATGACGTGCATTAGAAAATAATAAAGACGCCGCCAATCAATGCCCAACACAACCCCCCGCCCATTCCCAACCCTTAAGAACACAAAATTGTTGCGCGCCCTAATCCCCAACTTTGCTCAAGCAATTTGGCCTCATCATTAATTTAAACTTCAGTTTGTCTCACTTTGTTGGATTGCTCGGGAGTTGCACACAGCGGTAAATGGCGACAAGGGGTCTGAAAAAATAGAAAATCGTCCTGCGGTGGTATTTCCGATGCCATGAAAAATTGGATATCAAAGCTCCTTCGGACACACCCAAGTGGGCGCGGCTGCCCCACCAATATCGTCTGCACATTCACAAGAAGGGGAGGGGGGGAATTGTGTGTGGTACAATTATTTTTCGCATTCCCGGGGGGAGGAGGGGGGGGGGGGCTAAAATAAATGAGAGGAAGGGACACTTTCATGTTTTACTTACACCTCGATTTCCTTGGAGATAAATCAGGGTTTGTGGATTGATTAAAATATCCGATTTTAAGTACGCTTTTTGAGACGAAATTTGTTTTTCATTTAGAAACCGCTAATGAATAGAAAATTTTGTACGTGTTGTCAAATGCGAGATTATTTCGTCATCTAATAGAGTTAATAGAAGAGGAAAGTAATATTTTATTTCGTGAACAGAGGTAATATGTTTTATTAGGCACGTTTATTAGGCTCGTTTATTAGCACGTTTTATTAGCCTGATTTACCAATTAGGCACGTTTGGGGCCCTCGTCTTTAGGTACCACAATCTTTATTTAATTATAGAAGAGTTGGCTACGTTTTGTAATATTCGCTATTATTTTTGCCATTTTTCAAAACTTTTCAGATATTTTTCGAAAAAAGTTGTAATTTCTTATTTTTTAAAAGAATATTTAATCAATAAGCGAGATTTTTCATTATTCTATATATTTTTTAATACCTTATCAGTCCTATTGTTCATATAGTATTGAAATTTCTAAATCAGGCACTGTACATTAGAACTGAAAAAATATCGTGTAGGGGTGGCTGGTACATTAAATCCGCCATGGCTCAAATGAGAAGCAAACGTTCAAAACGTGCTTTGTCCAAAATTTCTAATAGTTAGAATATTGCATCACTCAACTTGCTTCCGAATATTCTATAGATTTAAAATCTACTTTATACGCCCCCATTTCGTTCCAAATTCGTTTGGTCCCAATGAAATTAACTCGCAAAAATACACACCTCACTTTGTTGGATTGCTCGGATACATGCCGAAGATTCGCCAATAGTCCATTGTAAAGCTGTAGTGTGAAGTTAGTTGAAAGCAGCTAACTAGTAATAGACAGTAGCACTTCTTTGCAGATAACATTGGCGAATTGAACTAATGTTGTAAAAAAGGTACCCCATAGGCTATTGGCGACGGTTCTGGGATCTATCATGAAGGCAATACTTGGAACATAGCCTTATTTTCGAAACATATCCAAATGAAGAGGACACCATTTGAGCTGGCACCCTATTCTCCAAACTTATACGTCATAACCAACATGAGAATTTTTAAGCCACGTCATAGTTAATGTACACTAGCACACTGTACACGGCAAGTCTTCGGTTGGAACACCACATGAGATCGAACTTACACCAATTCTTACTTCGGCTAATCAAAACATATTTAGATAAAATGGAATTTTGGAACTGGTGAAGCGCATATCGGGTGCTGGCAGAGCAGAACATCTGTATCAAAATTGACCTTTCGCTTGCAGTTTTTGCATGTGCGACAAGTATTTTCATGATAAAACCTACGGCAGGATACTATATACATAATAATATAATATATATAAAATAGTAAAGATCCCTGTCCTTTATAGGTACCGTTCTAAAACAAGTATTTAAGACAAAACTTAAAATAGTAGTTACGGAAATAGGTCTTTTTTTTTTATAACCACGATACAAAATCATAAATCCTTCTCATGCTAAACAATAAAACACATTTAAATTTGTAGCCTATACCACCCACAATTCCTGCGATATTTCTCAACTTCTACAAAGGACGCCATTTCCCCACAGCCATTTTTACTCGGATTATTTTAAAATATTTTTTCTCTACTACTATATACATATTAATATAATATATAAAATAGCAAAGATCACTGTCCTTTATAGGTACCGTACTAAAACAAGTATTTAAGACAAAACTTAAAATAGTAAATACGGAAATAGGCCTTTTTTTCGACCACGATACAAAATCACAAATAATTATCATGCTAAACAATAAAACAAATTTAAATTTGTAGACTACCACCCACAATTCCTGCGATATTTCTCAACTTCTAGCCATTTTCACTCGGAATATTTAAAAATATTTTTTCTCTACTACTATATACATAATAATTTAATATATAAAATAGCAAAGATCACTGTTCTTTATAGATACCGTTCTAAAACAAGTATTTAAGACAAAACTTAAAATAGTAGTTACGGAAATAGGCCTTTTTTCCAACCACGATACAAAATTACAAATCATTCTCATCAGAGACTGATTTACGGGAGGGCATTCGGGGCACTTCCCCAGGGCCCCCATTTTAAAGGGGCCCCAAAAAATGATTTAATGCTAAATATATGTGAAAAAGTTAAAAATAAATTTACTAACGAATTTTTTTAAATCACTTAAATTTATTTTAATCAAAATTAAAAAAAAAATTAAAATCAATTGTTAATTGTTTTGCAAATATTATTTTACCCACTTAAATCAATTTCACTTTTCAGCACGTTCATGATATGTCACGTTTTTGCATAGCGTTTTTCAAGGAAATGCGCTTTGGATAACTAGTAAAATTAAATTAATGACCAAGGTCCAAGACCATAAACAAGCTGTGTTTACTAATCAAACGTAGATTTGTCGTTTGCGGATACTTTTTTCCTATACCAAATTTCCTAACATTGTAATCATTAGGGATTTGCTAGCTATAAAATGGGTAGAACATACGAATCTGGCTCAACTAAAAAAAAAAAGCTAAAAAGGATGAAAGAACAGAACTAGAAACATATGAAAAAACTCTGTTTTTAGCAGTTTTATTTTTCGTTACGTCGAGGGGCCCCCTAATGTTCTTTAGCCCTGGTCCCCTAAGCTTGTAAGTCGGTCCCTGATTCTCATGCTAAACAATAAAACAAATTTAAATTTGTAGACTACCACCCACAATCAGATATTTCTCAATTTCTACAAAACACGCCATTTCCTCACAGCCATTTTCACTCGGATTATTTAAAACTAATTTTTTCTCCTCAAGTTGAATAATAAGCCCTATCAAACCGCAAGATTACCCGTATACCTCCGATTAGGGGCATCTAAAACTCATCTATTTATCCGCTGCCACCGAATTCCGAAAGTATCCCAATAATTATTTACCGAAACATCTCCACCACCTTTTAGCAAAAAACACACACACCTATTTTGCGCGAGTAAGAGGAGTTTTAATTTATAACCCTGTTGTTCTCGATAGCGTGTAATTATCCTACTTTCGAGTATAAAAACATATTTTCCCATCTACCGCCCAGTCGTGGCAAACAGATAGAAAGTTTCTGGGGAAGATTAGTATGATGGATGGAGAGGACCGTCTTGTTTGTTTTCATGCTTCGAGATGAAGCCAGAAATTCTCGAGGAGTTTCGGGATATATCGTATCAACTTCGCGAGATGGGTAATTTTTAGTTTGGGAAGAGTAGCTTCTGTTTAATATGGAGTCTTAAGGGAGGCTGTTATTAACGGATGCGATTATTTGGGACTTAAAAATGTGCGGTCTTTTGGTTGGCCGAAAATTGTGTTTGGCAGTTAAAAGTGGGTGTATAAATTATACAGGAGTTTAAATTTTGGGTGTTCGGAGGACTTCTTAATTTGGAGGTTTTATTTGAGATTTTATTTGTATGTACGTTAAAATCTTTTTTCATAAAATATAATCTTGCAGGGTGTTAATAAGGATAGCATTGCACAGCATCAATTTGGCAAATTCTGAAATTTTAAAATGTGTCTTACTAATAAAAAATGACTGTGCACGCACTCTCTCAGAAATTGTTACTCAAATTTGACGAAAGTTTCGAGAAGTATCAGATTAAAGTATTATAAAAAAATAACGAAACTTATTTGTCACACATCTGTATATATAAAGAATAGTGTCTGTCGGTTTGATTTTCATATAAATCTACAGTTATCTACAGATTGATGAAATTTTGCACACTTCACCTTAAAAAAATATAAAAAGGAAAGTTATTGTCTACATGAGATTTCGAAAACATCCCCCTTCCCCCTTTTCACCCCTTCAATCTGAAATCCTATTAAAACCGATAGATGGCGCGACAGTGCCGAAAGCGGCCAACATTCTGCGCGTAAAGCCCAGAAAACACCAAGCACTTCCAGATCTATAACGAAATTCATTGTTAAGAACATCGTTAATTTTGTGTAGAAAGCAATGCTTCATGATTTTGACTAAATAATTAAGCATTTTCCAGGAATTTTGTTGTTATTTTTGTATAGTCGTTTTCAACATTGGCTATTGCTGAAAATAAACATTTATTTATCTATATTATATGAATTTACACTCAAACAATTTAGGTTTGTAAGGTATGCATTACGAGATTAAAGGGTAAAAGGTAAAAGATGTGCTGACGGCCATTAAGAAATTATTCCAGGAATAAATCTAAAATCCACATTACTAAGAACTTGAAGTGTTTTACTCAACAAGGCCTTTATATTTGTGTAACTGTATCAATATAACTGTAATTTCATTAAATGAATTTAAATCATGGCTGTTTAAAAAAAAACAGAACAATTTCCTTTTAAGTGAAAATAGAACTTTCAATTATAGAAAATTCCAGAAAAACATTCTAAAGTAAAACGCATACCTTAATAGTGTTCTGCACACTAATAAAATTCAACTAAAATATTTCAATATATGAAATAGGTCACTTCAAATGAACTAATTTCAATGTTAAAATCTGTTACATCATGGACGGAAAAAACATTAAAAAAAATTATTTTAAGGAAAAAAGAGCAGGATCTAATACAGATGACAACAAGACTCGTTCTAAACATTTAAATTTGTAAGCATTATTACAATACAATTAGACCTTAAGGCCAATTCTACACGAACACTTTTAAAATGCGTCAGCTTTCAAATGACTCTCTGATTGATGAATACAAGCCACGTTGTTTTTATTGACCAATTAGAGAGCCATTTTCAAAAGCTAACGCGCGTTAAAAGAACTCGTGAAGAATGGGCCTTAAAGAGAAAAATTAGAGAAATAGAACAGTTTTTCAAAGTACCGAAATATGAATCGAATTATAGTTAGTTGTTCGTTGCCATAGCAACCTTTCTCGTCGCCACACTTTTCAACAATTATCTTACTAAAGAATGAACATGATGCCAACTTGGCACCTCACAAATTTTTAGCTAATTAATGTTTTAAGTATTCAGATAATTGGAAGTATAATCTTTAAACGCAATATGCACACCACCCCCAGTTAAAGACCTAAGCTTTTCATATTAAAGACTAGTACTCGATCCCCTGAATCTAACGATCAAGACTGTAAACATAGAGGGGAAATACCTTCTTTGAAGCCGATGATTTATTGTTTAACTTGCTGCCAAAAAAAGCAAGTAAATGCTTGGAGCCTTAAACCTCCAGTCTCTTTGCTGTAATGAATGAGTAGGCTTCCACATGAAGACTATGGTTAAGCCTCACTCTAAGTTAAAAACCCTGCAATTAAGGCGACAGAAAATTAATTTACCACTATATTTCGCTGTAACCACGGAAAAGTAGTAGCCATGCAACTCGACTTGTTTAAAAGATTTTTTTTTTACAACATATTTCTTTTTATTTTTATATTCATAACCGATTGGGAGAATGTGTAACAGAGTATAAAAATAAGAATGTTTTGAAGAACATTTGTGTTTTGTGTTTTAGTTTTCAGGGGAGAATAAAATGAAATTTTTAAAAAGAATGTCCTATTACAATAAAAATACCCTGATCGTATTTCCCAAACATTTTTAAACAAACTCGAAACATTTTATAATTATCGGATGTACTTTTTGAGTAGTGACTCAAAATACGGAAAAGAAAGAAGATTACTCTGTTCGCCGACATCGACAAGTACTTTTTAGCAATTACTTGAAAACTAATAAGTCTTTCTTTAAAAATAAAAAAGAGCGATTGATATGTATTATATCAAATATATCGCTACTATTCTAAAAAAAAAAAAAAAAATGAATGTTTCTTTATATACGTTTTGAGTGCAACAACGCAAATTCTAGTATTTTTCAACTTTAACAAAATGCAACTTCTAACAAAAGTATTCTATTGCAATTGTATTCTATTCCTTCCCCCAATATTTCTAAGCAAACTTAATAAATTTCATAATTATCCGATAATTTCTTTTTGAGAACTGGCTCAAAATATGGAAGAGGAAGAGATAGGTTACCAATCGTCAGCGATAGTTATTATTATTAAATTTTTACAATAGAGAGATTTTAATTTCTTGATAACACCTTATAACAAAGTTGGTCGTCTCTTTTAAGACAGGTATTTAAAAAAATATGCTTGTTTATATGTTGGAAATTCAATTAAAAACCTGAACGAATTTCACGCTTCCCCCTCTCAAATGCACATTCAATTTAAATAGTACCTATGTATAAATTTTCAGACTCCTTCAGAGGAAGTGTTTCCTAATAGACACACAAATTCCGTTTTATTATTATAAGTGACTGTGTCAAAAGGTGGGTACTTCGAGCATGAATGGTCTGTAGTAGTGAGAATATGACGTCATAATCGTGAAGCCCACATCTCAGAGCGAAAGGCCCATATCACGTGCCATCTCTTCAAAATTATGAATTAAAAAATACTTGCGATTGGCTGATGAATTGAGAAATGTGTAACAGTGAAAATTTATTAATGGAATGACGTCATTAACCACGTGTCTGAGGCCATACATGTTGGCTTCACTTTGATGTTAGCGAGAGTGACGTCGTGACTCTTCTACTACAAAGGATCCATGCTCGAAGGGTGGGTATCTTAAAATATAAAGACCAAAATAAAAGATACTTACGTAGAGGCATCATATTTTTTTTATAAAGTAAAATATCCATCGCAACGTTTGTTTGCTTTCACCGTAGTACCTAATATTACTTGTGATGCAACCTTGGTTAAATATTGAAAGCAATTTCCTTTAGATCCAAAACTTCTGTCGTAGTTTTATACAGCAGTACAGAAAAGTGCATGACGTAATGCGCAATCCACACCGAAAAAAAATTTATAAAACAAGTCATGTTCGTGAAAGATTTTGTTTGGCAAGACATTTTTCACAAACTTCAACTCGGAGCCTTAAGTGGCGGAAAAAAGCAAAAGAAAAGTATAAAAAAAAAAAGAAGAAAAAAAAAGAAGAGCTAAAACAAAGAATAAGTATTTAAAAAAAAATAGGGAGGGGGGGTTATGCCCCTTAACTTTACCGCTGTTTAAAACCGAAGATAAGTTTGACGTTATGCAGGTGTTGTAGTCACATAATTACCCTGTCGCAATTAATCATGTTCTTCAACCGTTTTTTTGTTCTTCTTCTTCTTCTTCTTACCTTGGCGATTTTTCTCTTCCAGCCGAGAGCAAAGCCGAAAAATTTACATCGCCTAAAGTTAGATTTAACCTCTTTAAAAAGAAAGTAGAAGATCAAAAGCGAGGTCACGGCTTTCCTAACAGGTTGAGATGGATAACGCGGATTTGCCCGCTTCTTTTTCGGGGTATCCGAGGGGATGGGAGAATTAGTATTGCGAATGTGTGTTACCGTTACGAGATACAAATTGCGTTGTTAAGGGGCATCAGTCGCAAGCAAAAGTGTGAAATGCAGAAGAACGAGTTTGGGTGGGAATTCAGCGAAAGGAGTCTATTTTAACGGGTGGTTTAATTGGGCAGTCGTAAATTAAAAATGGACAATTTTAAGTGGGAAATGGGTAATTTAACAATTTTGTATTAATAAAAAAACAATTGCACAATTTCATTTTTATATGAATCATAACTTTTTTTTTAATTTCCTTAACAGATATGGGCTTAGAGTTCGAAATTAGTGGATAAAAGTTAGGCGTCATTAGCACCTAGCAATTTATTTGTAGTTGCCAAAATGTTCTGCTTAGGCATAATTTTAAAATAATTGGAATTATTTAAGCACAGCTGCCAACTGTTGCGATATTTTTGCAATTCTTAAATCGTCTTTTGCATAAAGTTAGAAACATCCATTTGTATACTCTACGATGCGAACAACGGTGGTTGAGGGATTTGCAGATTATAATGTTAGGGAGGGGAATATTGAGCCTCAGTGGAGGAATAGTCCGGAAAGCAGAGAGAAGCAAGCAATTCCAAAATTCGATCGCTTACGCCAGTAGCCACGTGTATCAACGTGGGTCGATTGTTAGAAGCTCGAAAAAGAAACTGGAGATCGATTTGAAAAAGTAAATTTGTCTCCCTCTTATCCACTCAGCTCTCTTATCCACTCAGCACTCTTTTCCACTCAATTCTCTTATCCACTCAGCTCACTCAACCCTCTTATCCACTCAGTTCACGCAGCTCTCTTATTCACTCAGCTCTCTTATCCACCGAGATCACTCAGCTCTCTTATCACCTCAGCTCTAACCTCACCTCAGCTCCCACCTCAGCTCCCACCTCACACTTCACACCTAAGCTCACATCAGCTGACTTCAGCTCACCACACCTCACCTTATCTCAGCTCAGCTCTCTTATCCACTCAACTCACCTTTCCTCTCCTCACCTCAGCTCTCTTAACTCAGCTCCCTTATCCACTCAGCTGAGTTCAGTTCTCTTACCCACTAAGCTCAGCTCAGATCTCACCTCACCTCAGATCAGCTCTCACCTCAGCTCACCACACCTCACCTTATCTCAGCTCAGCTCTCTTATCCACTTAACTCACCTTTCCTCTCCTCACCTCTCTTAACTCAGCTCCCTTATCCACTCAGCTGAGTTCAGATCTCTTACCCACTAAGCTCAGCTCACTTCTCTTATCACCTCAGCTCAGCTCTCACCTCACTTCTCCTCAACTCAGCTCGCTTCTCTTCACCTCAGCCCACTGGGCTCTTTTATCAGCTCAGTTCTCACAGAAAATGCTTGAAGCTTATGAAAAATAGAAAAATACTTATACTTGTATTGTATACTTTGAAGTTTATTAATTTATTTACCTTAGAATTCTTAAATACAATACAAAGATTGTTTGTTATATTTAACATACACTGTTAAACATAGGTATACAAAAATAAGTAAAATGTACTAATTTTTTATTACATTCGAAACTTATCAAAACTCCAAATGCATAAATTTCATTTTTGAAAGGTACATGTACTTAAACATGAGTAAAAATGAATAAAAAGAGCAATAGCTTGCCTATATAGGTTGCCTTCATAAATAATTTTCCATAAATATCGACAATTACAACCAAGACTTACGGGAATCTAATCCATATCTGCAGGCACCGCTGTCCAGAGTCTTATCCGTTAAGCTACCAGGGCAAGAAGTTATAAACAGAAGTAACGTTAAAAAGGTGCGCCAAAAGAATGGGAAGTAAGATAATTGAATTGTAATAACTCGGTCACTATTTAATCAATCGACATCAAATAATGTGGAAAACCATCTTCTGAACAAATATTTCAAGTTTGTCAGGTCGCTTTGTTAAAACAGCTTGTACAGAAGCTGAGATGAGCAATATTAAATCACATTGTTCATTTTTGCGAAAGTACGATTGCTTAAATTTGAGTATGTCTTCGTTCATTTACGATGCAATTGTACTAAAAAAACAAGTACGTTCATGTACTCATTTTGAAACACTTTCTTTTTACAGTGTAATTTGCCTTAACCCGAAAGTTCCAATTGCGGCCTATGGCAACCTTTTGACTGGGCGATAAACAAATGTTTTCTTGTTTGAGAATATGGTAAACCTGACTCCCTTCGGCCGCAATTAGGCTAATGCTAATTTACTAGTTTTACTCTTCCTTATGGGTCAGTTTTTATTTAATTATTATTAAGCAATTCGAGTAGTTGTAAAGGATGTTTTCCAGCAGTATTCTCAGAAGTTGTACAAACGCTAAAAAAAGTGTATTGTTGCCCGAAAGGATGTCGAAAGACGGTATTAAGTCGGTATTTTAAACTAGTCAATAAAAAGAATAGTTCGAGAAGGTTAAAAGCTTGGGCCCATACTCGTATATGGGCGGCTATCCGAATATATTTCCTCCCTAACTTTACCTTTATCAATCTAAAAAAACGTTACTCATAACTTAACCAAGAATATTAGCCTCAATTACAACGAACCTAAAGTATAATATTAACGTTACTAATAACTTATCTAAGATAATAAACTTACTGATAACATAAGAAATTAACCTAATTTATACACTGTAAAAATTTGTTTAAAAATGAGTACATGGACGTATTTGTTTTTCTTTGAGTACAATTGCATCATAAATGAGCGATGACGTACTCAAATTTAAGTAATCGTACTTTTGTAAAAATGAGCAGTAAGATTTAATAGTGCTAATATCAGCTTCTGTTCAAGCCGACTTAACAAAGCCACCTGGTAAACTTAACCTTTTGCACTCGAAATTATGCTTTAGAAAGTTAGCAAATAACTCGGAATTTTTTTTCATGTTCGATCAAGAGGAATTTTTTTTAATGGAAATGTGTTCCAATTTAACTAGAAGGTTTACCATCCTTAAATCAAAATTTAAATATATAAACCCTGAATACACCCCTTGACCTAGGATGGAAATGTAGCCACATAATATTTTATTTTTCAACGTGTCAAAATAATTTATTGAAACTACTAAGAATACTTAAGTATATTACACTACACCGCATTAAAAATCTAAGAAATGTAATATAAAATAAACTATATAAACAATATTTAGGAGCGGAACGTAATGCCGGCATCTCCACTATAGCAAATCAACTTAGAAATACTTCGAACAGAAATGTTTTGGTTAAGTTATCACAGTTTGCCCAAAGAATTTCTGTTTTTTATAACTAGTAAGTAACTGTAACAAAACTAACTGAAAGACAATAAAAACAACAAAGAAACTACAAACAAGAAACAAAATAAAAAGCCCAACATAAAGAAACAATTAAATTTTATAATTCTGTGTTTTTCCTATTTCTATGGCGACATACGAACGCAACGGTACAGATGCAATGTCCCATGTACGGGACGTACGAGTGAAAAGGGTTAAAATGTTTGTTCAGAAGATGGTTTTCCACATTATTTGATGTCGATTGCTTAAATGGAAACTGAGTTATTACGACTCAATTATCTTACTTCCCATTATTTTGCTACGCCTTTTTAACATTACGTTTGTTTATTCGCGTCGCACTGGTCACGGCTCTGGGAGTACAACGGATAAGGCTTTGGATTTTGGTTCGCACGACATCAAGTAGATGGATTGGGTTCGATTCCTATTAAGTCCTGGTTGAAATTTATTGAAAGTCATTTATTGAAAGTCATTTATGAAGACAAGTTACTGCTCTTTTTATTCATTTTCTCTCATGTTTCAGTACATGGATTTTTCAAAAATGAAACTTGTGTATTCGGAGCAATGAAAAGCATCGAATGCAATCAAAAATGAGTAAATTTTACTTATTTTTAAGTAACTATTTTTAACAATGTAATTTAACATAAGGTAATGAATTAAGGATGAATAAATCAAAATCTATACTATTAAAGTGAACTAGGAGGCTCCGCCCCCTGCTCCGCTAACGCTCCGCCAACCGCCGGAGAATTGCTACGCAATCCTCATGGGTTTGCTTCGCAAACCACTTCTCGCTTCGCTCGCTAAAAGGTAGAACACAATAACAATGTGTCCTAGTAACAATACTTTTTTTAATTATATTACTAAAAACTTTAAATGTTGAAACTGTAAATTTAAATTATAATTCATCTTGGCATCAATACAATTTTTCGCCATGTAAATCAATATAAAATCATTTAATTTTTTTAAAACTATAAATGAAAACAATGGAACCACTGGCAAACCATTATTTATTATTTTATTTTTACCATTATTTATTATTTTCCACGTTATTTTCACACTTTTCCTGCGTTTTAGTTTAATTTATAACGTTATTGGTAGTTTGTTTTGGCATAATTGATGTTAATCTTACCATACTCTTGCCTACCAGAAATGTGTACGTTACTGAGTTAATACGTCATAAAAATGAAGTTTACAGAAATCTAGATTTCAAAATTGCCAACAGATGGCGCCACCTCAATATTCCGCTCATGTAAAGTTTAGAAAAGCGTTTTTCAAAACTTCTATTTTTAATGTAATAGGGCTAATATTCTTTCTAATTTAAGCTGACATTAACAAAATAATTATTTACTAATGAATTGAAGTGGCTAATCGTCAAAATGGCTTACATAACGTCAAAATAAAAATGCGGGCGCAACCACGGAGTAAAGAAGAAGGTGGAGGTGCGAACAAGTCTAAAACAAGTTTGCAATGTGAAGTAAGCAATCGCTTTAAAAGTAGGAACTGGCGAAGTGTTTGGCACTATTCCAAAGCACTACTTTGTACCAGTACTTGGCGATAATTTATTTTTCCCTCGTAGGAAAACTACTGCAAACTAGGTTTGTTAGTTCCTAGTTTGGGGTTGCTAACTTACGTCTTATGAAATCTCGCCAAATCATCTCCACCTTTTTCTTTACTCCGTGGGGCGCAACAGAATTTCGTAAACAAACTAACTGTTGCCATTCCGCGTAGAGAAAAACAGCGTTTTTCAATCACCGCGTAAGAGAATTATATATAAAGATTAGAGTTCATATGTAGAAGCGAATTTAAGTTTGCTAATTTTGTATGTTTAATAACACTATATTATTTAACTATATATTTCTATATAAAGGAGGGAAATATCTATATCCATTCGAAAATCGACAGTTTTTCGATATACATAAGTTTAAATTAATTATATATATATATTTTTAAATTTAAAACATTATGGAATTTTTTTAAATTTATCTCTTCTAAATTAAAATAATATATATATTTCCAATGAAATAAATGGCGGTGAAAATAAACTTACACCTTTGACATTTCCCTCAGACGGTTCAAACCACTGCTCATTTAACGCACTTCAATACCAAATCCCAATATTGGTTTCTCCACTGCCCCCTCTCCCCTCTCCGTCCAAACCAACAATGACTAATTATAATCGTCTTCTAAGTGCAGTTAAATTATTAAGATATTAATCAAAGCTCTATTTTTCCCATTGTTTCCCGGGCAACCGATTAGTCCCCCTGCCCCCCACTCTGCTGTAGACGATTTCTCGAGTGTGTAGTGGGAGTTCCTCCTTCCCCATCCCCTTAATTCCTTTAACCTTCTTCTTCTTCTTCTCCTCTCTCATCCCTGGCTGCTCTTGGGCTTCCGTTCGTCCCCTTCGTGTCGTTTCGGTCTCCTCCCACTTCTTACCCCCCTGCACATCTCATTGTTTGAGTGTCGCTGCTCTCGAAGATGGCGGGAAGGGGGTTGCTGGGAGATGGCTGAGTATCGCTTTGGTTGGCGAGTTTTGAAGAAATGAAATAAATAACTGTTTTCGGCTTCGAATAGATGGGGAACCGTCAATTTCTTTTTATTGAAAATAAATTTGAGTGCCCTGCCTCGGTACTCAACCCAATTATTGTTTCGAAGACCCGCGTGGTATCGACTATGCTACAAACTCGCGTTCTGACTAAATGTGCTTGTAATGCAATAATTCTTTTTAACACCTTTTTAAACAAACCATTGATATTTATGAGATGAAAGATTCGATTCGTCACCACTCCGGGAAATTATTTTTCTTTTGATATCTCATTTGTTTAGATCAGTGCGTGCGAGAGGCGTAAAAGAGATCTGTAGTATAGAAATAATATATACTAGCATGCCCATGCGATAATTATCGCGTGAACCCACACCCACACCACACACTCATGAAAGAAATTGACAAATCTTTTAAGGACAAAAGAAAATAAAAAAAAAATTAAACGCTCCGTTCAGAGATGGGAGCATTATCACCATCTTGTTTTAAGAAAAACATTTTAAAATAAATTATTTTAAACACATTAAAAAAACGTTGATATTTACTAGATAAAAGTACGTCGTCACTGGTCCATGAAAATCTATTCTTTTGGCACCTCTAAGAGACGTAAAAGATATTTTTACTACAGAAATAATGCACATGATGATGTTAGATGTATATAAGAGGGGTGTAGATAGGGTGGGAAATCGAGGTAAGGCCCCCTCCGAAACCAACAATAGAGTTACAAAGAATATTATAGGGCAATTTTCTCTTCCATTTCTGTTATTTCTTGACATTTCATATTCGTATATTATCATGAGTTTTCTTCGAAAATTTTAAATCTACCCAGATTGCATCATTAACTTTCATATACATTTACAATTCACTACATTAATTTGCATGAAAAAAATCACAAAATAACTCTTCTAATAAACAGTTTTTAAACTAAAAAGATAAACTTTAACATCTAGAGCGATGTGATTGGCTGTCGCAGTGATTGTCGCAGTGATTGGCTGCTTTGGGGTTCCCACCATAAGTCATACGTTATAAACTTTAATTATCTATTTTTATTTATTACCTGTATTCAGGGCCTGATTTACCATTAGGCACTTAAGCCTCGGGCCTAGGGTTTCCCGTCTTTGGGGCCCCAACTGTTATTTAATTCCACATAAATTCTAGGAAAGTTTCCTATATTTTGAAAAATAATTTATTATTATTGCAATTTTTCAATACTTTTCAGTAATTTTACAACAAACATTGTAATTAAAAAAAATTAACTTATAATAATTATTTATATTTTTTTTCACGTCTAAAATAATATGAGTTGCCTTGATAAACTAACTCATTTCCACATTTCAGTTTTCTAAATACTTTTGATGACTCGTTTTTAATTTAATTATAGAATAATTAAAAAAATACTCAATTTTTAACCAAAGAAAATAGGACACTTGATGAGTATCATTCCTTTTCGCATGTTTTTGACAACAACTATCACTTATTTTTTTTGTAAAAAATATTATTATACATAAAAACGTATGGTTATAAATTTGTTTACATCATAAAATATCCAGTACGTAAGAATATTGTACTTTTGAAAAATTTTAGCTTAAATTGCCCAAAAAGATGTATATTTTCATTTAAATATGAACCAATTTAAAATCTAACAATTAATTGTGTTTTAATCTTCTTCTGTTAAAGATATTTAACCCACTGCGGCCCTGGTAGGTAGTCCTGAGATCTCCATTTTTTTAGGAATGCGCCCAATTTTTAAAATAATAAAAAAAATTCCATTTTACGATATTTTTTAAATTTAATAATTTGAGGTTTAACTTAAAAGCTATCTTTTTATATGTATATATTAATATTTTTAAATTAAAAAGCGTTAACTGGAAAAATTAATTAATATTTTAGCGACAAAAAAAACTTTACATTTGCAAAATTTGTTTAAGCGTCTGTGGGTCACTTATTTATAAAATTGTATTGTTTTTTTTCATGAAAAGTTGTACGCTTTTTTAGGTTTCAAAATCCTTTATATTTTCATAATGCCACTTTTTGTAAAATAAATAATTAATTGTTTACTTCATAAATTAATTATTAAAACATTTTAATTATATCTACGTTAGGTGATATGACGCTATTAAGTGACGAAATATAGCGTGCGTGTACCGTATTAAAAAAGTATTAGCTTAAAAATCAAAATTAGATGGAAAATTATTTTTCAAACCCATATTTAAAATCCAATTGTCTGTTCTCATAAGAATTTGCATTGCATCTCCCCTTGTTCATCACACTCTTCGAGCATGGATCCTTCATAGTAGAGAAAACATAATGTTGTAATCTCGCTAACATCAAAGTGAGGCTAGCATGTATGGCCTCAGACACGTGGTTAATTACCGTCATTCCATTAATAAATTTTCACTGTTACACATTTCCCAATTCATCAGCCAATCGCGATTATTTTTTTAATTCATAATTTCGAAAGGAAGTCACGTGTCTGAAGCCATTTGGTCTGAGATGTTGGTTTCACGATTATGACGTCATATTCGCTTTACTACAGTCCATTCATGCTCGAAGATCATACTTATATAAAATAAAATTATCTTCCATTCACAAAGCCCCAAGTAGTTCCGAAATGCAACGCATATTTTTTGTTTTGCAGAATAAATCAAGCCATAACTTATATTTTTGCAATCTTAACATCGGAAAATCCAAATGACAGGGATTATGAGAAGAGGGAGGGGGGGGGGGTACTTATTTATCTCCATTTACCTTTATTAGTGTAAACTAAAAATGTTTAGTTTATTAATTGTATAAAAAATATCTTCAAATTAATGGAAGGGTTCTGATCCCTCACCCCCTCTGCACACGCTAATGATTTAGATAGGAAATGCAATTGCATCCCCAAATGGCGACAGTTCTTTGGCGACAATCTGCCGACACCTCTCACACAAACAAAACAAAGCAACCCTTTCTTTCCCCCTCCGTCTTTGGCCCCAAACAAAGTCCCACCGTCACCCTTCTCGGTTACCCCCACCCCCCTCCACCCCCCACAAATTGATGATGGGCTAGGGGGGGAGTGGGGATAAGAGAGAGACACGAGATGAACCACTAGGGGGCGCATCCAGCGCAACCCCTTTTCCCACCCACACCACCCCAGTCCGAAACCACCACGCCCCTCGGAGTATTCGGGACCAGAGATGCCACAATTGGCAGAACATTACTACTATAGCTGCATTCAAAGATTTTAAATTTAAAAAAAATGATGGATTTTCTGTGTTTTTTATAAAATATTTATTAGCATTGTTAATTTCATATAAATTAATAAAAATATTTTTTTTAAATATATATCTGTTCTAAATTTTAAGGAGAACGAAGTTTTTTTCGGAGAGAATTTTGACGGGTTTTATCTTGGGATCTCGCCAAAGTTATAAATGAGCAACCCTGTGGAAGAGAGGGGGTGGGGGCGGATAGAAGATGCTGCAGTGATTGCCGCACAAATTTGACGCCTGACCAGCTTTCCAAAGGGCTGGAACCCCCCCAACCCCCTTTCCCACCCGCAAATCGAACCCCCGGCTCCCCCAACCCCCAAGCAACATTTGAATATAAAACTTCTTTTTCCCCCATTCTATGGCGACTACCAAGCGATGCTAAAATTACCATCAATTTTCGAGCCCGTTGAACTATTGATCGGGGACTCGGAAACAACCTTCTCCTTCCACCCCCCCCCCTACAATTACCCCCCCCCCTCCTGGGGCTGCGTTGTTCTCTTCCTGCCTCCCCCCATATGACATTCCCCCCCTCCCATTTTTCCGGCTATTTCTCCGGATGCATTTTCTTCTCCGGATTTTTCCGGGAGAGAGTACTTTCGGGGGTGGGGGGGAGAGGGGTTGGCCGTTATGTATTCTTTTATTCTTCAGATGCAGTTTACTCGGTCCTCCCCCCTTCTCCTCTTCTTTCTCTTTGATGCGGATTTCGATGTGAAAGTGCTGTTTTGCGATGCGAATTTTTCCTGGGGTTTGAGCTTCTTTTTTTTTGGAACGAATGAACGCTCGTAGAATGGATAACATAAAAAGAAAAAAGGATGGAATGAAACGCAATCAGATGGAAGATTTCAGGCGGATATGGCCTCGCTTCCGCGGTGCAATAAAAATGTCAGTTTGCGGTGCTGTTTTTCGTAAGAGGTTTCTGAGAAGAGTGCATGGGGGTGCCCGATGATACGCACGGAAAAAAGTTTTGATATGAAACAACAAAGACTACGCACAAGAAGATTTTCCCTCTTATTCCATGCACTTTATTCACGGCAATGCAATATTGTTTACCTCTTTAATATTTCCAACTCTCGTTCATATAGCCTGACTTCGGTTAATTGCCATTTGAATAACAATTACCAACTCTCGTTTTATCGAATTAATAAACGAGTTTCAGCGAGTTGACCAATTTATCAAAACCATGTTAGAAAAATGAAGTCATAAAGTAATCTCTCATGTTATCAAGACTCTCTCATCTCTCATGTTAAAAGATCTCTCATGTTATTGACGTCATAAAATAATCTCATGTTATCAAGTACTATAATCTCCAAACTTTTATTAACACAATTTCCAATAAGGACCTTCCAAGGCAGGACTAAACTTTAAGTGTTTTTTTGAAATCTCATCCTGAATAGAAATGTTTACTCCAGTTTGACGATCGAATCGTAATACATTTCCCTTTGTACTTCTTGAAACGATATAGGAACTAAACAAAACCATTGGGTTAAAGTACTTTGTATGAACACAATTAAATCAAAAGTGCAGGCACACAAAGTACCATTCAAGGTAAATGTTATAGTCCTGGAATCGTAGTCAATTTCAACGCTTTTGGTGCGGGAATTTTAAAGATGACATTTGAAAATAATGTGACGTTACATACCTCATATTTTAAGTTTTTAAAAGGCAGTGCTTTACCGTTATATATCCTTTTTAAACGAGATTCAGAATGCTGTTACCCATCTCTCTCACAAGTACAAGATTATCGTTTGGAAGCAGTTAAATTTGAATTTTTATTTACCAAATTTTAAAATTATTTCGGAAAACCTTTTCCCATGTTAGTCAGAATGAAACTTGAATTTTGTTTAAATTAAAATAACAAGCGAGCTATTCCACTAGTTCAATATATAATTCTGAAGTAAAAGGTCCAGAAACATTATCTCCTAATATTGCCAGATGACAACAACATCTCATGATATCAAGTACTATACTCTCCAAACTTTTCTTAACATAATTTCCAATAAGGATATTCCAACTGCCAACACGCAAATCCTCCAACAATCTGGCTCAGGCCCATGATCGAATAGGCACAGGAAGCCCATGCTTAGACTTTATATTTTTGAGGGGCCCCCAAATCACACATTTTATATAAATATTTAACAATTCTAACATAATTTGCCACTAAATTTACCTTAAAAAGTGGCATTACTCACTTTAACAAAAAACAGTTATCACTTGCGTTAAATTTGTTCAAATATTGGGAAAATAATCAAAAACATACTATAGAACATTAGGAATATTTTCATTACTTATTAACATTTATTAAATATTATTTATAATGTGTTTCGTTGCCATCGAGGGGCCAGGATTTTAGTGCATGTAAAAGCTCGATTTGATGTTTAAGGGTTTATATGGGAACAATGGGCCCCCATTTATAAGCGGGCTTCCCTTGTTTCAATGTCTTAATCGGGCTCTGATCTGGCTGCTCTCTCATAAGGATCTCGATAAAGATCGAACCCACAACCATACGATTATGAAATCAGTGCTCTTCCGTCCACGGACCTAAACAGTGTAATTTAAAGTTATTTCAGTAATTAAATAAATATGTAAAAGAAAAGACATTGTTCTAAATATCATATTAGAACATTATATCGTGGATGACATGGCATTGACACAGTCTCCTCTTAATCCCCATCATCCCTTTACCAGATAACCCAATTCCCTTTTCCCCTACGAAATCACAGACGGAAAATTACCACAAAGAGTTTGATTCTTCCATGCCCCCTACAGCCCTCCGGAACAAAATTATCGATGATTTGGCGTGTGTGCGCCCGCGCTCCCGCTCAGGCCGCAGAACCCTCTTTTCCTCTCTACTCGCACAAAAGGATGGCTGCATGTGGCAGAGTTTCGGTTCTGGTAATGATGCCGAGGTCTTGCGGGGTCAAGAGTAAAAAGGCGCCCCCTCCTGTATAAATAGATTAGGGTGCATCACCACTCGAGACACAATGGACTGGGGTTGAGAGTTTTTAAGAGGGGGGGGGGGGGGGGGTAGAGGAATAATTCACACCCCCTCTTTTCCCAAATCAAAAGCGGACGACTCTATGTAAAATATATCTATTCAATTGGTTGGGTTAACTTTCGGGTCTATCGGGTGTCTCACACTTATGGGGGATTTTTAGGGGGAGGGTTCGCATCTGTGTAGGTGGGGGGAGATTGAAGAATTTTTGTGATGAGAAAATATATTTTGCTGCATTTTTGTATTAATTAATTTCGTTTTATACTCTTTGCAAACGTATTTTGATATTCTTCTTCTATATGCTTTTTAATCTTTGCATTGTATTTTGCCCATTCAGATTTGCTACAGATTTGGATCTTTGGATATCTTCTTCGGATTCACGATTAATTATTTTAAGTATTCTTTCATAATCATTTTATGTATTTAAATCACTAATTGACATAGTGACAGTGAGGTCTTCGTTTTAACTCGACCTTTCGGCATATGTTTGTTTCGCAGTTACGACCACACGCGTTGTTCGATTTTCTTTTTCGGAACTCTTTTAAAATATTATTACTAATAAAACCAAATAAAGAAGTAATACGTAAAAGTTTCTTTTATCTTGTCATTAAATTTTATAATGAACATCCTTAGAGTCTAAAATATCTAAAAAACGCAACAATATTCTTAAGACATTTAAAACAACATTTATTTGATATTAAAAATGTCGATTTATTTTCTTAACGTTAATAATTTTAAATGTGTCATTTTAGAATGTAATATTTTAATGTAATTTGCAATGTCATAAAATTTGTAATGTCATGTAATTTTAGTATTTTTTAAATTTTTTGTAATTTTAGTATTTTTAATATTTTATGTAATTTTAGTATTTTAAAAATTTTATGTAATTTTAGTATTTTTAAAATTTTATGTAATTTTAGTATATTTTAAACGTAATTTTTAATGTCATGTAATTTTAGTGTTTTTTTTAATGTTTGAATGTAATTTAAATGTTTAATTTAATTTTAATATTTTAATGTAATGTTATTGTTTAATTTAATTTTAATGTAATTTTAAAGTTTTAAAGTTTATTTTAATTTTAAAGTTTTAATTTAATTTGAACTTTTTTATGTCAGTTTAAATGTTTTATTAAAGGGTCTTAATTTAAAAATTTTAATTAATTTTTATTTATCAATATCTAATTTTTATGTTATTTGTTCGAAAGTATTTTTTAAGCAACTTTTTTCAAGATTTTCAAGAACAAAAAAAAAGTACAGGATATTATAAAGTTGGTAACTATAAAAATACGTAATAACAAGTTATGATTGCACAATTTCTCCTCTGAAAGAACAGGTTAATTGACGGTTCATTCACAATTTTATTAGAGAGAATGGATTGAAAAATTTTTTATAAAAGTTTTTACAATTTTTATCACTTTGAAATAGGTACCTTAGGTAAATAGTAAATCTTTTAACCGAAAAAATGACTAAATACAATTACAAATTCATAATAAATAAACGAAAATGATAAAGAAAGACATACGTACAGATTCTAAAAAGTACGAGTTTGGGTGAGTTCGAATTAAAAATCCAGAAATTTATATTGCAAAACACGGGCTCCTGTAATCAACTATGCCGGTAATACACTTGGTGCATATAAACTACCTCTGACGTCACAGTTTGTGCCATTTTTATTAAAATGGTGACTTCATTCGATCTTCGTAAGACAGAGATAAAATAGTACTTTTATTAAATAATTATTGCATTTAACACAGGGTAACGCGATAAGCCATGTAACGGGTATTTTTATTTTATTTGTCGTGAGTTCTACTGTTCCCAGAATGAATAAAGGACTAATATCTGAATAATCGTTACAGTTCTTAGTAAAGTTCAACCAATGCTTTTTTAAAGGAAAGATGTTTATGAAAAAAAAAAACGAATAAATTATTTTCCATTTTTTTTCTAAACATAACATTTTTTGTTAAAAATAAGCATAATAGTTTATACTAACATATAGCATATAGTAAATACTAATAATAAAATAACAAATGACAACTATTCTAAAGTTAATATCACAAAAAATAACTATGCGCATTTCATGACGTTATGACAATTAAATATCATTCACCTAACTGTAGTGATCTAATATATTAAAGCTGTGCATAATATTACAATCTGTCGACTCAACATAAGCCATAACAACTCTTTCCGCAAAACTGCTGCTATTCTCCCGATTCTACGGTAATAATTAATATTTAACACATAATATATATATATAATATTTAACAAATAATATATATAATATTTAACAAATAATATATATATAACATTTAACAATAATATATATAATATTTAACAAAAAATATATAAAATATTTAACAAATAATATATATAATATTTAACAAATAATATATATAATATTTAACAAATAATATATATAATATTTAACAAATAATATATATAATATTTAACAAATAATATATATAATATTTAATAAATAATATTTGATAAATAATATTTAATAAATAATATTTAATAAATAATATTTAATAAATAATATTTAATAAATAATATTTAATAAATAATATTTAATAAATAATATTTAATAAATAATATTTAATGAATAATATTTGATAAATAATATTTGGTAAATTATATTTGATAATATATTTGATAATTAATATTTAATAATTAATATTTAATCATTATTAATTAATATTTAATCATTATTAATTAATATTTAATAATTAATATTTAATAATTAATATTTAATAATTAATATTTAATAATTAATATTTAATAATTAATATTTAATAATTAATATTTAATAATTAATCATTAATAATTAATATTTAATATTTAATATTTAATAATTAATATTAATATTAATAATTAATAATTAATAATATTTAATAAATAAGATTTAATTTTAAACAGTAATATTTAACAAATATGCACTTTCTCAAATTGCTTGATTTCTTAAAAGTGTTGAAGTGGGAGGGGGAATTTTCCAACCCCCCTGCCCCCAATGTACGCCCTTACGTTCCATGAAAAACAAGTCGTGAACAGGCACTCTGTGTGCACTTTTTCACACCCTGCGCCTCTACGCAGTCCGGGCTGCACACCGGGGTCCCCGTTGACAGATGTTATCAGAACACAAGATCTACCCTCCGTCAGGTATTATTATAATAAGCCGCGAAAGCAGATGTTAACATGCCCATGTCATGTCTCATGCAAAACCACCATTAGCGAAAGAAATGTATTTGGGTCCCCCCCTCGTTTAGATTTCGTTTTTGTGTTGTTTCAACCGGGAAAGGTGTGCGCGCTTTTTGTTTGTTTATCACGCGAGAGCACAGGTCTGAACAGTTCTTAATTCAAGCCACTCGATCAAGGGAACGTTGTTTTGCAGTAGCGAGATCTGTTGTTGGGTTTGAAAATGATTTTCGTGTCTGACTTTGGATAGCTAATGACTGGGAATGGGGAAGTGAATGGAAGATGCAGTTGATAGGTTTGTCGTAGTAGGGGTGAGCGATATTTACTTAACAGTAAAAAGCAGAGTCGTTCTCAGCTGTCGCGAGGTCCGGAACAAAACTAGAATTGGAGCTCCTTTTAAATACATATAAAAAATTATTAAGAGGTTTACCAGATTTTTTTTTAATCCTGTCTAAAGGATTAATATTAAAATACAAATACAAGTTAAAATACGTAATAAAATTAAAGAAATCTGTACATGTTTCGGGAGATACATCTCCCTTCATCAGCAGAAAATTAAAAAGTCTATGTATGCAATAAAATAGAAATAAACCCAGAATTGAATGTGTTGCCAAAGAATATCTCCCGAAACATGTACAAATCTTTTGGATTTTATTACGTATTATAACGTTGTATTTGTATTTTATTATTCTTAACGCAATGTTCCATAAGACGAGTTTTTATCTCATTAAAGGAATAACGAGTAAGCAATATATAATGTTTGAAAGAAGAAAGCTTAACTCAGAGATATCAGTAATCTTTCACGGATCTCCAGTTTTTCGAGGAATGCAAATAAATTTTGAATTAAAAAAATATCTTATGTTAAAATATATTTTTAATTTGGAGGATAATACGACAGGCTATATCAATTAAAATAGTTTAATATTTAAAAAATACATGTATTGGAAATATCAAATAAAATATTTTGCATTGCTAACAGCTTTACAATTTTGAAATGATCTTCAATCGTTAGAGGATTAAGAGAAATACAAGATTCAAAAGACAACGCAAAAAACGCGGGTCATTGTGCGGTGGCGCGCATTGTACACCCACCCCTAACAACCTGGTTAAACGAGCTGGATAGATATAAGTTTTACGAATAAAAAAAGTTGATTTTTAGAAAATTGTTTGAAATGATATCTTTATCAGATTGGAGTAAAAAATATTTTCTTGCCTACAATATAGGGAATATGCAAGCACAGAGGTCAATTTTTACAGTTTTAATTTTTTTCCATTTAGAGGAAATATCGTTGGTGTGACTGTATTGGAGAATGACCACAAAAGTTTTACGTTCAAAGTTTATTTGATATAAAAAAATAAACATACTGTTCCGTTAAGAAGAAAAATATGCCATGTTAAGTTTAATCTGCAGGTTTTAAGAAAATTATATTTTGACACTTCAAAATAAATTTTAAGATTATGCATTCAAATACTCCATTATTAATTCAAATACTCCATTATTGATTCAAATACTCCATTATTAATTCAAATACTCCATTATTAATTCAAATACTCCATTATTAATTCAAATACTCCATTATTAATTCAAATACTCCATTATTAATTCAAATACTCCATTATTAATTCGAATACTCCATTATTAATTCAAATACTCCATTATTAATTCAAATACTCCATTATTAATTCGAATACTCCATTATTAATTCAAATACTCCATTATTAATTCAAATACTCCATTATTAATTCGAATACTCCATTATTAATTCAAATACTCCATTATTAATTCAAATACTCCAAAAGTAATTTATGTGACTATATTTTCCCAAGCTATTCAGCTCTATTACATAGCACTTCTTGAAGTCCAGCCGTAACGAAAGCTACTTGCGAAGAAAGTATTCGGAATACCTGAACATGGATTTCGTCGCCGGGCAGCGTTCGCTACGGCTGCTAAAACTTTAGTTTGAAAATACGAGGTGTTCACTCTATACCGTCGATATAATCAATTTTCATTTTCAACAAATATACAGCCTTGACATTTAACAGAAACATTTAAAATACTAGAAATACAATATTTAAATATAGAATGCGAAGTTGCTTACTGGTGTAGCTTAAATATGTCGTGATCTAAACATCCTCACGCCCATACATGCGAGTGGGGTGCCAGCTCAGGTGTTGCCCTTACCATCTGACCATGGACCAAAATTCCGTGACAGTCTTCCCGGGTCTTCGCTTACAAAACTACCCTCGAATAATAAAGACACAGAACACTCCAATTTTGATTTGTGCACGCCCCCCATTACCTTTGGGGAATCATCCCTTCTCATTAATTTGGCAGGGTAGGTGTGGCGCTTTTTGTCTCTCTCTCTCTCTCTCTCTCCCCGATCCATAACTGGGCGTCGGGACCTGTCCGATATCAAAAATAACTTCAAATTAGTTTTTAATCTGTTAATGATTAGCATTCAACAGCTAACGCAATTTGTCATGCGTCTTGCCCCAGAGAGACCACGACACGCATGCAACGTGTTGTGCGCTTTTTTTTTGCCGCATCTCTCCGCAAGTATTTCCAAGTGTCGCGCCATCCATTACTCCATCTCTCTCTCTATATATATACACTCGCTCAATCTGCAATCGCTCGGATTGTTTGTATTTGGAATGAAGTGGTAAGGAGTGGATTTGTTATTTGTTAAATGTGTATGCTTTAATATGACAAAACAAGGTTATGGCAGGGACTTCATCAAACTTTAACAACAATGTATCAATTACATTTATGAATATATCTTTAGACTTATTAATATATTTTTACACTTATAATATATTTTTCTACTTATAACATAACTTTATACTTATTAATATGTATTTTTACATTTATATATTACTAAGTGTAACATATAGTAACATTTTTACACTTATTACTATATTTTACTCTTATAAATATATTTTTAAACTTATAATATATTTTTACTACATTATTATAATATACTTTTTTTTACTAATATACTTTTATTAATATATTTTTACACTTATTAATATATTTTTACTCTTAAAATATATTTTTACACTTATAATTTCATTTTACATTTATAACACCATTTTACACTTATTACTATATTTTACACTTATTAATATACTATTTCATACAGTTTTACACTTATTAATAACGTATTTAATATAGTTTTACACTTACTCTTAACTTTAATTGATTAGTGTAAATTTACTCTATACTAATTACAATATACTATTTAATATAAATTTGCACTTATTAATGTACTATTTCATATAGTTTTACACTTATTAATGTACTATTTAATATAGTTTTACACTTATATATTTTTACACTTATTAATATAATTTTACACTTATTAAAATATTTTACACTAATCAATATATTTTAATTCTTATAATATATTTTACACTATTAATACATATTTTTACACTTATTAATATATTTTTATATTTATAATATATTTTTACACTTATCATATATTTTACACTTATTAATTTATTTTTACATTAATATATTTTTACACTTATTAATATATTTTTCTTATGAAGCCATTAGGGATTAACTTGCTTATTATGACTTAATATTACAAGAAGTTTTGAAAACTATTATTTTTACAGGTATTATTAAATACAGTTTTATTTTTTTAATTATGAATTTAACATAATAAATTAATCATATAAATGACTAAATTGCACAATTTAGGAGTTAATTCAATTATTAATGCATTATTTATATGTTTTATTGCCTATTTCTTATCAAAATTCACATATGTATACATTTTCTTTTATAAAATTTGATTTAGGAGATGTCCAGGCCCCATGGACCTCTTGGGTGCCTTCATTGATACACTAGACTCATTTTACAGCAACCCTACGGTATTATCCTGTCTTTATTACAACCGCCACTGAAAATCCCGATCGATTCATTGGTATTCCTGTAATAGTTTTTTAATCGGTATATTAATTATCTGGTATTCCCCCCGTGAGGTGATGTTTTCAACTCGGGGGACTATTGTATTAAAAAAAAATAACATTACATTCCTTAAATTACTACAAAAATAAACATATACAACTTTAGAAAAATTCAATCACGTCGAATACAGTTACCAAAAATTCTCAATCAGCGCTTCACTGCTTTATCCCCCCAAAAGACAACACATTATCCCAAACACCCTTTTTAATTTTTAAAAACAAAACCCCCTTTCAAAACACATTAATAAAAAAAAAAACCATCTCTCCTTCCCCGGCCCTGCTCAATCCTTCCTCCTTCGCAACCAGAATAACAACTTAATCTTTTATTTTTTTTCGCAAACAACACCAAGAGCAAACTTAACCAGCAGGCAGAGGTGATATACGGTTTAGAGTTTCGAAAATTAACAATGCTTGCCATATACCCATTTTTCCCAAACTGACACATAGAGGGGGGGGGGGATGGCCCAGAAAAAATCCCCCCCCCCCTTTTACCCATCGAGAAATGCCCTCCTATTAAATGGGCGCAAGTGAAGCCTGATCCCCCGCCATACATCAGGGCCCTATCCAAGGTGGGGCCGCCTGCTCTTAAGGCCGAAATATGTAATTAACTTCTGATAAATGATCGTTTGCTGGCGCCCCTCCTCCCACCTTCCCCATCCCTGCCTCTCGAACATTTCGAGGTTCATGTTCCCCTATCTCTTTGCGGCTTCTTCCCTGGGTTTCAGAATGCAGCGGCCATTTCTGAACACGGTGGTTGCAAGAGCGAGGGATTTGGAATTCTGATTATCAGTTTGGCTGGTGAGTTGGTTAATTAACGTCGCCCTAGAGCTGCATAGTGGGCTATTGGAGAGGGTTCGGGGTCAATCTCGAAGGAAAGACCCGGGAACTCTGCCTCGTAATTTTGAAGGTTATCAGTTTGAGTTTTGGAAGGGAAATGTTTTTGAATTTAAAAGTAAAATATTATTATTAAAAGAATACGTATTACTGCAGTGTCCTGTTTGGTGGAGTTTTAAACGAAATTTTTACTAGCGTTGTAATAGCGCAAACGGTTATCCCCTCATATCTTAGTTAACAGTGGAAAATGTCGCAAGTTTTTTTTTATTGCTATATGTAGCACTTTGTGAGTTTTACCTTGTGCCAAAATCCCACATGTCATCAGCTAATCCATTAAAAATAAAAATTTTTAAAAAAATTGTCACAGAATCCTCATTAGGAGCCATTTTTTTTTTTTTTTTTTGCTGAAAGAACTAAAATTTTAAAAGTTACAAAACCACATTTTTAAAATTCATTGGTTAGTTAATAAACATCGCATTAAAGCTACACAACGGTTCGGGGTATATGCAAAAGAAAAGACCAGGGAACACTGCCTCGTAATTTTGGACCAAGGTCAGATTACGGTTACAAAAGCTGAGTTGAACCCCTCACTCTTTCAGTATAGAATATCAATAATAAAAATCACTTTTCTCTTAAAACACATTGGAATGCAAAGTCAATATCTTATTTTGGTGCAAAATATTACAAAATAGCATCAGAAAAGCTACCGTCTCACTCGTTTTCAGTCTAGTCCAATAATCATTTCAAAATATTTGCTTCCAATGTTTGCCTCCCTCTGTTGCCATGAAGCACCAGCGGCATAGGCTAGGTACACACTGACACAACTGCGTGCCTTTGACTTGGGGATGTATGGTTCTGGCCGATTTCTTCGACCAGCTTTCCAACCTTCACAATTTGAAGATAATTGCCAATAGTGAAGCGGCCATGAGCAACGGCTTTGGCTTTTGGGCAATCAGAAACATTCTTCTGATAGTGCGATATCAAAACTTGTCAATCTCCAAATCTCTGACTTTTAATTAACATTAATTAGTTATTAATAAGGACTATTAATAATTAGTAATAAATAGCAATTTGATTAGTAATAAATAAAGATTTAATTAGTAATAAATAACTATTTAATTAGTAATAAATAAGGACTACATATTAAATTGACAATGCTATTACTCAAGTATGTTAACCCAAGAACTCCAAGAACTCTTTGCATTTTCCGTTCTTTCTATGTAACAGTTATTCATCCTTATGTTCTTTACCCTAGAATGTGTTATACTTATAGAGAAAAGAAACATAATCTGTTTTGGATCTGTAAAAGAACGAGTTGAAAAAAATATCGATGTTTTTTAAACACAAAATCATGATGCTGTTCTCGTTTATTTTAAAAAACAGAGAACCAAAAGAACGAGTCGTTATGTTGTCGCCTGAGCGGCGCCGACGGAGTGGCAAAGGGTTAAAATTCAAGTCAATATGACATTGGTTAAATAAAACCATACAAAAGCTTGTAACTAAAAACAAAAATCGTATTAACTATATACTTAAAAGATTCAATGTGGTCGCCATGTCTTCTAGAC
The DNA here is from genome assembly GCA_963932185.1 of Troglohyphantes excavatus. Lineage (NCBI taxonomy): Eukaryota > Metazoa > Arthropoda > Arachnida > Araneae > Linyphiidae > Troglohyphantes > Troglohyphantes excavatus. The sequence goes on along the minus strand of OZ010671.1, from coordinate 62,996,248 downwards.
TAATCCTACGAAATACCTGAGAATGTTTACCTTGACGGATCCTCCTCCATGGTTCAGATGTCACGATGCAAAAACCGCTTTAACGATGCCAGAGAGGTTGAAAAGGTGTTGAAGGAACATATCAATTACCTCAGACCCTTCCTACAGCTGACGCCTTTGATCTTATCTATACATTATCTTCACCAGCGAAATGTCAAACGCTTCGATGCGTTTCAAAAAGATCTGCCAGGCACGTGAAATGAATGGTTATCGAGTGTTGAGCCATTATTTAAAAAAAATATTATTATTGAATTCAAGTTGTTAATTAAATTTAACACTTTGTTTTTAGTGTTCCATACCCTAAAGAGAAGATACAAAATTATAATATAGAGAGTTTGTTAATTGATGTGATTGTTCTTGGAGTATATCTTTGAAGTTTTTAAAGGTATGATAGTCTAATTGTCATGGCACCGGACTCGGTAAAGGTCTCAAGTTCGAGTCCCAGTTCGTCAATATGTAACTTTTCGTACGAAGGGGGGTGCGAATGTCCTGGTTGGTGCTTTGCAAGTTTTCAAAGGGGAAGTAAACATGCCTATCTCTAGTGCCTCTTTAATGAATGGCTGTAATTCTGAATATAATAGAACAGCTTATTACGGTTGTATTGTAATTTCCTCTTAAATACGGGAGTTTTACGTAACATATTATGGTGGAAACTTACTAGTAGTTTCGATTTCTTCCCTACAGCAGACAACTTTGCTTTTGTTTGTTGAGTCGCTACGCTTGCAATTATGCGAAAGCTTGTTTATAATATTTGTTTTTTTCCAAACAAGTACTATTTTTATTATATATGTGAATGAAACGAAATACAGATATACTTATATCTGTATATAAGTTGCTTATAATTATAATTACTACGAAATACGGAAAAATACTTCTATTTTAACATAAAAATGCTTCATAAACGATGAGTACAATCTATCTCAGTGTATGAAGTAAATATTTCTATATTGAGGTATTATTTAATGACAAAAACTTAAAATTATAGTTCAGGAACTGAAGTTCCATGCTAATAATACGGAACTTCTTCGGCGTCGCGGATTTTTCTCCATGTTCGGTTGGAACAGCGGTCGTCTTCTTCTTCTCTGCGTGAAACTCCCCATATTATAACTATTAGATTATAACTATATTGTGTTTATTAATTTTTTTTTCAATTTTCTTGCGACGTTCAAAAATTGCAAAGTATAGCCCAGATCATATCCTGACCTGCATAAGATGCATCTGCAAAGTTTCAATGTCTTATGCCAAGCCGTTTTAAAATTTATCGATAACAAGACAAAAAACAACAAACATTCATTTCATAATTATGTAAGATAAATTAAAATTATATAATATTTTTAACTTTAAATTGTAACTTTTTTAACCACAAATTTAACCCCAATTCCTTACTTTCGTTCGGGAAAACATTACTTGCGATTACATTATTTCTTACTTTATTTTCACTTTATATCTCTGAAGTATTTGTTTCTTTAAAAAACTAGGCATGTCACGTGATGCGAAACCCCTATTATTATATTCTGAAAAACGGGGACTGTCTTTAAAGTGTAAGCCTGAACAATTTTATTTATTTCACAGCAATACTAAGTTAAAATAACAAAAGAAATTTAACCTGCAAATTGTGAAAGAAGTATTAGTTCAATCGAAAATTTAGTCGCCCAAAGCCTTAAAACTCTCTTAAATTGCTAGTTATCTGATAAAAAGAGCTGTTTTGAAATGAAAGATTTCATTTTTAATTAGAAACTTGGACGCTTTTTAAATTCTCAGGGGAGAAAAAAAAGTCTCGTGCGTTTCCGATTACTGTTTGATGTTATCCTCTAATTAATGTACCTAAACTAAAAATGAGTAAAGTAGTTTATTTCAATAAATAATGCAAGACATTTGGGAAAATTTACGTAAAAATTGTTCGAGAAATAGAGTTTAAATAATTGTACCGAAAAGTTAGCTGAAAAATTGTATTCAAAAATGGCTAAAAACGTATTTCTAGAAATTCAAGAAACTTGATCATATATGATCAAGTTTCTAGAATTATCAGAAATACGTTTTTGTCTTTAGCGTTCCATAGCATTTACACACGAGTAGCAAATATTCAAAACGTGTTTTTTTCACATAAACCCTTTGCACTCTCCTGTCGCCTCTCAGACGCCAACAGAACGACCCGTTCTTTGGTTCCCTGTTCTTTAAAATAAACGAGAACATGATCTTGAGTTTAAAAAAAAAACATGATCTTTTTTCAACTTGTTGTCTTGCAGATCCAAAATAGATTATGCTTTTGTTTTCCTCTATGAGCAAAAAAAAATTATGGGGAAAAGAACATAAAGAGGAATAAATGCTCCGTAAGAAGAACGCAAAGTGTTCTTGGAGTGTAAAGGATTAAGGTGATTTGTGAGAATACGCAAATAACTTTTACTAATATATATTGCCTCGCGTACAAATGACAATCTTTGAGAGTTAATTTCAATGGGAAATTATGTGTTTTGGACGAATATCCTCGTCGCCAAAACTCTAGTGTGTTAAGAGTTAACATTCAGAGAGAGAGATGACCACTGTTGCCATTTCTAACTAAGTATAACTAAACTAAAAACAGTGAGGATGTTGGTCGGCGAGATAATATTACAGTAAATGAACCTTTTATTTCAGAAACAAGCTAAATGTACCTTTTAAAATTTTCGGGAAACAAAGAAAACATTCTATTTTTGATATTAATATAGATTTTTACTTAAAAGAAATGAGAGTATCAATTAACATCTCCCCGATGTGGATGTTGCCAATAATTAAATTACAATATTTATTAAAATTATTAATATTAATTAAGTTAAAATATCACTAAAAAACATTTTGCAGTTAGCATAAACTTAAAGTTAATTTGTCGATCGACGGAATGGCAGTCGACAAGATTGTGCACAAAATTATATGTTTTCCATATGAAATTCTGATTTCATAAAAAAAAATTGAGAACCTGGTCAACAGACGATTAAAAGAATGAGTTAGTCGGATGTTTTGACACATGATCAATGGCTGAGAATCTTTTTTATTCCGCCAAATCTGCATCATCGCCGAATCAAAGAAGGTTCGGCCATTTTATTTCGTTTTATTTGTAATTGAACGTTCGCAGTGGCCTGGTCGAAAGAGAATCAAGGTTACAATCGGGGGGTTGTAGGTTCTCGCCTTGGGAGAGCAGAGATCTCGTAATCAGGATTGCGAGTTCGATCGATCGCAGTGTGGTCGAACTCGAAACTCTCCTGCACTCTTCTGACCGAGCCACCGCGGAACCTTCAACGATTCAAGAAATTCCACCACGGTGCTAAACCAATAAAACACGCGTGCCTTTTACAATAATAAAAAGAACACTTCCAGAACCAATTCTTTCCACCCCGCCCACCAACTTTGTCTAAAGAATAAAAAGTTTACGACTCTCCTTTGTGTTAATTTTCCTGGAACCCCGCCCGCCACCCCATTCGCACTGTTTGCGTTTCCTGGAACTTACCTGTGCGGATGCCGACTCAAGGAGGAAAGGCATTCATCACCCCCTGGCAATATTACCTGACCCTTGAACCCTCCCCTTTTTCTTAAGGGGATGGTCGAATCGGAAGGAATAGAGGTTTTTTCTTCATCTTTGATATATTTTTTATGCCGGTGGCAATGGCTGTGAGGTCGTTTGCGCGTGCAAGGGTAGATGTGTTAGTCTTAGAGCCACATCTCCCCCCAACACTATCTTCTTTTTTTGAGGTTGTATCCGGATAGGAAAAGAAAATGGAGTAAAAAATGTTTTTTCGTGAAATATGTGTGTAGAATTCTTACTTTTTTTTGTGTGTTTGGAAGGAGGATTTGTTGTGGACGTTTGAATGTTTAAGTGTTTCGGGAAATCGCCAGTGATTTTTTTTTCTTCTTGGTAGTGCTTAGCTGCAAATGAGGTTCGAGTCCCGATAATTCACTTTAAGAGTTATTTTTTTTTATTGTTCTGTTTTTTAAAATGGGAATGAACTTAACATTAAAGGAAATCTCCCTTGGTGAATTTATAAGTATAAAATATTCATTTAAAAATAAAGAAGGCTTCTCTTGATAAATGCGAAATTAAAATATAAATCCAGTGTTGTGTAATTTAGCCCTCTTCAGTAGTACGAATAATAAAAAGGTTAAAAATCTCATAACTTTCTGTGGAGCTAATAAATTCTTAAATGTATTTTTTTAAAAGATCCGTGGTTGCCGAGCGATTAAAGTAAAAAGTTTACAATCTTAGGGTTGTGAGTTCGAATTTCGACTTCGTAGGGTTGGCAGCTTCGTTTCTCGTTGTCAGAAAAATATACGCCGTGTAAAGGGGACTGGTACAAGTTAAATATGACGTGGTCCAAACGGCGTCTTCGTGAATGCACCGAACTGTCGTCAATAGCTCATTGTATAACTCTAGTGCGACATTATGTTCAACAAACCAATCAACCCTTCACACTGTTGGCGACAGTCCTTATTCTATCTCGAAAAAAAAAGACCCGTGAACACTGCGTCATCATTTTAAACCCTGGTCAAATGAACAGTCTATTTGGAGACAGGCAACGGCACATTGTTTTTAAAAAACAGTTGGTACCCTTTTCATGCAGTCGGTTTTGGCCCCGGGAAATGGCACATTACTTTTTAAAAAATAGCTAGTATCCCCTTCCAGTAGTCGTTTGGAGTACCTTATTTCTTCGAACAGTCGATTATGGTACCTCACACACAAATGCATTGCTTTGTAAAGAGCAATGAATGTCCATAGTACTGCACGCAGAAGTTTACACCTCGACATCTGACTAAACATACGTTAGTTTAAATTTTAAACGATATTGATCCTAATTCAACCTGTAATTCCTGCCAGGAATTCAACCTGTAATTCCTGCCAGGAATTCAACCTAAATTGAATTCTTATCAGTCATATCCTATGAGTTAAAGGGTCTTTCCTTCGAGATAGACCCCAAACCGTCGCCAATAGCCCACTGTGCAGCTCTAGTGCGACGTTAATTAACCAAACCAAACCTATCTGTTTAAACAGCCAACCTCCTCGTGGTGTCTTCAGGGTAACGCTAATACTAGGGTGAACAAAAAAAAATGTATGATAATAAATAATAATTAAGGCAATAAATAAAATTGATGGCAATCCCGACCACTGAACTCTAACTGTAACTTCTGGAACGCTCATAACCAGTTCCTTCTATGGACGCGGTTGAAGGTGTACTGTAAGCAGCCATACTCAACCCCAACTAATTTTTAAAGTGCTTTTTTTCCCCTTTTAAACGTTATAGAAATTTTAAATATATTTAGTTATTTTACTTTCTACATATACGATCAATTTGTATTTCGCATAAATATAATTTTTTTTATTGCTGCTTATCCACTTATTATTGGTTAAAATGGATTTCGAAGCATAGGCATTCAAAATGGATTTCAATGGAAAATTAAAAAAAAAAGATTGCCAAAAGCACTACAATTCGGCCTATTTTAGCATGAACACTATACGAAATAGATAGAAATGGAAGTGGAGTTCAGTTTTTTAACCTTCAATTGGCTTCAAGTCATCAAACTCCCTTGCCCAATCCAGAAGATACAGTTAGATCAGTGATCCGGATGTGGGACTCAACTCACTAAGCTACAAACATGACGCGGAACGTAATTTACTCTTTGGGACTCAACTGAACCAACCCGGTTGGTAGTCAAACCCACGGCAATCGGATGTTGAGTCTGACGCCCTTACCATTCTTCCATAATATTTGCAAGAATAACAAATAGAAATGCTAACTCTCAAAATCAGTTGTTTGATTCCAATCAGTGGCGGACCGTGGTCGAAAAATGTTAGTGCAGCCGAAATCATGTGAATCCCCCCCCCCCCCCCCCCCCATACATGAACTTAGCATACATTTCCAAAAACCATTCATGAACGGAAATTCTTTATTATTGCTACTCAAATCAAAGTTTCCATTCAATTTTTACGAAATGATAACATGCGAAAAAAACGGAAAACACTTACTTATTTTTTGAAAATTAAAGCAATCCTGCTTTCTTTTAAACATGCGAATCGGTCCATTTTAATATTAACTTACATAACGAAACAAAAGCAGGACCATGGTCCTGAAACAACAGCACACAGTAAATGTATCACGAAAACCATTTCCGTTTGGAGATATTCTCGTAAGTTCTCGTTTCACCAACGAGCCAATCAGCATATCGAACCTCAAGTACAGCTAAAACAAGAATATTCATTTCGGCTGTACCTTCTCACAAATGCAGTGCATTAGTATGGGGGGAATCTCCATACTACGTAGAGGTTGCCATGGCAACGATGCAGCCGATTTCGAATTTCGCTTTTTGGCTGCAGTTTGATTGAATGGAGTTTTTTCCCCTCATGAATTGTGAATTATGGCAAAAAGGTTTGCTATTTATCGGAGATTTTGTTTACTACCATAGAATTTTCATTTTCAATTCTAATCTTCATTTAAGAAAATTAGTAAAATATCTTATTTTAGTTTAAAAATTCTGAATTTAGGTGCAGCCCGGCTGTACTTGCTGTAGTGGGCGAGCCGCCACTGATACCAATGCAATTGCCGAGGTCACCTTTCAATCCGCCTTTTATCAGTTTGACAACAGTCCCCCCAAATGCAAACTCTTCATAAACTCTTAAATGTATGCAGCAGCTATCTGATAACTCACGCCGCCGTAACAATTTCGAAAAGTCTTCCTCAACCTCACGAGCTGCGCCTGATAATTACGCCTTGATAGTTTATAAAAGGCGCCTTTAAGCTCGGCCGTCCGCGGGTTTCACGCCTACCGTTTCTCTGCAAGCTCACCAAAACTTTTAAAAGCGCAAGCGTGGTGCAGCGGCACCTGTTTGGAATTCTTATTATCAGAGACCATGGGGAATAACTGGAGGGAAATTTAAATGGCTCGTAGGGGAGAAATGGAAGATTTTCCCCTTCTGTTTTGTTGCTCATATTTTGATCGTTCTCTGAAGAAATGAAGATGCATGATGCTGATAGCCGTTTTGATTTCGAATTCTGACCACGAACTTGAAGGGGAGATTATTAATTTTGTTGGGGAAAAAAAATCGGATCGTTTAATAGGGCCGAAAATATCGATGAAATATGGAGGGAAATCATCGGATCCATTTCATGAAAATTACAACAATAAATAAAAAAAAATCTGATATTATATATATAGGAAAAAAAAATGGAATTGTTTAGTAAAAGTTTGCAATAAATAATTTAAAATGCCCTAATATCCAAATATCACATTTTAGTAGAGCCTAGAGGAACGTTTGTCTAGTTTCCATTACCTTTTTATGAAATATATAAAAAAAAATTAAGTGTTGTTTTGGCTTAACAATTATGTTCCTTAGACGCGAATAATTAGCTTAAAAATTATGAAGCAAATAACCAAAACTTGTTTCGTCCAAAATTTCAAAAAATTAAGTGTTGCCTCTTCAGTAAAAAGTAACTTCAATTTTTTAAAAGAAAAATACAATTTGAACTATTAGCTATCAATAATCAATAAACAAAATATTCGATGGCCATATTACATCATTGAATTCGCCTGTGAATTTTCTATAGAACTAAACTATTTCATTAGTTCAAAACACGTTTTGCCCAATTGAAATTAATATGCAAAACTTGGGATCTGTATACGAGTCAATGCATTTAGGAAAAGTTATTTTCGTTTTCCTACGAATCGGCTCAATGTGACAAAACACGTTTTGATTGTTTGATCCTCAATTAGCAATATTTATCTAAATTGCCCTCGTTTGATAAAAAAAATCAAGCACCAATGAGTAAAATCTTGAAACAAAGCAAAACACGTACGTGACATAGATGGGGATTGCCGAATCAAACGCAACAGCATGCATATCTTCTTACATTAAACTTTTGTTTTATTTAATACAGATAATATCAAACAATTTAGTCATTGTTTTAAAACATTTTCAAATTATGTTCATATTCATATTCATTTTATTGAATTCGATTATATTTGTTCAAAACTTTATTCGAAACGTTACAAGTTATTAAACTGAGTAACTGATTTTTGATACATGAAATATTGAACGTATATCGCAAAAGGGTCGTTGTCTATGTCTTTGTCCAAATGTCTTCACGTTAGACGTATCGCGGAAGTTTGCAGAGTGTTTTGCCATCTTCAGGTGGTGTCCTCGTTATCTGAGGTCGGTGTTAACGGGTATTTCGTAAGGAATTGACTCCGAATCGTTGCTAGTAGTCTATTATATAGCTCCAGGGCCGTCGTTAGGGGAATACGATTTGAGGGGGGGGGGGGGGAAGAATTGACAACATTTCGCCGAGTAAAAATTTTGATGAAGCTGAAATAATTCACAGTAATTTTTCAAAGGAAACATCCAAGGCAGTCCAACATCCATCCAGTTGGCAAGTTAACGTTCACTCACTAAAAATAATTGTTCTTTAAATATCGAAACCTATGTAAAAGAACCATAAACGTAGTTGTCGAATTATACATTAAGAAAAATCTTTATATTTTCAACAGAATTGCAAAATTAAAAAAAATTCGAATGTTTCGAAAAATGAATATGTAAAATGCCGAATATACCAAACTTGGAAACTTATATGGGGGGGGAGGGAGACCCCCCCCCCCCCCAACCCGGCGATGGACGACCCTGTTCTGCCCTAGTGCAACATCAATTCAACTAACCTTCTGTGGTATAAAAGAGGCAATGTCAAATAAAGAACTTTAGGGAATTAACCACATTAGAGGGAAAAACTCCGTGATAAGTTTCCCTTCCAGTAGGGAAAAGCGGCACCTGTTTTAAAAGAGAAAATATTAAACAAATATTTCTCAACGCCAGCAATTATGGCCTAGTCTTTAAAGAGGTACGGTTTATCTAATGATATGTTAAAGGTATGTTTTGGAAGTGTTAAATCACAGGTTTCCGTTGCGATGCATCCACTCTTTATAATTTTTGACCCTCTTCTTTTGGCTGGAGAAATGCTCGCAGAAATGATTGGTGGGAACCGCACCGTCTTAATTTAGTAATGAGTCGAAAGCGTTGGCGAACTTTCCGGCAAGAAAGTTTTTCGAAATGGATGAGTTTTTGAGAATTAAAAACGTTTGGTGGTGACGTGGAAGGAAAAGGCAAAAGGCCCAGTCGGAGTCAGAAGTCTTAGGTGTTCTAAGTTATTATTAGAAATTTGAATACATTTAAATTGATAATACTACAATATTATTTTTTAAAAACAACTTTCTTGAAAAAATGGCAACTTCAACATCCTTCAATAATTTTAAGATTACGAATTTTAAAAGGAAATTTTTAAGGGGCCGCTCATCTACAATACGTCACGTACCGTTTGGGGGGGGGGGGGGGAAGGGGTTTATCATGAGTGACTGCACGGGTTTACGAGGGATACCAATGATTGTGCAACGTAGAAAATCTTTATAGAAAAAAAACTTTGTTGAGTTGACATTTATATAGTAATATTATATAATTTATATAGTATATCGTAATCTCTTTAAGGGGATGCTTGGAAAAATGCATAGATTGGAAGTTTTTTAACTGCAAAAATATATCGTGGCGTTACATGAGGGAGGGAAAAGAGAGGGAAGGAGGAGAAATTTGATAGTGCGTGACTTGAGAGGAGATCAAAAAGAGGAAAAGTGCTGTGACGTAACAAATGAATATTCCCTGGTTAATATGTATGCTACGGTACGCCTGATTTTTCGTCAAATCTGGTAGCGCTGCTCCAAACACCAATGCAGAGGGTAAATAGATTGTAAATAGAGGAGTTCTTTGATTGGCAACCAAACCGGTTTTTGTCGCCAAGAACGTGTGAATATCGATTTTTCAGAAAAGTCGCCAAAACGTACCGTACAATGCATTTTAACCCATTCACTAAGCCTATTTTCGAGTAATTCTTAAAATAATAAAATTAAGCAATACATGCTTTCGTTTTCTAAATTTCGATTTCCTTGCTAACCCTGCTGTTGATACAATTTTATTAGTAAACTTGTTAGCTAATTTCATTTTCAGTGCCACAAAAAGTTGTTCCCAACAACTTTCTTAAAATTAAAAAATCACCCGTGCATATGTACACTTTTATTGACTTGTTATGGTTGAACATTTTTGCAGCAATCGGATTTTGAGGCCTAGAAAAGGCTGCACCGCACAAAATATTAACAATAATAAAACATGAGTCGTAGTTTGCTGTCCTTTCTTTGCCTTACAGAAAATAAATTAGTACTTAATTTTATAGGTAGTATTTTCATACATGACTAATTAGATGTTAAACTACAAACTAACTTTTTGCATAGCAAAAAGCACGCAACGACGGATCATGAGTATGAAAACTGATGGGGGCTCGAATTCGAACAGTAATAATGAGTTTGGTTTTGTTAATGAATGTCGTTCTGGAGCTGCACAGTGGGCTATTGGCGACGGTTCGGGCCTATCTCGATGGAAAGCCCCTTGGGCGATGCCTCGTATTTTTAAACCATGGTCAGATGACGAGGACAACACCTAAACTGGCACCCAACGCCTTCGATAGACGTCGGGACTTTGGTCCCCGATCAGATTTATCGTGCAACAGTCCCGTATACACGCCGATAATTTTTGTGGATGTTCTGGACGACATTCCTAGTATTTTGTAGTGTAGCTGGCAACCCTCCGATCACAAGAGCACTACTTTTTTTACTTTTCTTAGTCAAGTCTGTCGCACAGGATCGAACCAGGAACCCTCTGATTTCCAGCTGACGCCTTTATCCACTCGGCCACGAAGGCCTCAGTAATAATGAGAGTAAGGTGTAATAATGTGAATAAAGTATGGTAAAAATTATAAGCCTTTTTTATAAGTATATAAAGGTAAATCAAACTACTAAGAAATTTTCCGAACTTAAAAAAATATTTAAAAATATAAATATTAGACTAATGGAGGAAGAATGAACCAAAAATTTAATTGAGAATAACGGATAACAAATAAAAATCAGGGGTACATTTTAGAAAAAAAAAGATAATTTAATAAGTAAAAAATTCATTTGAATAAAATTCGACAATTTACATATAAAATACTTTTTAAAAATTACTTGTCCCTGGTTTAAAAAAGGGACTATGCCTGGGCCCTTTCGGCCCCATGCGCTAGACTCCACCGGTTAAACGTAAATTAATTTAAAAAATAAAACCTCAAATTTCTTAATTTTATACCCGACGTATCTATCATCCTGTCGGAAACAAAGGTCTTTCACATATATATAAAAAAAACTTTTTATTTTACAAAATCTTTCAGTTAATCTCCATTAGAAAAGTGAATTTTGATCCGGGGGTCGGTGTCACCGGACCTGCTGACCCCTTTAATGAGGTGGAGGGGAGGTAGGGGTGCGAGTGTCACTTTAAAGGGACCCAGGGTGTCACCGACCCCTTCATTTAAAGGGGGGTCGAGATTGATCACGCGTCTGGGGGGGGGGGGGGGGGGGGAGGGAGTAGAAAAGGCGTGGGATAAGGTTGCGTAGGAAGCTGTAATTTCGGCGCAATTTCGTAGACGAAGCGTGGCGATAACATTCGGCGATATTTCATCTCCCATTTTAGGCAGTTAAAATGACGGTTGTTGTGAAAAAATATATTTGGAAGCGGATCGGCATTGTGTAAGAGAGTTGTTAAAGGTCATTACAATACTTGTTTTTTTGGACTTTAAATATTGAGTTTACACTGTTAACAATGCAGGCTCATTTTTAAAGAGACTTTCGTTGTTTGTGACGAAACAAACGTCTGCCAAAGGCTCCGATTAAAAATTTCGTTATACTGAGGAAATTCGTTCTGTCGTTTTCTTCACGAAATTTATTTCGTCAAAACTGAAGACTAATTCTAAAATGACAATTAATTGACGGCTCGATTCAAACAAAGGATATCTTGTATGAAGTCACGTGCGCTGTCGACCGTGCAGAAAAGCTCGTTTGAATTATGGAACACACTAATAAGAATATATTATATATTTTGAATATAAGTTTTGACATTACCAAAAAAAAAAGCCGCAATTACAATATATCGTCGCCTTAGGGCAACAGTAGGAAATGAGCAAAAACAGACTTGCTTATAAAACTGATTTTAAAATTTGCTGATTTTTCAATGCTGAATATCTAAGGCTGTAGTTCAGGGATTTCAAAGAAAACATAAAAATGTCCGAGTGTTCCACTAAATAAAGGCACATTTGGTAATATTAGCAAGGCCGAATACTCATTTTCGTTGATTTTTAGATGTCTTACTGTTGCTCTGAGGCGACGATATGTTGTTAACTTTTCCTTTCATCGGCCTAAATGACACCTCTAATATAATATCTTTGCCGAACTTTGTATTTAAGAAACCGGTTCGGTATTTAAATTCCTACTAGCACTTCCTTCTTTCATACAATCTCACAACGTTTGCTAAAATCAATTTAACTCAGCTGCCACTTCTTGGGTTTGGCGAAGTCCCCCGCGAGATTTCGGGTACTTCAAACAACATTTACATCTCCCACCCTCTCTTCCATCATCCTTCGCAAGAAGCCAACATCTGCTAAACTCGCCACTTTGGCCCTTTTTTTTGGCGCGGCGACACCACAGGGGGCATATCGCTAACTCAGCAGGGGCGGCCGTGCCCCTGACCCTTCGGCTAGCAAATAGGGATCTGGATGTACCTGTTGGTAAGCGATAATCCCACCAGGTAATGTGTGTCGATTTGAAGTCATTGTGCGGCGAGATGGATTGCATGATCATGAGCTCGGGATTTTTGGTGTTGTTGTTTGAGAACCTGCTGGGAATAATGTGCAGAAGGTGGTGGGAAACAAAGTCAATATTTGAGAATAGGGGATTTTTTTTTTTGCCCCATGAATTTGTTTTGTTTGTTTGTGATATGTTTGAGAGTTGGGGGTTGTTGTATGGGATCGGAGGTTCATGAGTTTATTTGTGAAGAATGGTGCGAGTTTCATTTTCTATAACTTTTACGTTACGCTATTTTTCTTCTTTTTGTAGGCTCCTCACTATTATAAATGGTTAAGTTGAATATGCTTTGATTAGATCTAATTTTTTGTCAAATATGACAAAATATTTTGTTGGTTTTTCCTCAAACGACAAAATATGTTGTTATTTTTAACAAATATACTTCTCACTTTTGACGAATATACTTCTCATGTTTGAGGAATATACTTATCATTTTAGACGAATAAATCTTATTTTTGACGATATATTTCACATTCTGGACGAATACATTTCTCATTTTGGACGAATACATTTATAATTTTTGACGAATATAATTCTCATTTTGGACAAATACATTTCTCATTTTGGACGAATATACTTCTAATTTTTGACGAATATACTTCTCATTTTTGAGGAATATACTTATAATTTTAGACGAATAAATCTTATTTTTGACGATATATTTCACATTCTGGACGAATACATTTCTCATTTTGGACGAATACATTTATAATTTTTGACGAATATAATTCTCATTTTGGACCAATACATTTCTCATTTTGGACGAATATACTTTTAATTTTTGACGAATATACTTCTCATTTTTGAAGAATATACTTCTCAATTTCCCACTTCCCTATCCTTCCCCCATGTCATATCACGATAAGTTCTTGCAATTAAAATGCAATCCTCTGCCCATGGGTGCGTTACGTAATAAATGTACGTCCCCTAACATAATGGAGATTTGACATAGCAGAACATTCCTTTATAAATATATTTATTTTAAAGATTTCATTTAGCAGTCCATTGAAAACATTAGTAAACTTAATGTACGAAATAATGAAGGCACATGATCAAAACAAAAGATATCCATTTTATACAAGTTTTTTAAAGCTATTTGAAACTTAATTTTGAAGTTCAAAATTTATACTTATTTTAGTGAGGAGAAAAATTCACACAGAACCTAATGATTACTCTACAAAGTTAACATTTTGTTGGTTTTAAACCATTAATATGTTTTACATACGAGTTTAGTAAAATTTTTTATTATATTCCAATATGAAGCAAAGTGGAACATCTGTTGGTGCCACACAATGGACCACTGTTCAAGTAATGGACTGAACTACAAGCAAGATTTCTAAAACTCATAGATATGGATTAGATTTTCAAACCTCTTTCAATGTTTTTATTTCCAAAATTTATTATTTTTATTTTCATTTTAACATTGAAATATATTTTGAAATTATATTGATAATTTGGAATCATATTTTGAAATTGTAATATTTCTTGAATAAATGAGGGTTCTCAACAATACGGCCAAATATAAATAATATTGTGTCGAATTGTTATTCTTCTATATATTTGCGTGATGAAGTTCTTTGGTAATTTAAAAACACTTGTGGCGAAGTGCCGTCTAACGGGATTAAACACGGGACTTTTTGCATGCTACGCTGATACTCTGTCCTTTAGGCTAAAGTAATTACTGTACCCCAGGTTTAAAACAAGTCGTTCTAAGAGATCGGTTCACTCCCAGAATGATTCTAATATTTTTGAGAATTCTGCGATCGCCAAGGCTACTTCCGTCAATTATAAAAACTCATGCTGTGGAACCGCATGCATCTCCAGTTGTTTCCACGCTACTTTGAAACCATCTCGATATATCTTAAGATAATTTCCTGAACGTCGAATAACAAAACAAAAAAATTAGGGTTTTGCTTGCGGTTCAGGGCGTGGGCGATTTGATGAAGATATCTCCAATTGTGGTTTTCATTTACATATGCATTGTTGAGAAGTTATTAATTAATGACGCAGAATAAATTAGGAAGCAATTTTATTGTTATCCTTTTGTCAGCAAGGATATTTTACTTTTACGCTTTTTACATTTCAGGCAATCATTTTACACTAGAAATTAATCAAGGACCCAATTTTTGAAAGAAAAGTAAAACAACGAATACATAAATTTGTAAAATGCATAGACTATATTAATTTACGTACAAGTTTTTGTTTATAGTTTCAAGTGAGTGTATTACTTTTTTTCGTAACTGTTATGTGTCAGTTATGAACCCATATTTAATAAGTAATTTTAAAGATATTTAATTAATAAACACATATAACATTTCATCTATTATCTGTAAACATTAGGAGGGGAAAGGATCAGTTGCGTGACATAGAAAAACATTGTAAAAAAAAAATACTGAAATCTTTTACACAAACTTAGTTATAAATCAACTTTTTATAAAAATCACTGTCTTCATAAATATACAGAGTAATAAAAATACACAATAAAATAAGGGAATAGAAGTATTACTGACTATTTTTTAACTGTCAAAATTTATCGTGACGTGGCATAATGGTGGAGGGGAGGGGGTGAAGGCTAACCAAACATTGCGTGACATGGGGGTAGGTTTTTTATTAATTCCTATTTTTACACTGCAAAAAAAAGTAACTTAAAAATGAGTACCTGCACATACTCGTTTTTCTTTGAGTGTAATTGCATCATAAATGAGTGATGACGTAAAATATAAGTAATCGTACTTTCACAAAAATGAGCAGTGTGATTTAATGTTGCTAATCTCAGCTTCTGTTCAAGCCATCTTAACAAAGCGACCTGACACACTTAAAATAGTTGTTAAGAAGATGGTTTTCCACATTATTGGATGTCGATTGCTTAAATGGAAACCGAGTTATGACATCTCAATTATCTTACTTCCCGTTCTTTTGGTACACCTTTTTAACATTTCTTCAGTTTATAACTTCTTCACGTAGCCCTGGTAGTACAGCGGATGAGGCAGTGGACTGCGGTGCCTGCGGATCTGGGTTCGATTTCCGGTAAGTCGGTTGTAATTGTTGATATTTATTGAAAGTGATTTATGGTTTGGTTTGGTTAGTTAACGTCGCACTAGAGCTGCACAGTGGGCTATTTGCGACGGTTCGGGTCTATCTCGAAGGAAAGACTCGGGAACACATACACATTCACACATATTCATACATGCACCTCGTTATTTTAGAACCATGGTCAGATGACAAGGAAACACCTGAACTGAAAGTGATTTATGAAAGCAGCCTATATAGGCAAGACACATATCTTTTTATTTATTTTACTTAGTTTTGAGTACATGTCTTTTTCAAAAATAAAACTGAAGTATTCGGAGCTAAGATAAGCATCGAATTTACTGAAAAATGAGTACATTTGATTTATTTTTAAGTACCTATTTTTAACAGTTTATAATTTGCTACGATAACATTTCACGTAAACTGCTATCACCAAACCCGATTTATATTTACATTAAAAGAAAATCTCCTTAAATTTGTTGCCCCCAAAACATTACCAAAGCGATCACTTAAATGCTCTGTGGATGCCTTACAAAACAATAGATATCCATTCCTTCAAGGCAAAAAACACACCAAATATAAAAGTAAATATCAAAGTTTATGTTCTTCGAATCATTTAAAAGCCCAATACAAAACAAATTAGACTCTCCTGCGATGACTTTAAATCAATTTTTTCATCACCAAATAAAGACAGATTACTAAAGTGCTGTCCTTTTAGCGACATCCATAAACCAGAAAGTACGTTGAATGCATCCCATCTCAATTTCTCTATTAATACTCCGATTTTATGTCCCAGTGATTGCTCCACCCCAAAATGAAGCCAACTTTAGTAGAAGAGTGGCCCTCCTGAATGTCATTAAATAGGTAAACAATGAGAAGAGTCGCCAAACAAGGGACGATGGGCGCTTTTTATGGCTCCCGAAAATCTCTGTTCGGCAGTTGTAAAAAGGGATCCTCTCTTTATGCGAGAAACCGACTACTTGGCATTTTGTCGAATAAAAATAGATAGCCGGGTTTTATTCTAAAAGCTGGAGTGTAAAATGTATGGGTGATCTCACTTGACCGTGGGTAGAGCGTAAAGTGTGTCGGTTGTGATTTTATAGGCTTTTAAAAACTATTGTCAAATGGGGGTATAGTAGTCTTCTTATATATTAAAGAGGGTTCCTTTACTCCAAAGAATTAAGGACCGATTTGATCGAGGTTGATATAATCATTGGCGTAGCCGTTGTGAGGGCAACTCCCAAAGCCCTTAACATCCTGATTTTGATTCAAAATAATGGGATTGTGTTATATTGTCGAGTACCATCTTGTCTTTTTATTAAAAAAATGTTTTAATATGGATTTGATAAATGCATTTGGATCAAAGGTTTCGGATACTTCTCTAACTTACAAAATGAGAAAAAGGGACAGGGTTTGATTTTTTCTAATTTTAGTTATTGTGACTTCCTTATAACTCTGCTTACTTTCTTAAAAAGAAGTTTCTAAAATCAATCCTATACTGAAGCAAGTTTTTCTTTACTATTTATAGAGAGCGACGGGGTATAAATATTCAAAAAAAAATTAAGAGACATGGAATTAAAATATTTTGTACAATTTTTTTTAACTCTAACTATGCTACTGGACATAATAAATGTTCTAAGGCACTTTGGTAAAAAATGGCCAACATTTTCGCCACCCAGTTGAGACATATTTTATCTAGAACAAAAATACATACTTTATACTGAAACAACAAATAAAATAAATTCTTATCATACCCATTTCAAAGTAACAATCAAAGCTAATCTCCACTTATAAATAAATGTTTTAATTCGTTGATGCAATTAACGTCACACCTAATTTTAACCATGGTTAAATAGCGGGAATAACACCTGAGATGGCACCCCACTCACTCTCCAAACAGCCACATATCGACTAACGCGAAAACATTTAGACCACGTGTACGATATATCTTGCATGCACCTGTCCCTTCTACACGGCGAACGTTTGGCGAAAAACGGGGATAGATCTCACAACCCCCTGATTACGAGCTCTGGCATACCCTTCCGACCAGGCTATCACCTGTGTTTTGTCATCAAATCAGACTGAACAAAGCAATCCAGACAACTGATTAAGACACAACGAGAACCCACCATGCTTCATGCTCACCGCCTAACAGAACGCACTGTCCCACCCCCGCACCATTAACACACAAAAGCAGCCGCCGGGCATGACGATTATGGAAAACAGATCAGATAAAACAATTATTCTGCTCTCTGTTTTTTGCGCGGCTCCAAATCTTTAATGATTTTCGTCAATTACGGCTCGTTAGCTGCTGCGCTGATTGAGTCGCTCAATGCACGTGATTCTGATCAATTAGTCCGGACGCATTTATTAACGTTGATAGTAGTTTTGTTCAGAAGGGAGGTATAGAGTTAAGCATGGATAAGACAAATGGTAAGCTAGTATTCTTCTGGACAGGTTGGTTGTATGCTCCAAAATTGTGTTGCATACAATAAAATACAAGCCGTCTAGTTTCAAAACCAGATAAATCAATTTTTTCGATTTTTAGATTGTCATTTATTTTCAGTTTCTCTACAGACCTATCAGTGTGCAAAGCCATAACATCCCACAGCAATTAGATGTTATCAATATTCATTTTGCAATGTGAAAATAGCTATTCGTAACAAAACCGGTGTCACGCTCGGAGAGTACATCTGAAATTAGTGTTGGGCTAATCCACCTTCAAACACACCTGTTCGATGGCTAATCTATAGCAATAAAACAAACGTCTGTCCGTGGATAAAAAAAAGCATTAACTGTATGGATATAAGGTATTTATAGGTCCTTTCTTTTCCACAAACACAGTTTAAGCTACAAGCTATAATCGTCTGCTCAAAGGTTAGCTTGTAATCACCAACATCGATTGCCCGAAGGGGGTACTAGCTCCTATTCTGAGTAGTCGGAGGTCGGAGACCACAATTGCCCGGAGCCATAAATCGATCAGTTCTACTGCACTTGCTGGGACATGTACTATCCTAACACGCTGCGATTATTGGTGTACTCTCCGAACGCTAATTTCAGATGTACTCTTCGAACTCGTACTTTACGACCAAGTAATCACAAAACCAGGTAAGGTAAGAAATCAGTTTCAAAACCAAATAGATCAAGATGCTCGTAATCTACTGCGCACTGATCGAAGCGCAGTAGTCGAACTACATGCCCTAGCTTTGTTGCAAAACCAGATGAGATCCCAAGTTCGGTTACAAAACCTTGGTTTTAAGCAAACCATGGCAGATTGAACCAAAAGAAAGAAATTACTTTTAAAGAGCTAAGCTAAAATTTGGTTACGACCTGTGTGTATATAGTACAAATGTGTAAAAAAAAAAAGAATATAAAATTCGTCCATAAATAATGCAATTAATTAGTTTTATGATTCCATTGAAAAATTTGACGAAAGTTATCTATCAGGTTTTGAAACTAGACAGCTCATATACTCGTATAGCGGCTCATGACTGATTTTAATATTTACTTAATTGTCTAAATCTTTGTGTTTTGTGTGCAAAGAGACAAATTTCCTCCCACAATAGAATATATAAAACACATTAATGAATTCTCGATAACTCAAAGGCATCTTTACGTCGAGCACCATTCGATCATCAGTTAGCAGTTCCCCGATGCTAAAAATTAACGCAACATTTGGTCCATCGATTTTTCCCGAAGAGCAATTTTCAGTCATCAGAAGCAAGGCCTCATAATCACTTTTCCCCGCGTCCATTTTTGCTGCTTTTATAAAAAGAGAAAAAGGAACAAAAAAAATGATTCTCTGCAGCAATCAAATATGGCGGAAGGAAGGGGAATTAAAGAATGCGGCTTCCAGAGTTGTCTTCGCGGGTTACTATGGCAACAGTTGTCAAGACGTGGGCGGGGAGATGGGCGTGGTCGAGTGGGCGGATGAAGACGATCGCCGTTGCATAAGGTTATCCTCTTTTGTCCCTTTTTTTTTATATATATATATATATATATCCCGAATTGTGTTGTCACGCGATTTCCCGTTTTGTTCTTGAGACGTCGCGAGATCTTCTTTGTTTTCCCCGGTCTTCGTTGTTTGTTGATGAAAGAACTGGAAAAGAACTTTTTGTTTTGTTTGTTTGTTGTTGCTGTTACATTGTTTGTGAGGAACTTTAGTTTGATTTTTTTTTATAAATAAAAAAAAAAGAAGTAAACTTTGCTAAAGAGGATTTAAAAGCGCGTCCATCGCTGAATTCTTCTAGGGAGAATTTGTAGTTAGTGTTCTTTCGTTTCTCTTTTGGTTTGGCGACTGATGGCTTGGCCAGGTTGGGAAATAAACTGTGGGATCTACTAATATCAAAGAATCGTCGCGAATGTCTTTTTTTGTCGAGATTGCGCATTTAAGTGGAAAAGTTCAATTTCTTTTTTAAATCTATCAGTATGATGAAGAAAACTTACTTTAGAAGAAGAGATTATAAGAAGAACTACCTTTCGTTCATTTTATTCCACTAATTACAAAACTTCCGAGCATAGTGACCAACTTAACATTCTTGGCCTTTCAAATAATCAGGTGTTTTAAAATACTCTTAAATATAACATTCTACTTCTGAAATTACATTATTCTAGTGTTTTTATAATGTTTGTAATAATGCTTAGATTGTTTATACGACCCCGTTTGGCGATGTTTTCCTCTCATCTGTCTCATATTGGCTTCAAAAACGTGTTGTCTAAAGCAAATTTCTAAATAATAATTGTAATACATTAAATGGGTGAGCACCGGTCCTCTCTAAATTTAGCACAATTTTACAAATATCGAATTTACGAATGAGAAACATGGAGGATGTTCTATCGGAAGGTTTGTACAGAACACATAAATATATAATCGACTGCTCGAAAGATTGCATGTAAGCACCATCAGAATTAACTTCTCGAAGGGGGTTTCAGCTGCTATCACGAGCAGTCGGAGTCTAAAGACCGGAGACCATAATTATCCGTGGCTGTAAAGAGGCTTCAAGAGGCTGTGATATTAGCTCACAGTACGGGTGTGCGCTGAACTATAGTTCGACTTAATCAAATTAAACTGTATATCCGCACTTCTATTAGATTTAGACTACTCGACATCCATTTGTTCTTCTTGAAATACTCTTTCAGCTTGTTTACATTCCCCATGTCGCAATCGAAGTTTAGTGTGATATTTCGAGTGAAATCTTTGACAAATCGTTATTTTCCACTCTATAAATTTTACACAAACTGTTTAACTGTTGTTGAACTCGTTGAGCATCTTCAACTTAAACACACATTAGAAACAAAGTTACAGATCTGAAATAGGCCAGCGTATGTCTGAAAGTGACAATCCTCCTTGCGGTAAAAAGGTCAGAGAGGGGAGTGGATTAATGACCAACTGGGACGACACAGTTAACATTATTCTACATGATGATATGTCATTCATCCTTATAGGATAACAGGGATTTGAAGTATCAAAGCTTTCGTGACGCGCAAGTGATGATCACTGTTCTTCCCCGGACCGATTTTAAAGACATATTACGTCAAGAAATTAGAACACTGATTTCCCGAGACAAAATAAAGGTGTATGCCACTAGTATGCCGCATATATGCCGCATACATGTGGCATACGTATGCCTCGTATGCCCTGTGAGAATATCCCATATTACTCTGGCATACGGAGGTGGTATGCGACATGTATGCGCCTGGCATATCACCTCCGTATGCGACATGTATGCGCCTGGCATATCACCACCGTATGCGACATGTATGCGCCTGGCATATCACCTCTGTATGCGACATGTATGCGTCTGGCATATCATCTCCGTATGCGACATGTATGCTGTTGGCATATCACCTCTGTATGCTACATGTATGCGGCTGGCATATCACCTCTGTATGCTACATGTATGCGGCTGGCATATCACCTCTGTATGCGACATGTATGCGCATCGCATCAATTGTGAAGGTTACATGACGGCTTTTTTCCACGATTTTTAGATTAACTTTTGAAAAAAATATCATTATTATTTTTATTTCACATTTGGTGGACAGTATAATGCTACTTTCTTTGTTTGGGAACAGTAATTACTTTAAATATAAATATTTTTAAAAAGTTTTGTGACATGAAATGTAATAAGAAAAACTACTGTTTAAATAAAAGTTACTTACAAGATTTAAAAAAATAATCTCAATGTATGACTTTGCAATTTCATTTGAATATAATTTATATGTTAGGACATGTTAGTGTTTAGTTAGCAAAACTAAGTTATCTGCCTTTTAACTTAAAATTGATTTTTCTTAAAAAGTATTTCTTTGAAGCTCAAATTTCTACTTTAATAAATGTCAAACTATCCTATGTATATTCATATAAAATTAAAAAGTCATACATTGAGATTTTATTTAAATCTTGTAACTTTTATTTAGAGAATATTTTTTCTTATTACATTTCATGCTACAAAACTTTTTTAAAAGCACTTATATATAAAGTAATTACTGTTTCCAAAAGAAAAAAATAGCATTATACTGTCCACCAAATGTGAAATAAAAATAATAAATATGTATATTTTTTTTTCAAAAGACAATTTAATATCAGGGAAAAAAAGCCTCCAAGTAATCTTTACAAGGTTTATACTCTGCTTAAAATCTGAAACCTGCACCTGGGCTTAACATGTATTATAAATTAATTTGTATTAGGAATACTCTACGTAGTATAAATTAAAATTTTGATCTCAAGGAAAAATAATGGCTAATAACACTCAATAGAAAGTTTAGTGGTTCTGACAAGAAACACACTACACTATATAAATTTTGCATTTTGACTGAACAAAATTTTTGTATTTTTGTGTAGACTCAACTCATCAAAAAGTAAGGCTGTAATATGACAACGAGGCATCAAGTTTTTTTTTATCCCTTGAGTAGGTTTTCAGGGATATAGTAAAGAAGTTAGTTCTATGAACATATAAATTATAGTTCTAGTATATAAAGTGACACACTATGTGTCTGTATAATTTTGTTTAGTATGAGGAGAAACATGTATTTGAGCAGAAAAGTTTACACCTTACCTGTTGATAATAAATTTAAAGAGTAAGAATATTTTTATTTACATTAGTTTTTAATGTTTTATAGTTATTGCTCACAAAAGAAATTAACTTTAAAATTGTTTTTATAGTAACATTGTTTAAGCACATAGACAATATGTTTGGAATATAGACAGTTACTTATTTTGTTCAGGAAGAATCTTTTCATGATGATGTCAATTTTTATTTTACATTTTAACTCTAGTAATCTTTGTAGTACCATAATAATATATAAAGAATATTTAGAAAATTTTATCAAAGATAATTTTGAGAGAGAAAGTTATTGTATTATTTATCAGAAAAACAAACTATCGAAAGTTAATGCAATAAAGTGTAATTTTTTAAATATTAATTAAAGTACTTTAATTAAAGTATTTACTTAAAGTACCATAGTGTAAATAATATTTAGAAATTTTTATCAAAGATAATTTTGAGAGAGAAAGTTATTGCATTATTTATCAGAAAAACAAACTATCGAAAGTAAATGCAATAAAGTGTAATTATTGCAATTCTTTTAAATATTAATTGAAGTACTTTAATTATAATTTACATTAAATGATCTTTTAAACATTTAAAGTAGCTGATAAAGAATGACCGCGGACTATTTTTGAAATGGTGCTCTACTTTTGGAGAAATTCGAATAATATTTAAAAATTTACTTCGTACGATACATTTAATTGGATAATTCTCAGATATAAATTTTTAACAATTTGAAATGTCTCATAAAAATTCATTTCTTTAAAATATAAAGACATTTTTATGTTTAGATAAAACTCATAATACACATTTTTTTTAAATTTTAGCTTCAAAACTAACTTTTTTTGAAGAAAAAAATAATACTGATTTATAATAAATTAAAATGTATTCTTAAAATTTTTATTTAAAAAACATAAAATTGGAATGAACAATGTTTATTTTTAAATAAAATACATATTAAAAATATTCATACATATTAAAAAATATTTCATAAAATTCCTAGATAAAGTTAACATGTAGCAATTTTGGAGTTAAAAAATAATTTTAAAAAACCTTTTCAAGTTTGTAAATCCTTCAATGTAGAGAGATGAAGGAATATCGGTATAATCCAACTTCAAATTCTGAGATGAGAACACATTACTGCTGTGGATTTTTTTAGAGACCCTTTTCTCGGTCATGACAGAAGATACATTCACAGGCTTATTTTCACCACTGCTCGACCTCGACCGGACAAAGTGTAGGACCGTAGCCCACACTGCGTTACGGAGGCAAGAAATATCCTGGTCCCATTATTCTAAATTGGCACTTTGGATTCCACTTTGGATTTGTACTCCATCACAGTCACTGTCTTCAACTCCTCTGTAATGAGATTAGCAGGAACAACATTCTTTTCCTTGGTTTTCGACTATAACTGGAAAAATACGTTAGCCATTGCACTGCACGTCAAGAAGTTGCAAGCCTAATCCAGACGAAATGCAAAATGGCTACCTACTTCCGCGTTGTTTCTCTCATTGCGTAATTCACCCACACATGTCTGCAACTCGTGACCGTGTTAAGTGGAAGTGAAACTATAGATATTTACGACTCAACTTAACTTATACATCCAATTATAAAGTTGTAGACATCGACTAAATGTTGCAATAAATTTGATCGAAATCATAAACATTGAAAAACTATGCCTTTAGTTGATTATGCCAATGCCATTCCCCGGGCTAGCCCGGCGCACAGGGGGGCTCCCCCCCCCCCCCAATATTCTGAAAACCCATAAAGTAGGGAATTTCAACTTCTAAAAACCCCGAGTTGGGAAAATTTATGCCTGATGGAAATTACATTATTAACAAATGAAAGCTAGAGAAGATTAGAAACTTGTAAGATTACATTTAAATCGACCTCAAAACGTACACTGCATTGGAATATGGGTGTAACAAATCAATGCTTGTGAGATAATTGTTTAATATTACCTAATATATATATATATATATATATATATATATATATATATATATAAAAATATGAAAAATTTCGATAAGTTGGAACTGGGAATTTTCAGCACTGTTGAGTGGGAATTTCGAAACGTTAAGTTGGAAAATTTCTTATTTCATCTCCCCCCCCCCTCCCCCCCTCACACACACACGTACAAATGTGTAAAGGCGCTGCCCTGGGCTTCCACCTATAGCAGCTCATCAGGTCGAAAGCATGCTCGGCCTATTTCTCGCATACTAAAAATAAGTCTGGCATACGTAGTGCATACACGCTGTATATTAATATTTTTATGAGTTTTATCATTCTGGATCTATTACTATAATGAAATGGTTTCAAGGAAGTATAATGTAACTAGAGATACTTAAAAATCATTTCACACAATTTTATAGTTTTAAACATTCATGTCGCAAAAAATTGGATCGAATTAGGAAGCGTATGCCGTTCGCATACACCGGGCATACCACCTCCGAAGTCATCATTTCAATGGCATAACAGGCATATTTCTGCAATACTAAAAATCAGTCTGGCATACGAAGGCATACACGCGGCATATTAATATTTTTGTCTCGGGAAAAATCAGTCTGGCATACGGAAGGCATACACGCGGCATATTAATATTTTTGTCTCGGGAAAAATTAATCTGGCATACGGAAGGCATACACGTGGCATATTAATATTTATGTAACTAGAGATACTTAAAAATCAACTTACACAATTATATAGTTGTAAACATTAATGTCGCAATAAATTAGATCGAAATCGGCATCATATGCCGTTCGCATACACCGGGCATACCACCTCCGAAGTCATAATTTCGATGGCAAATGTGGCATACATCTCGCATACGAACAATCGGCTGGCATACGAAAGGCATACACGCGGCATATTAATATTATTGCCTCTGGATCGTAATAGGAAGCATATGCCGTTCGCATACACCGGGCATACCACCTCCGCGTTCATCAGTTCGAGGGCATATGTGGCATACATCTGGCATACGAAAAATCGGCTGGCATACGGAAGGCATACACGCGGCATACGAAACTTTTTGTCTCGGGTTCTAACTGTAACTTCTGGATAGGGCAAGACATTTTGTTGACTTGAAGCCGATATGGAGGCCGCCATGATGGGGCACACTTTTCTTGATACCGCAATATTTCGTATATTTTTCATGTTAAAATACGCCGACATATATTATTTTTGGATAAGTTTTTTTTATTTTCCTTTTAAACCCATTTTAAATGTAATCTGCTATTAAAATAGGAAGTCATTTGCAAGTCAAAGTAGAAGTAGTTAAAAAGCAAGAGCAAAAACTATCTGTTTGGCAATATAAAAATTAATTCTATAAGAAGAAAATATAATATTTATATATATTTAATACTTCTACAATGCTTTGGTAATAAAAAACACCACTAAATCATTTTTAAAAAAATGTTGGGGCACAGTATGGCAGCTTTCAATTGGTTTCAACGCGCCCGTAGAGGAAACAAAGTTTGCGCCTTCCAGCAGTTACAGTTAGAGTTCAGTGAATTAGAATAACATGATAAAAATCAATAATTCAATTTCTTATCATACTCAATTCAGAAAACCCCCTACTAAATTAAGCTTAATTCCATTCTCAACACAGATCGAAATCCCCCTACCTCTGCATTTATTCATACCCAATAATGAAATTCGATCTTTCATACCTACAAATATTCAAGTGGTTCACCTAATACTATACCCAAATGGTAGGCACCTATAATCAGTCACTCAAACAACGGATTGGCGATTAAACAAAACACAAAAAATGACGAGAAATAAATAAAAAAGTAATAAAAATAAAATAGTAATAAAAATAATAATAAATGGGCGTGGCCTCAACCATCAATAAGTCCACACCCGACTTGACGTGGAACCGTCCCCTCTCGGCTTTTAATGCTAGTTCTGCGTCTCACCTCTAACAAGAATTCTTGTTAGTGGACTGTAATATCATATTATTACTAGGCAGGCTTTAGACAAGAGAACAGTCATTAGGATAGTTGTAATTGAATATCGCATGCACTCAAATGTGTGGGTTTGTTTTATTTGTGAGCTATCAGAAGAGGCTTCCGAACGGTTTTTGATCATTTTCTGGTGTCGATCAACGGCATTTCAACGCGATTTTTTTTTTTTTAAAGAGTAGGTGTTCTTTTTTTTTTTTTTTTTTTAAGAAAGGTGTCTTGGAGATTGTTCTCTTCTTCTGTGGCCGGATGACTTCTCGCAAATTAACGTCATTCGTCAAAACTGGTGTGGTAATTGGGTTGGTTTGGTTTTGTTAATTAACGTCGCACTAGAGCTGCACTGTGGGCTATTGGCGACGGTTCGGGGTCAATCTCGAAGGAAAGCCCAGGGAACACATACACATTCATACATGCACCTCGTTATTTTACAACCATGGTCAGATGACGAGGAAACACCTGAGCTGGCACCCAACGCTTTCAATAGACGTCGGGACTTTGGACCCCGATCAGATGTATCGTGCACCAGTCCCGTATACACGCCAGTATAATTTGTTGGATATTCTAGACGTCTTTCTAGTATTTTTGTAGCGAAGCTGGCAACCCTCCGATCGCAAGATCACTACTTTTGTACTTTTCTATGTCAAGTCCATTTCACGGATTCGAACCACCAATCCTCTGATTAGTAGCTGAACGCCTTACCAACTGAACAACTGGGGCTCGAGTGTGGTAATTGGGAGTATATTGAAAAGGATTGACAAGGATTTTTCATAAATTGATTGGGGTTATTGAAATATTCTGGAGAAAATGAATCAGACCAAGAAATGGCGGGGTTTTGTTGATTACTTGGTCGAATGAATGTCGATCTAAAACTGGGATTCCAAACCAGGGGTTCGCGAACCACAAAAGGGGCAGCTAAGGTGGTCTGTGGAGCTATTGTTCAATCTACAGAGTGAATAGCAATGTGTTTCAATCACAAAGATGTATTTCGGCCTATTTCACAAAAAGTAGAATGATGAGACCGGTTACAGTGTCCCCTAGCGGCAATGTATGGAGTTAGTGTGTCTAACTCTAAAATTATACAACAAGCATTATAAAATGTCTATTACAATGTTGTAAAGCAGCATTGATTTGGCTATGAAAGTACACATGACGCTCATTTATTTGTTCACGATTTCCAATACTGTTAGATTAGAAAACATCAAACACGTTAGAGGAATAGAACATTTCGCCTTTCTCTGTCAGTTGGTGTGAAAATATAATTAAAAAGGTATTAAGGCAAACAGACGAGCGTTATACCCGTTCATAGCATTTATGTGCGAAATGTATCTCTTCAAACTACATAGATGCTGCTCCAGTCTCCAATTGAATCTTTTTATGTATATTGTAATTGTAAAATATAAGAGTCATGCACGTCAAACTCTTGTATTGCTGCTAGATGGCGCTGTTAGCGGTCTCATCCTATGACGCATAATCCCTTTTCTATAAGTACATCACTTTTATGACTATAGATATCAGCGTTCTAAAATTTAAGGGGTGTCTACAGACTTTAATTGGCACCCTGGAGTCAGAACTGGTTGTCGAGTAAGTTAATGACATCGCGCTTGACGGAAGAAGACATCTTTCACAAAATTAGTGTAAAGTATATGAACCACAAACTCCAAACAAATAATCATAAAAATAATTTAACGTACTTATAAACTCTAAAAACATTCTGAATACCGCAAAGAATAAATCTAATAATTTTTACCGATACAAATATAAAATTTTCTTGAAACAAAATTTTCATTGCAAATCGAAAAGACCTTCACTAAACTCCCACGCCAACAAAATATTCAAATGCTAATCCCTATGGTACAAACTACACGAGTTTAAGCCTTATTAAACCCTTCCCTTCTACCCCCCAAACAGCACAGAATGATCGTTGGTGATTATCACCTCATCCATAGTTCTCCCCATCTCTCCCTTTCAGAACTAAATGCAATCGATGGCCTCTTGCCGCCTCCGGCCCAACAAAAGGGGTCAACCGGCCGCATTGTTGTCCTCAGGAAGAGAAGCTCCGCTCTCTCCTATGATTTATGAAGCCTCTCGACTGGTGACCAGAGGGGCATCACGGGAAGAGTCAGTCCCTTTCTCGGCTGATGACCATAATTAGTGACTCCTGGACGTGGTCGGGGGAGTGGGGTCGTTATGGACTGGCTGGGCAACTTATCCCCTTACAAATGGTGCATTGTTGGCAAAAGCGTCCGTTTGGAACAGGGCTTGGTTTTGTGTTGGAAACGATGGGCATGGGTGTTGGATACACAAAATATCAACTGTTAGTTAGTGGTTGAATCGATTGCGTTTTAGAACTACGTAATGGGCTATTGGAGACGGTTCGGCATCTACCTTGAAGAAAAGACTTCTTAACTTAAAATCATGGTCAGATAACGAGGACACAGGGCCGTCCTCAACAGCCACGAGGCCGAGTTCTAACCCATATTCTATATTACACCAACCTTGTGAACCGTCGTCTATAGCCCACTGTACAGGTCTAGTGCTACGTTAATTAACCAACCAACTAACCAGAAATAATCATTCTACTCTACTGATAATGACAATGTTTTTTTACGTCGCACTAGAGCTGAACAGTGGGCTATTGGCGACGGTTCGGGGTCTATCTCGAAGGAAAGACCCGGGAAAACCTTCATACATGCACCTCGTTATTTTAGAACCATTCTCAGATGACGAGGAAGCACCTGAACTGGCCCCCAACGCCTTCAATAGACGTTGAGACTTTGGATCCCGATCAGATTTATCGTGCACCAGTCCCGTATACACGCCGTTAATTTTTGCGGATGTACTGGACGACTTTTCTAGTATTTTGTAGCGAAGCTTGGCACCCTCCGATCACAAGATCACTACTTTTTACTTTTCTTTGTCAAGTTCATCGGCTGGTCTCGAACCAGGAACCTTCGTATTCCCAGCTGACGCCTTTAACCGCTCGGCCACGGAAGCCTAAATTTGCAGTAGGAAATCATAACGAATGATTCTGTATATTTCTTCTTTTCTTTTACTATAACAAACATTGTTTAATTCTCCGCACGTCAGATAACTTATAATTAGTAAGTGACTATATCCTAGGTTAAATATGTGTAAACGCGATTTTTTTTTAAAATTGCTTAACAGGGGCCCATCCAAAAGCGTGGAGCAATGTGCCGTGGCACGTGTAGCACACCCCTAAGGGTGGTCCTGCGAGTACAAAACCTGGGCTGCACCAACCACGATCAACGTGAAATTTTTTAAATCAAGACAGAGTTCATGTGCACCAGTTCGCCCCCACACGGCAGAATATTTGCTGATCAATAATCTCGAAACTCGCCGTTCTTTGCTCTTCCGAAGACAAAGCTTTGTCTACATTGGGAAGAGCATAAAAAATTACGAGGTCGGTACTCTTCCAACCAGGCGAACATGGCCCCTGAATGCATTTTTAATTTCCGATAAAAACCGTCTCACAGTCAGGTATGATATCCCTCGTACTGCCCCCAAGGGAGACAGACGTAATAAATGTACGATCGCTTTTTGTAAAAACTTATGAGTATTTTTATTTTTAAAAGGTCACCAGAAGACTTAACCAAAAAGAAAGGGGTTCATGTCTCTATATTTTTTTTTTATGTTTAATTATAAAAAAAAAAAAATTCAATGTTAAAGATTTTTGAATAAATAATAAATCTAACTAATGAATAACAAATAAATCAGCCCTCTAGTTTCCAACCCAGATCGATCCATTTTCATAATGCATTTTTAGATTGGATTCTCTCTCAAGCACTTTTAGTCAATACAGCTGTGCAAGGCGATCTTGTGCATTGAGAATATGTAAAAAATATTAAAGAAACGATTTTACGAAAAATGTGGATCTATCTGGGTTTGAAACTAGACTACTCAAATACCAAATTTTTCTTTTTAAATGCCAAAAGTTTTTTTAATGCTTTTGGTTCTTTTATCTGATATTTTCATCGATATAAATATTGATTAATAAAAATCCCACGATATATTTCCTTTGTCCAGTACCGACATTTGTTTGATCCATGTGCGGCTAAAACCGTCCCCCTTTCAAACAAACCCTCCTTCCCTCGGCAAACATATCATTTACAATTCGGAACCGAAAATGAAACAGTCAAGACCCGCGGTCCGCTTTCATCTTCCCTCTTACCTGTATTATTAATCATCACTTTGGTCAAGCGAAGGCCGAAGTATTGACACTGCCCCTCGAAAAAGGAAACCGCCACTACAATGATTAACGGTCTCCACCGAACAAAGAACCCAAGAAAAAAAAATTAAAACCAAAAGAAAAAAAATCTGGGTATCGCACACAAAACTCATTTGCGAAACCCTTTCCTTCCCCCCACAATTTACCTACCGTACAGTCCAGCATCAACAAAACTAATGAAAAATCAGTTCTATCTTTCCAGCCCCTTCCAGGCACAGTGGCGACGACTCAAAAAGAAGACCACAAGAAGAAAAGTTCTGTGAAGTTTGTGGCTGGGGGAGAAAAGATCGTTCGACCTCCCAGTGTGTTTGTAGCAACAACAATGGCCGAAACGGTCAAGAAGTCAACCATTGCCCCTTTTTTTTCTTTCTGGAAAACGTCACCGTTTTGACTTTGTAAAATGGTGTTCTACAAGGTACTTAGCACCCCCCCCCCCCCAAACAACAAGAGTAAGGGGGAGTTGTGCTGGTTGCGTTTCTGTGGTACACCAGTGGTCCTGCCCCCCTCATTGTGGCCAGGACAAAGGTCCTGAGCTTCTTCGGATCTTGGACCCAGGTCCTGTCTTGGACCTGACATTTGATACATCTGGCGATGTAGAAAGTCGGTGAACCGATCGCGCATCTGTAAGTAAATGAGATTGATCACTGGCGAAAAGACGTTGCGAACTAATGGAGGAGGCGACAACTGAAATGGCTTGTTCTTTTCTTGCTAAAATGTCGCCGTTTGACTTTGTGAAATGGTGTTTCTACACGGTACTCGAAACTTGAACAGCAAAAATGGGCGGTTTGAGTTGGTGTGTTGAGATGGAGGGGGAGGGGTACAGGTTTAAGTGTGCCATGTACATATAAGTGTATTGTGGGAAAATGCACATTTGAATCCGCCTTGGAGTAGAGTTTGGGGGGCAATTCCCGGCCCGCACCAACACGACACATGGGCTCAGTAGCCTGGGCAAAGTTGGTGCGGGTCTGGGCCTGAACTGTACTGTACATTTGAATCCAGGGCCGGATTTAGTCATAGGCTGCAACCTAGGGACTATGCATGACACACTAAAAAAAAGAAGAAAGAGAAAAAAAGAAAAACAAGTGAACTTGCAAAAAAGAAAAAAATATTTAATAAAAATGATAATTTAAATCCTAATGAAAATAGTATATCCTAATGAAATAGTATACTACAATCTTTACGTGGAAAGAAAAATTCTATTTTTTTTAAAACAGATTTGTACAATGTACATATACCCTAATACTTTTGTGTTCTTTATGTTAATTTGTGATAATTACAATGGCATTGTATAACTTTTTTTTGGAGATAATTTTTTTTTTCTTACATTTTTTATTTTGCTCAGAGCCACTTGAGGGTAATACAAAGACGACAGCAATATTTTATTATCATATTCATCGACTCCAGAATGCTATTGCATAAGTTCCTTTACACAGTTTAAAATTTTCAACATAGTATTGGGAATTTTGCAGTTCTGGGATATATATTTAAAAAAAAATTCCGACTCCCAAAAAATATATGAAACGTATTCAAAGATGATGTCAAAGAATCTACTGCATAAATACACCAGAAAAAGTTTCATATTAATAACCTTTTAAAAGTGAAAAATAGCTTTGAATGAAAAAAGGACAATTTTCCTACCCATTTTACCCCACTTTACCCTCACCTTCCTTAATCAACAAATCTTTAGTATAATAAGGTTATAAAGTTCTCAAGTTATCGTAACTAAATTATTAATTATATACTAATATTTAAATGCCACAGTAAAATATTTATTGAATGTAAATAGGCAGTTAGTGATAATGATTTATTTATTTTAAATACATTAAACATAAATTTTTCCTAGACAAAAATTTGCTTGATGGGGACACCTCCGAAATTAAATCGCACGGTTACGCCACTGAGAATTTAATTAAAATTAGCGTAAAGAATTTGACGATATGACAACATATCACAAACTACGACCACGATGACAGAGCGGATTTAAAAATTAAAATTGTTTTAAGAAATAAATAACCTCTACACAGTTAAGAACAGTAATAAGAAACACAATAAGTAAAATTTAATCATTTTTTATTACATTTGATCCTTATCATGGCTCCGAATACATGTCTCAATTTTGAAAAAGACATGAACTCAAAAATAAGTACAATGGGTAAAAATGAATAAACAGAGCAAAAAAAATTGCAATTATGTACTGGTTAAAAAAATTGTAATTATGTTAAAAAAATTGTAATTATGTTAAAAAAATTGTAATTATGTTAAAAAAATTGTAATTATGTTAAAAAAATTGTAATTAGACTATTTGAGGGCATTTTGATCACAAACTAAGCATAACATTACGTCATCGTGTTTCATAATATACCTGTATAGCATTTGAATTTCGGCGACAAAGGTAAAATATTGTGAAACGGTGCCGTATAAACAAGTTGTAACCAATATAATATATTATTCTAAACAAGGAATCTTATAATTTAAATTTGTTCTCTAAATTTCAAAATTAGGAAGTGATAGTTACTAATTTTAAAAAATAGTTAATGATTGATATTGGTAACGATTTCTTGAACAATAAATGATAACTGTTGCTGTTTCGATATTTATATGCCAACGTATCTCTGTTTACTTGTATAAAAAAAATCATAAGTTTAAAAAAATGATGGGGGGGGGGAGTGGATTTTTTAAAAAATCTAAAAAATCTGCTCAGTTACTGAACCACCCCCATGAAAAATCTATTACACAATTTCTTTTTAGATATATTATTTAAAAACACTAAAAAAAATTAATATTTTTTTTTTTTTTAAATAGTCTAAGTTCAATTATTGAAACTTCAAAATGCAACAAAAATCAATACAAAAGAGAAAACCAGAACAACTTCTCGTATAATAAATATTTTGGAATTTTGAGTTCCGGAACCCCTATAAGTGAGAATTATTTCTTTCGCATTTTCTATATTCCACGGTTCTTTAACACACGAAAGACAGCAGAGGCGTCAGAAAGAACACAAATTAACAAAATAAAGGCGAAACTTCGGCTAGCAAGAAGAGAGGAGACAGAAATGGGAGTCGCTGACAGCTACCCCATGCGGAATTCTTCTTTAGCTCCCCCCCCCCCTCCCCCCACGAATCCTGATGATGATGATGGGCCGACGCCTTCAGACGCCACTCTGCCGACACAGACCCCCCCCCCCACCCATTCCGTACCTGTCTGTGTTCTAGGGATTCTGTATGGTCATTTGGGAAATTTCGGTTTTTCTGTGTGATTTTACATGCAACTTCCGTCGGGAAATTAAATTAATACTATTTCAGACCACCCTGAGAGCTTGGTCATGTTTTTTTTTTCTTCTCAAAGATTTCCATTACAGACATTGTTGAAAACGATTGGTTTGTTTGATGAAATGTTTGTTACCAAAGACGGTAACAGACATGACATTTCATAGAAGAAGAATTATTTACTTGGAATATATAAACCAAAACATAAACAACACATTTATTTTGGATAAATAACCTTGTTAGCTAAATGAATCAGTTGAGAAATTAAAAAAATATAAATGATTTATATAAAAAAATAAGGTAACAGGCATGACATTTAATAAAAATACTTTCTACAAAAGGTCCCCTTCTTCATCTAATAACATCAATAAATTCAAGATGGCTACTTGTAATTATCTCTCTAATCCTGCTGCATTGATAAATAACTTTTACCATTCAGAAAATATAAATTTTGATTTAAAAATATGTTTTAAAGTGTATGGTAACAAACATGACACAAATTTCTGGACAAAAGAATTAAATATATTAAAAGCTTAATTTATCTTTAAATATTATAAAAACCTTCTTTTATGCAAAATACAGAATATTTTAAACAATTGTAAATGCTACACAAAAAAAAATCCGGCATTGGAATAATTCTATTGCAGAATTATACTTTCTGTTTGGGACAACCATTTATTTTATTCCCCAACCATATTTGTTTAAATATATAATTTTTATTTAAATATTATAATCCATTTTTGTATTTCTTTAATAACAACTGTTTGACAACATTTGTACAAAAAAAGAAAAAAGTTGAAAAGATAAATACAACCTATAGGGAAAATATTTTTTATTAGGACGGTAAATAACACTGGAATTTGAAAATGACCCATATGGCACAGAGAGCAAAGGTGTTAATGCATCATCACTGTAAAAAAAAAAGTAATTAAAAATGAGTACCTGAACATACTCGTTTTTCTTTGAGTACAATTGTATCGTAAATAATTGATGACGTACTACAATTTAAGTAACCGTACTTTCTCAAAAATGAGCAATGAGATTTAATATTAATCAGCTTCCGTTCAAGCCATCTTAACAAAGCGACCTGACAAACTTAAAATAAGTGTTCAGAAGAGGATTTTTCACATTATTGGATGTCGATTGCTTAAATGGAAACCGAGTTATTAAAACTCAATTATTTTACTTCCCATTCTTTTGGCACACCTTTTTTATAATAAAATCTGTTTCTTACTTATTCATGTCGCACTGATAGTTACAACGGCATTGGGCTGCGATCCCTGAGACCCTGGGTTCGATTCTGGGTAAGTTTTAGTTGTAATTGTCGATATTTAGTGAAAGTGATTTATAAAGGCAGCTTATGTAGGCCAGCATCTGCTTTTTTTATTCATTTTTACCCATTGTGCTCATTTTGAAGTACATGTCTGCTCATTTTGAAGTACATGTCTGCTCATTTTGAAGTACATGTCTGTTTCAAAATTGAGACTTGTGTATACGGAGCCATGATATGCATAGAATATATTCAAAAATCAGTACATTTTACTTATTTTTGAATACCTATTTTGAACAGTGTACTCACATACTCAAATACTAGAAGAAAAAAAATGTCAACCTTGGTATGTTAAACTATTATTAAATTTATGTGATGCAATGAGTCCACATACTTTGATGTGAAAATATAATAACAGTACTTTATATGAATCCCACACCTAAAAACATTCAAAGATTGCATATCACTTGCGCCCGTTCCATTTGCGCCCAAGCTTTTGGGAGTGATAAGAAAAGCATGAAAAACACCTGTTGTCATCTTGTCGTCTTGTCGTTTACACTATACCAGTGGATTTCCAGATTGGCTTTTTATGGGTCACTTTGCTAGGGTGGAAATTTAAATCACAATATTGTATTTGCAATAATACATTACGAAGTTCCGGTTTTAGTTTGAATAGTATAGGAAACCTCATCCATGTGATTAAATATTCTTCCCATATCATTAAATAATTTTTATTATTTTAACAAAAAGTTTCATTGCAGCATATGCATGAATTTGAATTCTAAAAAAAAAAAAAAATCAGCTACTTCCAGACCTCAACCGTTTCTCAATCTAGGGTTGGGGAAGGGAAAAGAAAACTAATTTTCTAAATCTTCTTCCTTCAATAATAATCACCCCTAAGGTTTAGGCGCAAAAGGCACTACTTTTATAATGAGCACAAATGGCAAGATACCTTCCCCGAATACGAAATAAATGTTGCCATAGATCCTCCAAATATCAAAAAGAACCAAACCAAACTAATACTCCGAACCAAATAAATACTCTTCTAACCAAATTAATACTCTTCTAATAATATGTAATAATAAAATATACTTTGAAATTCAATCAAATTGAATGGATGAATTTCCACAGAAAAACAGCACATGTAATTTCTCTGTTAAAAATTCCTGTGTTTTTAGCAAGAGTGGTATGCAGAAAGCCAGCACATTTGCCAGTTTTGCCAGGAATTCCATATTTGAGTAGTCAATATGAAAATACCAAATAAATGTTTCAATAGATTCGCCAAATATCATGTATCTGCAGAAGGAAAAAGAACTTCTAACCAAATTAATACTCTTCTAATAATATGTAATAATAAAATACACTTTTAAATTCAATCATATTGAATGGATGATTTTCCACAGGAGAAAGCATACGACAACATAACTCCAGGAGAAATAAACTAGGAGAAAAATGAGCTATCATCATTTAGAGGAAGAAGTTCGGCAACCAGCGTCGACCAGGTTGGCAATTAATCTACTCCTTTCTCCCACTTTGTACCTCGTTAGGGGGGTAGTCTAATTTCAGTCAAAGAAGCAACATGCCGAGCAGGAGCGAGTAAAAATATTTACGAACAACAAATCTTACGGTACAGTTTAAACTGTGACTTCCTGATTTTATTTTTTAAAGTTTAATACCGTGTCTCCTAACTCGAAAACGATGGAAAGGTTGCTTGAAAAAAAAATGCAATTTAAAAAAATTGATGTTTTTTTATTCAAGACTTTTGCTTATCAAAAGTCAGCTTACAATGAAAATATATTGTATTGTATTACTTTTATGATATATGGAAAATTTTAAACAATAATCTGAGATTTCTTGACAATGTAAGAATTTATTCCAAATTCTGAAAAAATAACATGTATGAACGCCAAAATTTTATACATTTATGGTAGAAAATAAAATTCATAAATTCCGTTTTTTTTTCTACCTAAAATCCTCACTTTTTATATCAATGTGATCGTGACATACATCAATTCATATTTCCAGTTTTGACTGACTCCATCAATTATATAAACGGTGTGTCAGTGACAACCAGTAACACATTGTTTCTTTGTGTGAATTTTATCCTTTCCACCTCCCCTTACCCCGCCTTTTTTTTTTTACTTTAAATGGAAACCTAACGTTTTAAAATTCATTTTATATCCTCCTTTAAATTGAATTTCTGATAAAGCTATCTTCATGTTTATTGCAAGTTCAACAACCAACACGCCTGACAAAAACACAGTGTATGATGGAAAGTATTAGAAATAATGTATAAATATCGATTATTTTTTTTTTAAAGACTACATTGTAAAAAAAATATATAGCATAAAATGTACAGACAGTGGTGAGGGGTGAATTCTTTGAAACTGAGTTTCCCTTTAGTTTTCTGTAATCGAAGCATACAAAAAAATAAGAAAATATACTCTTTAAATTGAGAAAAAGCGGTAAATGTTATGTTTAGTAACAATACAAACTTTGTAGTTTTAATCTTGTTTATTTTCCTTTTTCTCAAATTAATCTAAATATATATTTTTTTCTGTTATCTGATATGTTCGCTTGTAATAACTAGAACTATATTTTGA
This sequence comes from Troglohyphantes excavatus, assembly GCA_963932185.1. NCBI lineage: Eukaryota > Metazoa > Arthropoda > Arachnida > Araneae > Linyphiidae > Troglohyphantes > Troglohyphantes excavatus. The sequence goes on along the minus strand of OZ010671.1, from coordinate 62,958,066 downwards.
TTGTTTCTGATAATCGAATACAATTTACAATGCTACATTTTTGTTTTTGTTGAAAATATTAAAAAAGTTTATCTCTGTTCTTGCAATTTAAATTTTTCATAATTTCTTATATGCTTTCTTGTTAAAATAAATACAGTGTATTTATTTACAAATAAAAGTACAGTGCTTATGTTGTTATTTAAACGTATATATGTGTGCGATTCTGAACAGTATTGCAGTTCTGTCATAAATGTCATTATTAGAACGAACGAGATAAAAGCGCGCGAGTTTTCATGGATGGCTCGATTGGAGCATACAAACCACCTAATTTGCATCCTCCAATCGCAGAGCCTTCTGAAACAGCTCTAGTGCGTTTATCGCGTCAGTGTAGAATGGGCCTTAGAGACTTCGGGGAAGTTTAGGCAAATGCCGCGTTGTACTTTTTTTCAGCTTTGAAAGAACATTCGTTGTCAAATTGAAACTTTATTCGAGTGTTCTTTAAAATTGAATAATTTTTTTCGCTTACTTATTACATTAACATATTACTCACACATCACTTTCATTTACATATTACTTACTAATTACAATATGGTATTCATTTATTAATAATAAAATGACAAATTATTATATGTTAAAAGAGGGTATATGTTGTTACAATATTTTATGAAATTAGTTCTTGGAACGACTATTCAAGAAATTTAATAAAAAATTTAATTTAAGGTGACACAGTAGGAAAATTTCATTTTTTTTTTATTTCTTGACTTACAAATATAGTACTTAATATACAGTTAAAATACCCTAATGTTAGTTATATTCAGTAAAAAAAATTAGTGCACTGATAATTTTTTAAATTTCAGTTTTTAAAAAACATTAAAAGATTTTAAAAAAGCTATGTTTTGTTTTTACATTATAAGTTACAACTTCGATTTTTTTTTACTTAGCATGAGAATATTGTTGATAAAAAAAACCTGGTGGGAGTTTTTTTTAAAAAATATACTTACAACTTCTTCAGAAAAAAAATATGTGTGATATTATTAAAATTTTGCAATGAAATGTGCCTTTTCTACATAAACATATTTTTTTTTAAAAGCAACAAAACTAGCCATTTAAAAAATTAAAGCTGATTTGTTTAGCAGAATATTTGTGTCTTAAAAAAAATTCTAAGCTTTTTTCTTTGTGAAGAATTCGAAAAATAATTTTCAGATATGTGCATTTAAAGTTTAAATATATCAAACACCACATTTAAAATATTAAACATTTAAATTAAGCGTTTTTTACTAATGTTAAACATACATATTTTCTCTAAAAGTTTTAACTTAAAATAAACTCACGCTATTTTTTTTTTGCCGACAATTGACTCTTACTAAGTAAAAATTTTCAAAACCTACTTAAAATGTTTTTAAAAAAAGTTAACTTTTTAAAATCTTAATTAAAAAAAAAAATTGAAATTTTAAAATAATTATGAGTATTTTTTTTTTTACAGAATACTGCTAACACAAGAAATATTTTTATGCCTTTGCCTTTGCAACACAAGAAATAAAAAATGTAGAAATTGCCAAACATGTCTAACTAAAGATGAGGTTTTTTAAACTGCAAAATTTAATCGTTTATAAAACGAGTAGTAGAAATTTGAAACTTATCATACGTTTTCTTTAATGTGCAAAGTATTGATTTACGAAATAAAAAAAAAAATCGCAAATTTAGTAAATTTTGGGGTATTAGTCCTTAATGGACTAAGTAAAATAAAAACGATAGGATTCCATTAAAAGGGTTTTTTGTGCTCCTCAAAATTTCAGGAATATTTTCTGTAATAAATCGGATATTTTAAAAATCCATTTAACCGATTCCCTGAAAAAGAACAGTAATCGACATTCCTCCTTACCTGGTCATTAAGTAAACTTCCTAGTGGTCTAATGAAGCGATTATGGTTTACCAATAGTGGGTCCAGCTGCTTTAATCGTGTTTGCTAATTTCATTCCCCATTGGACTTCGCATAATATATCACGCGACAGCAGAAATGGTCGCGATTGGACGTCAGTATTTCACCACCACACAAATCTCACGAACCTCAAACAACGCTGCTGAAAGACAAACTGCTGCCACCGCGAAATACAAAATAAGATATCACATTATGCTATCGCAGAGCCGCACAATTATGGCACTTCCGTACACGCATTTCCCTAGTTGCTTATTATTACAAATTATGCATTTCCGTGCTGCACTTTCCCCCCCGAAAAATGCGACAAAATTTTTAGGCTTTCTTATTGATACGACGTTTTTTTAATTTTTTTTATTCGTGTTCTGACAGGTTGGACAAAAATCGCCCATTTGGCGACTTTTACTAATTTTAAGGATATATATATATATATATATATATATATAACCTATCATATTTTAGCAATTAAGCAATCTTAATACGTTAAATAAATTGGAACTGTATAGTAAATAAATTTGTATTCCAATTAACGATTACAGTGAATTGTTCCGTTTAAATTTTTAATCTATTGTTTTTTGATTTATTGTCATTATATATTTCAAAAATTCATAATTCTTCGAGCTCCCTTATCCATGCTTTTATGTAATTTTGACTTTTGATAAGAATCATATTTAGAGTCATTTGCATGCAATACGATGTTAGAAACACCACAGGAGGCCTTTAGGGGGAACCAATCCAATGCTATAACTCCCTAACAAGCAACATGAGTGACGTAAATTTAGTCTGGAGAAATAAGGCAGGAAATCGTGTAAAATATAGAAATAATTCCTGGACGGTATAGTTTGTTTATCTTGATATAATATATATAATGTTTATGTTTTATATATATAATCTGCTAAAATGTCATTAATTGAAAACAAAGCTGTCATGTTTGACAATTTACTAAATTTTATTTCATTTACTGCATATATTTTAAATTTTACATTTAAATGTTAATTTTGAAAGTAAATTTCGTACAAATATACAACCATTTTGCAATTTTTTTTCGTAAATGTAATACTTTCTACCGTGTACAATACATCAAAGAATTGAAATTTTTGCTTCTTCCAAAAATATGTGTGTCATTTTACTGCAAATTTTCCACAATTTGGCGATTTCTTGTCGTTTAGTGATTTGGGAACTCCGTGTTTGGCAGCCTTGTTTCCATTTGTGGACCTGGCGTGTGGCGCAATTTCCTTTGGCTGAATGACGGCTGTCGAAACAACTCAATCGAATGGTGAAGGGTAGGCGAGGAGGGAGATGAAAAAAAATAAAAAAAATGTTTGAATATGTTAATAATGACTTTTAAATTTAAAAGGTTTTTTTTAAATCATTTTCAGCACAATATATCGATAAAATTAGGGAAATTCGCCAACCTTTTAAGGTATAATGTATCATATTTTAACAATCAACTGAAGTAAAGGGGTCAAGAGAAGCGGCTTTTGTAAGAAGGGGATATGTTACAAAACTCAGATTTTACAGGTGAAATTAAAAGGTGTACCAATTCAGTTGTAGTGTTCACAAACTGGAGAAAAATAATTCAGATAATTGATATATAGCCACTTACATTTCAAGTGCAATTCATGAGCTTTGTTAATGCCAGAGCTCCCTACAAAATTAAAAAAAAAAAATCTCATATTCCCCTTTTTACATAGCATCACACTGAAATTACTGGAAAATAGAAAAAATTATTTTACTAACATAATTATTTTTTGTTATAAATCTTCAAAAATACTTTATAATACTATAAAATAAAAAGTAATTGTTATAAAAAAGTTAAAAATGAGTGACACATGAAAAACATAAGCCTCACATGTCACCTCTTTACATAGTATCTGATATTAGACCGTCCATTTCTCCCATTTAGTGTTACATCATATAATCTGCCTTTTACAAAGTATGTGTGTCTTGGTATAAAGGTATGCTTCCTTCAATAAAATATTTTTTCGAAAATGTTTACAATTTATTTTATTTGTAACCCTTTTTACAAATTCCTATTAAAGTATGAAAGTATTTTTTCGTAAAATTTTTGGCTTAGCCGATACTTATTGCTTGGCATTTTAATTTGGGACATTTCCGTGAGATTTTTTTAAACGAAAAAATGAATTTAGACTAAAAACAGAATTATTCTCAAACTATTAACTACACGAAAATAAAAAGACCGTTTGCCCCATTTTACTGTAATAAATTTCATATTTTTTTAATTATTTAAAAAAAAAAAAAAATTAAAGTGTAAAGTTTTTTATTTCTGTCTTCCATTCGATATCATCAATAAGTATATTAAGAGAGAAATCAAGAAAATTATGAAGTGAAATTAAGGAGATGAAGTATAGCCTTTTCAAAACAAGTCTATAACGGAAACTACGAAAACTGCATACGTAGAAAATTAAAAATGGAAATTTATGTTTTAGCTTATAAAAGTGGTGATATTTCACTCATTCTTCATGAGACCCATTTAAAATTTTGTAGCGTTATTATAAGAAATGCAAAATAACAATCATCAGAGGTTTTTAGCCATTTAAGTAATTATTTTCACTTACCGCAATTAGGTACTGTATAGATTACAATTGAAGATATATGTGGAAGAACCAGACAGCTCCACTTTTTTCTGATTTACACTTTTATACTTATTTTTCACTTACGCTTTCACTTCTTCAATTACTCTTTTACACTTATTACTTCAATTGAAGACGTGGGTGTAAGAACCAGACAGCTCCAGTTTTCAAAATTGTTCAGGAAGGACGGAAAACACTGTACGTTTCTTGCATGTATATGATACAAAAGTACAGCTCATTTTCCTTTATATACCTATAGCCATTGTTTAGAGCTGTCTGGTTATTGCATCAATCGATAGAGGATTTTTTTTCTTTATAAGAATAAGTGCAAAAGTGTAAATCAGAAAAAAAAGTGGAGCTGCCTGGTTCTTGCACCCACCTCTTCAATTCGGAGATTCAAATGAGCTCTTCATCTCAAATCCACGACATCAGTGCACTAAAGCTTCAATATGCCCTTTTTCAGTTTTTAAACCTAATTTTTTTAGACAAAACAATAAATAATTCACACAGTAATTACAAATTCTTTATTAATTGCCACTGCATTTTAAATTCCGTCTTTAAAAAGAGAGCGGAGAAATTCCTCACCCTTATTCCGAACATCAATTTCGCCGCCATTTCTTTTTTTTTCTTGCTTTCATTCCTTTCCCACTCGGCACGTGAAGTCCAAATAGGCCACTGCCTCCGATTAAGATGTATATTTATTCCCGGGCCGACTTCGATCCGACTCCCATAAATCAAAACAAGTGCACAGCGCTCTCTTCATGAATAAACATTTCAGTTCGCCCCTTGGCTCTTGCGCCTCGGCCACTCCATGAACGAGAATCTCCCGCAGCATGGACCAAGTGATGATGGCCAGAAATTGGAAATAATGGCAAATTTCAAGCTTATGGAGTGTGAAGGTTTAGGGCGATTCGCTTCAACATATTGCTTGAAGACAAATGCTTTTACGTATAGTTTGGTCAAAAACAACAGCCCCAAAATTCACGGCAGTGGTCTCAAGAATCTATCATAAGGTAGTTCTAGAAAAGTGACTCTCAACCTTTTTTTTACTCACCTGTACCCCCTTGATAAAACTTTTAATTTAAGAGCCTCCCCTTCTCTCATAACTCTTATCACCCTCTACTCAAATAAAGCTTGTTTTTGTTAAGCACTTCGAGCATGGATCCTTCATAGTAGAGAAAACATAACGTTATAATCTCGCTAACATCAAAGTGAGGCCAACATGTATGGCCTCAGACACGTGGTTAATTACGTCATTCCATTCATAAATTTTCACTGTTATTTATTTCCCAATTCATCAGCCAATCGCGAGTCTTTTTTAATTCATAATTTTGAAAAGAAGTCACATGTTTGAGGGCATTTGGTCTGAGACATTGGTTTCACGATTATGACGTCATATTCGCTCTACTACAGTCTATTCATGCTCGAAGGTTAAGCATAATGTTCTTATGTTAGCAGGCAAAATTAATCAAACGACTCAAATTGATGACACTTACTGCCTTACACTTATTTTAGATTTTACTCATTACATTTATTTTAGATTTTACTCATTACATTTATTTTAGATTTTACTTATTACATTTATTTTAGATTTTACTCATTACATTTATTTTAGATTTTACTCATTACATTTATTTTAGATTTTACTCATTACATTTATTTTAGATTTTACTCATTACGTTTATTTTAGATTTTACTCATTACATTTATTTTAGATTTTACTCATTACATTTATTTTAGATTTTACTTATTACATTTATTTTAGATTTTACTCATTACATTTATTTTAGATTTTACTTATTACATTTATTTTAGATTTTACTCATTACATTTATTTTAGATTTCACTCATTACATTTATTTTAGATTTTACTCATTACATTTATTTTAGATTTTACTTATTACATTTATTTTAGATTTTACTCATTACATTTATTTTAGATTTTACTTATTACATTTATTTTAGATTTTACTCATTACATTTATTTTAGATTTTACTTATTACATTTATTTTAGATTTTACTCATTACATTTATTTTAGATTTTACTTATTACATTTATTTTAGATTTTACTCATTACATTTATTTTAGATTTTACTTATTACATTTATTTTAGATTTTACTCATTACATTTATTTTAGATTTTACTTATTACATTTATTTTAGATTTTACTCATTACATTTATTTTAGATATTACTCATTACATTTATTTTAGATTTTACTCATTACATTTATTTTAGATTTTACTTATTACATTTATTTTACATTTTACTCATTACATTTATTTTAGATTTTACTCATTACATTTATTTTAGATTTTACTCATTACGTTTATTTTAGATTTTACTTATTACATTTATTTTACATTTTACTCATTACATTTATTTTAGATTTTACTCATTAAATTTATTTTAGATTTTACTCATTACATTTATTTTAGATTTTACTTATTACATTTTACTCATTACATTTATTTTAGATTTTACTCATTACATTTATTTTAGATTTCACTCATTACGTTTATTTTAGATTTTACTCATTACATTTATTTTAGATTTTACTCATTACATTTATTTTAGATTTTACTTATTACATTTATTTTAGATTTTACTCATTACATTTATTTTAGATTTTACTCATTACATTTATTTTAGATTTTACTCATTACATTTATTTTACATTTTACTCATTACATTTATTTTAGATTTTACTCATTACATTTATTTTAGATTTTACTCATTACATTTATTTTTGATTTTACTTATTACAATTATTTTAGATTTTATTTCCCGTCATTTCTATTATTATTTTCGCGTACCCTCACCGGACCGCCATGTACCCCCAGGGGTACGAGTACCACAGGTTGAGAATCGCTGCTCTAGAGCGACGTTAGTTCGATCAACCACAGAAAATGGTAGGTTGAATCACCGTTGCACTGGAGTTATACAATGGGTTACTGGTGACAATTAGGGTTCTATCCCAAGATAAAGACACGAGGACACTGCATCATAATTTTGAAACACTTCTAGAAGAGGAGGATAGCACCCGAGTTTTCACCCTATTCTCTAAACTTCAGAACATTTCAGCTGGGGAATATTTGAGTCCTGACATTTTGAAGAAGCACATTGGTGGGCATTTGCCCAACCGTATACCAAACAGTCAGAGTAGAAAACCAGAAAATTTAACTCTGAGAGTATCACCCTAGTCCTCCGAGGTCCGCGAGCTATTTCAATCTCCCCGTTCTACTATATTCTAGCGCAACTTATCTGGTATTCCTCAGAGGGCCAGTCGTGATCACACTGTCCCTCTCTGTTCAGATCAACGAGCATATATTTAATTTCATGTATACAAAAGTTGTTTAAACAAATGTCCAGAAAAAAAAAAGTTATTCTTTTAGGGTTAATGAAACTCATTCTTCGGAAAATATTCCAATGCAGAAAACTAATTATTTATAAGCTGTCTGTTAGTTGACCAGTAATCTGAAGAATTTACCCATATTAAAAAGTAGTAACTACCTATATTAAAAAGTAGTAACTACCTATATTAAAAAGTAGTAACTACCTACATTAAAAAGTAGTAACTACCTATATTAAAAAATAGTAACTACCTATATAAAAATCAAATATTTTTACTAATGTCTACTGCTTCGCTCATTACCTATGCAATACTTGAAAACCAACTTCCACACATATACAAATAACACATTTTCCCCCTCGACGATAAAAAAAATTCTCGACGATAAGAAATTATGATTCTTTACACCCCCTTTTCCGATTCCCCTGCCCCAATTCCGCTTCGCAGAGACAAAAAAAAACCAAACATTCCAGTCCAACAGTCACATGATCCCTGTCCGGTGGCGCCCTCTACAAACATTCGTTTCCGAGCCGCTTCCTAGATGCCGCCACCGTCGCCCATCAATCACGACAACCCAGGCGGTCCCCCATTGGCTGTTGGGTTCCTCCCCTTTCCCCGGCAGGGGAGCGCCTGCAATTAGCGGTGGCTCAGTGGGCGGTGCCGAGCGGGTGCCGCCCCCTTCTGCCACTTATTGGTCTGCGCGTCCAGATCGCTAACCACAGCTATTGAATCCAGTCCTCCGCGAGTGTCTGGCTTCACAGTCGCTGCCCAAAAGTGTGTCGGATTGCAGTGCATTCAGTTTGCACGAGTAATTTGGTGTGTGCCCAGCCTCCTTTCGCCTGCCTCTCCGAAGCTGGTATTCCGTGACTATCTTCACAACAAAGGAAAGGCAGATTTCCCTTTTCAACTGTTTTTTTGTGTGTGTGTTCGTTATCTCGACGTGAAGGGGTCTTTCTACTGAATTCTTTTATCATCATCGTTTCGTAGAGGTTGAACATCAAAGTTTTTTTTTTAAAGAAAAACTTTTTGTAATTTTTTTTTATTCTTCTCTTCATATCCTCTTTTGTTCATCTGACTGAAAGGAATCTGCATTTTCATGGCTGGCTCCAACATTGGCGTAAGTTTTCAATTTTAATTTTTTTAATTTCATTTTTGCTTTTCTTATACATAATTGTAAATTTTTAATAGTTACTTCATAAAACAACTCTTTACTTTTTATAAAACGTTATCAATTTTCAAGTACATCTTTTTAAATAACGTCTCGGTAGAAAATTATTTATGAATTTCATTTATACATGTATATATTAATATTTTTTTATTGAACGACTTCTTTGAGAAATAACTTGTATTTAAGCAAGATTTTAAAAGAAAATTATTCATATATCATGCGTCAACACCATAATTATAATTATCCATAGTAAATTCATAAAACAAGTTTTTTAAAAATTATTGATTTATATAAAAACTATTTCCAATCCACTAAATTTCGTCGTGATGTATTGCACTTCATTACAGTATAAAAAAGAAAACTTTCGTTTTTAATATTATTTTAAATAACAATGAGCTACTTTGAATTGTTTAGATTTAGCCTAGGAAAAAAAACTACGTTTAAACCATCCATGGCTAAATATTATGGCTTCTTCATAGTTTTAAGTCTTCCAACGTTAAGTTACATTTAATTGATTAAAAATATAAAAAAACATTTTCTTCCATTACATTTTATTTGACATGTAGTTTCATGATATGGTAAGGATTAACCGATTTAGTTGACAGAGAGATTTAGCTCTAGAAACCGATGAATTATTTAAAATGCCTGTGTAAATATTTTACTACGTGTCTTAGAAACTAATTATTTAATTTTGTATTTTAAATACATAAAAAGCCGTAGAAGAATCTTTAATCAATGTTCATTCATTGTCTCTTTTAAGTTTAGATGGGGACAATCAAACATTATAAAAAGCCCATTTTATATGATCAATATTTAATCGATCTCTCAAACATTTTAACAGATGCTAACATGTAAATATGAAAAGTAACTGAAGTAAAATTAAACTTGTTTTCTCTACTGTTAATATTCATTATAAATTTTACTGTAAGATTTTTAGTTTGTCACACTACACTTCAAAATTAAAAGCGTTATATTTTAGGGTCGCTCTCAAATTAATATTCTAATGCCGAAATATACTATTGTAAAATATTATTGACATATTATATAGTAAAGTATTTTCGGCAATATACTGTAATGTTGACATTTCAATGGGAGCAAACATCTATATTTTTTTACCCTTAACTGTTTTTGCTCAGTAAATCACTTAATATTTAAAACCAAGCATTCTTTTGTTATTTATTTATAAAAATATCACTGTTTTTCCTTTAAGTAGTTTTATAATAAATAGGTACTGAAGTAACTAACGCTTAGCAAAATATTTGGATATTAACAAAAAGGGTTCTGACAAATAGATAACACTTGTATTTTTTTTTTTGTCTTAAAATCAAAATTAGTTGTAAAATACAAAATATTTAAGGTACGAGATTGCTTTTCTTCCAAAAAACAACAATAGATTTTAAAATATGTTTAAAGGAGTTGTTTTATAATTTTTTTTCTAATTTTAAATTTGCTTAGAATTACTTTTAATATTGCATGATATTACTGCACATAAAGATTTAAAAGTGAAATATACATCATGAAAATTAAAAATTGAATTTCTAAAAGATATTATTGTTTATTAGCGATCCATATAAAACATACACAATAATTTGGACAGATTTTATAGTAATAAGATTGATTATAATTCCGATTTCAGAACAGTGTCGATAAAAAAAATATTTCAGTTGCTTTTTTATAGATTGCTTTTCCTTAAGAGGTTTTATGCTATTATATTACAATGTAATATCAAACCTTTACATAATAAACGATAGTAAATACTACTAAAATTAAGTTAAAATTCTACCTATTGTAATGATTTTTAAAATTTTGACTTTGTTCGGTTTAACTATCCATATTGCAGTATATTTATAAACAATTTTGGCAATACATTTGCATACCCGTTTTGGGCAATAGTAACATTCCATTATTCTGAACTGAATAGTTTTAACAGCTTTTTCTAAACTTATGTTGCTAAACGTTCAGTGTAATATTGTTCTTTCTTTGATATTAAAATAATAGTTATTGTTGTTATCCATATCGTTAGCTGTTTGGTTAGTCATTTTATTACTTGTTAAAAATCGGTAGTATCGAATTTAGTAATGTACATAAAGGTGAAAATCATATTCGGTTACTGGTAATCTGTTCAAAAGTATATTTAAGTATATAAAACTAAAGTTTATAGCATTACTTAATTTCTAAAATACAAGAAAACAAGTTTAGTAAAGAAAGTTTTTGAGATATATTTGCCATTGAGTATGTTCTTCAAAAGTAATTTTTAAAAAATATATAGTAACTCTTTAAAATGATTAAATATTTAAATTAGTGTTACAATACCAAACCTTTAAAAAATGGTAATGGTTTAGATTTTTAATGGAATTATACGCATCAAAAATATATAAAGGCTTCATTGGATGGGTCATAAACATTTTATTTATTTATATTGATTACAATTCACCAATATTCTAAAACCCCAACAGTGTTATTATACGTAGTGTTTTCAGTACTACAACAAAATCAATAATAAGGCTATATCACTTGCCATTTTTATAGCCTATTAAAAAAAATCCGCAGTCCTGTATGATTTTACTAGTGGAATTTCAGTATTTACCAATAAAAGTATAGACTTGGGCCTTGAAATCAACTCAAGACCAGTGATACAAACCCATATTTTCACTTAACTTTTACACCCCCTGGAAAAGTATTCATTTAAATCGGTTTAACATCTCTCCCATGTCAGTACCTGGATACTATTTCCAATCAAGTGCCAAACCCCAGTACCCCGTGTATTCCCTCGCCGCCGAGGTGGTCACGCACCGCGGCACCGACGCATCCCCGCGTCCGGACGATAAGAGGCCCGGCCCCGGTAGCATGCACTCACACCCCACCGCTGTGTCCGTCCTCGGCATTATTCATGTTGCGTGAAGCCGAGCAGACGATAATAATAAAAACCTTTTGCTCACTTGTCAACCCCCTGAGCGCAGGCGGTTTATAAATCGACGCTTTCTGCGCTTCGGACAGGGCTCCTTCGGTGGCGAGAATTAATGATGCTGCTGCCCTGTGTTTCGGATTGTTGTTTTCACAGTAGAGACACACACAGTCATGTTATTGTATGGTGATGATTTTCTATATCCCGTTACAATAATTGTCGGTAAATGGTAGAGAGAAGGTGTGGGGGTTGGATTTGGTCAGCGATGATAGATTGCGGGACATTCGCTTGGGTTTCTTTCGCTCTGAAAGCGTGAAGAAGTCAATTGAGTTGAGGGTGTTTGTATTAAATTGAGTTGTTGATCTTTACAATTCGAGTCTTTTCAGATCACAATTTACAACTGCCTGAATTGCTCAGAAAATTTAAGATGTAACACAATTGTGATCCCAAACTGAAAGTCAGCTATTGAAAAGAAAACTTTCAGACACACTTTTCAATTTTTGAGAACTATTCGTAAATTTTTTTCCGTGCCTAAAGAACCTAAAATATTAAATGGACTGTTTCTTAATCTATTCCTGTTACACAATCCAGTATATTTAATAAAATTACAAATATGCAAATGTCTCTGCTCAAAAAAATGACCCTTTATTTTATTATTACTTGTTAAATTTTTCGACTGCCCATTTCAAATGTACGACTGCTCATTAGAATAGGCCATATTTAAAGGATCGACGTTCCTTCTCAATATTAGTTAACGTTTGGTTTACTGTTGTTGATATAACTGCAAACAGTGAACAATGTAATGGCTTTGCTACTAAATGACAATTTCATTTGCTAATTGGTACAATTTCATCTCCCCCCCCCCCCCCCCCCAAATATAGCAATTTCACTAACATTCATATTCGACAAATATTACACATTTGGGAAACCTTCAATGAATATTATATAATCTAATGTGGTGCGATCATACCCATTCAATTAGTCAAACATTACAGTTTCCCCAAATATTGTAGTTTCAATTCCCGACTATTGCAGTTTCAATTCGCAAATATTATAGTTTTAATTCCTAAATGTTATAATTTTACATATCATTTCACACATCAAAAACTACAATATTAGTAAAACATTAATCAAATCGTATTGTTTTACCAAATAATACAGATAAATTCTAATCGTTACACCAAGCAACTTTTGTTGTTTTATATTACATATTATTAAATGTATATGAATTTTATAAATATTTAGTAATGGAATCTTTCTTGTTTTATTATAACTTAAATGTTACTGAATGAAACTGTGATTGTAATTCGGTAATGTAAATGAATGTAACACAGATAAAAAAAAATGAATTTAAATAAAATTACTTTCTGGGTGACAGGTTTGGAAAATGACATTTCTTTTAGATTGATTTTATTTGTAGTTTAAACGTAATGTTTTAAGAAAATTTTTGCTTGCCGCATCAGTTAAGATTTATGCTTTCATAGCTGGTTAGTAAATGTAACCATAGAGGGAATCAAAAAGTTAAAATTAAGGTTCGTTAATGAAGGACACTAATAAAAATAAAAAATATCTGCAAACATTAAAAAAACCTTTTTAAATTATCAAATGTTGTTGTTGCATTCACTGAGCTGAAATGTAAACAAACTCATTATACTACAATGTTCGAAAACTTCAATTACAGTGGATTCGATTTCATTAAACGAAAGTGCATCACTTTGTCTTCTATTTATTTAGATAATAACTTGACATAACAATAAAAAACATTTCTCAAGAGGTTAAAACTGAATCGAGCAAGCATACTGTTAGATTAAAGTTTCTTTAAAATTTTATAATGGCGACATATTGCGAACGTTTAATGATAAAAATACCTCTTTATCATCAGTGTCAGTGGGTAAAGAGAAAACGTTTCTTTTCGGAATGGTCAGCGATGATGGATTATGCGCATTTGCTGGCTGATAAGTGTTTTCTCAAGCTAGTGTTTGTTGTGCCGCAGCGGCTCATATAATCGAGTTGTTGATCTTGCGCAGACAAGACGTTATTTTTTATTTCTTTGTTAGTTTTGGATTTCTAGCTTATTTGCGTTCTGAGATGATGAAAAGAAATCTCAGAGGCCCAGTTTTCACTAAAATGATATAAAAACATTCGTAAATAGAGATATTTGGGGATTTAAGAAAATATTATTCCTATACTTAAAAACTGTGATGATATATTTACTATAAGTGTTGTTTTTTTATTATAAACATATTGTATTAATCTCTCAAATAATATGGTAATCATATTGTTGCGTTCTGCGAAATGCAAAAACAAGAAAACACATTGATTGAGCCAGCTTTTTTTTAAAAACAAAAGTTTAAATTGTACATTTAAAAATATGTACTTAAAAATAAGTAAAATGTACTGATGTTTGAGTTCATTCGATGCTTGGCTTCCTCTACGCGAGTTTAATTTTTTTAAAAGACATGTACTCAAAAACGACTACAATGAATAAAAAGAGCAAATGCTACCTTACATAGGTTGCTTTCATAAATCACTTTCAATAACTACGACAATTACAGCCAAGACTTACCGGCAATCGAAACCAGATCCTCAGACACCGCAGTCCAAAGCAATATCCGTTAGACAACCAGGGCGACGTAAAGAAGTTATAAACAAAATACATGTTAAAAAGGTGTGCCAAAAGAATGGGAAGTAAAATAATTGAATTGTAATAACTCAATTTCTATTTAAAGCATATAAACATCAAATAATGTGGAAAACCATCTTCTGAACAAATATTTTAAATTTGTCAGACCGCTTTGTTAAGATGGCTTGAACAGAAGCTGAGATTACAATATTAAATCACACTGCTCAGTTTTGAGAAAGTACAGTTACTTAAATTTGAGTACGTCATTGCTCATTTACGATGCAATTGTACTCAAAGAAAGACGAGTAGGTTCAGGTACTCATTTTTAAGTATTTTTTTTTTACAGTGTATCAGATTAATATTGTGCTGAATTATAGTTAAAATAAATCTGATTTCCTTCATAATCAAATTGCTATGTTAAAAAGAAAAACCACAAATAACTAATTTACCATTTTATTTCACCAAATAACTTTTTTTTAAACATTAAAAAATTTAGAATCAAAATGGATATGCTTTTATATTACTCCTTGATAGATTTTTAAAAAATACATGGTCACCGTTTTATGAACTGCTTTTAAAGCTTCAAAAACTTGTGTATTTGTTTATTTTGAAACAAGGAGGGAGTTAATAAGATTGGTTTATTTTATATTATGTGGTTTAATTAGTAATTTCACAAAGTATTCTACTTCTACTCTTAATTTATTTTATAGCGGAAATACTTGCAATAGATCATTATATGCAGTATTTTTATTAGCCTTGTACAGTACAAGTGCATTCAAACAGGATTTGACTTATATTTCCGGAAAAAAATTTAGTGTTACTAAAAAGATACGAAACTTTTATTTAAATTAGAAATATACAAATTGATTACTTAAAATGAAATTTGTATATCTATTTATAAATTGAAACAAAGTATGTGTGTGTTTTTTTATTGTGAAAACAAAATATTAAGTTTTTTTTATGAAGGAATTTTATATGCAAGAATAATAAAATGTTGAGCAGTGGTAAAAACTAGACTGACTAGGTACCATCATAATCAAAGGACACATTATTAATTCGGCATTTAATTTGAATATTAAAATTAATAGCCGACACAATTTCAACTTCGATTATAAAGTCTAAAAATCACAACACAAAATTGCAAAAATTAAATTACATGTTTACTTTAAAGTAATATATATATATTATTTAGTTGAAAAAAAATGGTCATTTTTTTTATGGATTTCTTTAATCTAAAAAAGCATAGTGAAGATTAAATGAAAAAAAAAATACATTTCTATTCATCCATAAATATAAAACAGTTATCACAATCGCTTTTGATATTACGAATCCCCAAATCATTAACAATCAAAATATATCTCAATCAAAGCACGTCTTTCTCAATCAATAGATTGATGATACAAAGAACTGCAGTCAGGCATTAATGCATAATCAATCACAAACACATTAGGGAAAATACTTCTTTAACAATAAATTAAATGGACATCTTTATTTTTCGTTTTACTTCGATAGTTTTGCAAAACGTGAAAAAGAAAAATTATCTATGAATTACATTTAAATTATTTGCAAAAAAATTGTGTTTTAAAAATTGTGTTGTGTGCAAAAAAAATTGTTATTTACCTTAATAATAGAAAAAGATAATCCAAATGTCAAATCGAACGTTTTTTTTTTTTGTATTGTGAGTAATACAAGAACAATATATTGTATTAAATAGTTATATATAAAAAGCAATTTCCATAATTTTAAAGGTTAATCTATTGTTTTAAATAAATATCTGAACTCATTTTTAAATAATACCCAGCAGCATTTTTAAGCTTAACGTTTTCATTTATTTTTGTTAATGGTATTTAAATGATTTGACTTTTGTAATGATTTTATTATTGAACTATTATGAAAATTTACAGAAATATTACCAGAACTTGAATTATATATCTGCTCCGAGTATTACATTAAAATAGTGAAATATTGTTTAATATAAATATAATGCTTAGAAAATATAATCAAAAACTAATAATTTCATTCTGCATATTTGAATTTTAAACTGTAATCATATAAAGGCGACTGTGATTCTGAATAGGCCTTATTGTCTACACATGTTTACAAAGTAAGTCCGTATATGTATATAGCAAAAAAAATCTATAAATTTAAGTACAGACAAGTACGTAGGTTTAAAATTGTCATGGGGGTGGTTCAGTCACTGCTTAACTTACTCCCCCACTCCCCCCATTTTTTTTTTTTAAATATTAATTTTTATTTAAGTAAACAGGAATACGTTGCCATATAAATACCGAAACAGCAACAGTTATCGACTGTTTTTCATGAAATCGTTACCAATATCAGTCATTAACTATTTTTAATATTAGTGATTATGAAATAAATTTAGAGAACAAATTTAAATATTAAGATTCCTTGTTTAAAATAATATATGGATCCCGTCCAACGATCTTTTCCCTTTGTCTCCGAAAGTCAAGGGCTATTTAATGAAATACGATGACATTATGTTAAGCTTAGTTTGAAATAAAAATGACCTCAAAAACATGTTTTTGAAGACTTTTAAAAACTATTTTTTGAGGTAGAAACCTTGAAAAATACCAGGTTTTCCCTCACGCAACTCAACAAAAGTATTATACTAGAAATTGAAATTTTTCTAGTTTTTAAGGTATTTTTATGATTTTTACAGTAATTCCTTGGCTGTCAATGAGAGGGGTTCGAACCCCCCCCCCCCCCTACCTACATGCCTGAGTACAGGAACAAGAATAACCAATGTCGTCAGGCTTCTTTAACCCTGAAAATCAAACACAATTTCATGATTTCCGTAACATTGCAACAAGACTGAGACTCAAACTTCGAAATCGTTTTTCTCAAAGCTGATGACATGGGTCCCTTTTGTTCCAAGTCAGAGATATATACACTGAAACAGCAAGTTTTTATTACAATATTTTCCACGTGTGCCCTACAAAACATGCACAACCTTTTGTTGATCGGATCTAAAATTTAAAAGCAAGAAATAAAAAGTAAAAAGGTCGCAAATCCAATGTTACCTTCCCGTTCCGTTCTCACACCCCGCGGCGCTGAGTTACGGCTGCTCCGCGGGCGTTATTGAATTCCGTGAAATTTACGAGGTGCCAAAGCCGTTCCGCCCGGAGAGCGCAGGGGGCCGTAGGGGGCACGGTGCGCCCCCCGAGAAAAATGGATTGGTGGCGGGGAGCCCGATTGTGGCGGTGCCGCCAAGGGAGGTAAATCGGGCTACAAGGGGTAGGTGGAAGATTCCGGATTTGAATGGGGACATTTTTATTCAAATCCTATTGGGAATGTAGGTTTGGAGGTGTTAGTGTAAGTAAAAAGTATCCGGGTGTTCAAGAGAATTGTAGTGGGAGGTTATGTTGCTGTTTTTTAGTTGACCAGGAAGGGATCTTTTTTGAAGAGTTATATTTTTTGGCTTTGTGACATTCCGAAACCGTATTTACGAGGTCGAGAATTTAACTGGAATAACCATAAATGAGATACATTATTTGTTCTCTATTTTTTTTAAATACATTCCGTAATATTTGTTATAAGCAAATTGTAAGAAAATAATGGACTTTATTTTATAGATTTTTTTTTCCTGTAGATTTTTGTACTGAAGTATTAAATTTTTTAAATAGTTTATTAGTAACAATGCTACTTCAAATTTAACTGCACATTAGTTTTTTCTCATTTGGAAAACCAGTTTTATGCAATTGATGGCAGAAAAACACAGGCCTCATCTATTTAAAGAGAAAACTGTATTTAAAACCTAAAACGGAATTTTAAAATGTAAATTTAAACTTAAAACATATCATTAGTAGATTTATTATTTAATTTAAGTAACGAAAACTATTCTTCGCAAGGGTTATAGGAAGAATATGATATATTGTTTTCTAGCTTAATGTCTTAATAGTTTGTAATCTAATGGATGATTATGTTAATTGCAAATATGTATCAAACAACAACACTTCCCCAAACTATTGGTA
Organism: Troglohyphantes excavatus; assembly: GCA_963932185.1. Taxonomy (NCBI): domain Eukaryota; kingdom Metazoa; phylum Arthropoda; class Arachnida; order Araneae; family Linyphiidae; genus Troglohyphantes; species Troglohyphantes excavatus. The sequence goes on along the minus strand of OZ010671.1, from coordinate 62,939,515 downwards.
AACAAAACGTAGATGTAATATACATGTTCTAAAATTTGATAACTAGCAAAACTTTTTTTTTAGTAACGTAGATCTTTGTAAATGTTGGGAAATATAGTGTGTACTGTAGTACATCATTTTAATGACCTAAATAACCTTGTTCAAAATAATCCCTTCTGACAAAATAGTCCCCCCCCCCCTTGACTACCACTTTTATTCTCCCCTGTACATTACAAAAAAAATGCGTGTATAAGTTATTATTTATATAGTCTCTTGAAAACTGTTATGTTTGACTACATACTACATTCGTTCATCTTATATATAAACAAATTGACCCTCCTAAGTTATTATTACAATGTTGGGGGGGGGGGGTTGAATAAAAATGTAAATATTATGGTCTTGACGCATTGGAGAGGTTTTTTTTTTGCTGCGATTAAAATAGATATTGAACGATTTCCTTTGCAATCTGATAACTGTAAAAAAACACAAAAATATTAACATCATGTGATAATAAATGTATTGCCCTTGCTTGCAATTCATTTATATATTATCAAATATATTTTAAAGTAATAGTTATTCGGTATTCGAAAACTTTCTTTAAAAAGTGTTTAATTAAAAACGAAGTGAATTAAAAATCTTTTGCAATGTTTATACAACAAATATTTTAGTTACAGTATATAACTAAAATATTTTTAGTTTTATACTGTACTAATATACTAATATTTTTGTTTAAAAATTCATTTAATCAAAATATTACATTTCAGTACTTACTATTATATTCTGTTCTGCATGTAGGAATAAATCCAGTTACATTTAAATGTTAATTTAATATTTAACATTTTTAATAAAATAAATGTTCTAACATTTATTATTTTCACTTTGAAATAATCAAAATCGTAAAGACCAATTAATAACACAAACCCACAATCGATAAGCCTCAAAATTCTCCCGAAACGTAGCATTTACCCACCTGCAACAGAAAGGCAACAAAACGAATATAGGTCTGTATCCTGACTCGCACAATACACTTTCCACGGCAACTTGAATGCATTTAATAAAAAAATAATTCGCCACAGTATTTATAGCCGCGGAAAACGGGCGAAATTAAATAAAACGAATGCTCCATACCTGTAAAATATACGCCTGTAATCCGGTGTGTCAACAAGAGGGTCGCACAGCTTGGATTTTATGTAAATTCCACTCCACTCGTTTGGCAACATGTGCGTAACTCGTTTGCGCCCCCTCTCCCCCCCTCCTCCTTCGGGTATGCAGGTCTCGTGATCAAGTGACACAAGGGCTGCCCCGGGCACCACACCCTGATTTTCCCGCCGCGATTACCCGGGCAGAATACGAATTGTCCATAGGTAAGCCCGGGAGAGCAGATTTGTCAAAACCACGATTGAGACTCAAATGACCAGAATCAACATTTTGCGCCCCCCTCCCCTCTGCATTTCTGGTCTCTGTTGCCTTGTAAATTACATTGACAATAATATGCCTGTGTATTTATAGTGGATAATCCAATGTCTTTGTATATATGATATGTCTATGTATTTATGGGGTATGGTCCAATGTTTACGTATATATGAAATGCCTATGTATTTAAATATGTTATAAATACAAAGATATAACATATAATAAACGTTGATATGTTGTTGTCGGGTCCAAATCTCGACGTTCGTTGGTTTTTGGGTGTTCCCATGCATTTTAAAATTAACTGAGTACGAAAATAAAATTTTAATTGTTATTTTGTGTGTATTTGAGAGCATCAGTAGCGTAAACAAAAACTGGACATCAGAAATGTTCAGAAATGTTTCTAACATATACCTTATCTTGAAATACCATTACTTCTATTGACCAATGCATAGAGTTCTAACCCACATCAATGGGGATCTCAGGCGTGACAGCAAGATTAGTGTTAAAATCAAACATTACAGAAAAGAGGGCTTTCATTATTTCATTTTTTTTTTAAATTCTCAAAAACGGTTATAATTTTCTTTAAAATTGCATTGTGTAGTGTTTCAAATGCCCTTGCAATTGGTCCGCAAAATATTGACCAATAAGTTTGTGGTGGTCATTTCCTATACCCGATACTCCCACTTTTGTTCGAGTAATTACTTTAGTCTGCTTGACAGAGTATCAGCATAGCACGCAGAACGTCCCAGGTTCGATTCCAAGGGACTGCCAAGCGCACAGCGCTACAAATAAAAATGCAAAAAACAACTGTATACCTGCTACACATCTATATGATAAACAAACACTATTTCTCTACATTAGGCTCATTTTACACGGACGAGACAAACGCGCGCTAGCTTTTGCAGATGGATCTGGGATTGGAGTATTTAAAAAACCTCAGGGTTTGTATACACCAATCGCAGAGCCATTTGTAAAAGCTCACGCGCGTTTATCACGTTCATTTAAAACGGGCTATAGCGTAAATTCAAATACTCAATCAACAAACGTGTACTAAACAAATGCGCGACCTATCTCTGATACCAACCATTCAACTAAGACATCAAGGATACTCAAATATATCCAACTCAATCCCGGAAGCCGATACACTATCCCCCAGAAAACGATACCTCTACCACCCAAAACACGCGGGCATCCAATATCAAGAGCCCACGGACACAACTAATACATTTTTTAAACCGTAAAACGTTAACAAAGCGTCAAAACTGCCTTTGCCCAACCCGCTCTCCCCTCCTACGGCCCGAAATGAACGCCCTGACACGTTTTGCTTAGCCAACTGTACAACAAACTATCTGGAACGACCGACCTTTGGAGGGGTGGCCGCACCACTTATCGTAATTTGCTTCGGCGCGATGTTTCGAAGAGCAACCCCCCCCCCCCCCCTTTTTTTTTTTTTTGAAAAATGAAATGCCAAATGGCAGCAGGGTAGTTGGGGGGGGGGGGGGGGATGCAGCTAATCTCATTATTTCTGCTATCGTCTGTCAGAAAAATCGTGGTGATGATCATATCTCTCTCCTTGGGGTTAGGGGGAGGGAGAAGAGAGTTTTATGTATTACAACAATCGTTCAGGTGTGATGTTTAGGCGGATGTGTTGTTTTAAGGTAATTTCCAGGAAGGAATGTGGATGGTTTTATTTATTTGTAGTATAAAATGTATCGAGGTGAAGGGTCTTTAAAATCAGCTACATTGAGGTATCAGCAGGAGAGAACATCATGTTACGTTTTTAGGCTTATTTATTACGACAGTGCACAACTTCATGGCTAATAGACGTACAACTTGTTTATCTTTCTTTTGTTGGTGATCAATTTCTGTTTATCTAATCTGCTGAAATGACGTTTCACGTAAAACTGTTGTGTGATCGTGTTCCGACACGGTCTCACTTGAGATTTAAAATGTTTCTAGAATTTGCCGTAATGAAGGCGTAAATTTTATTATATGCATCAATACAAAGTACCTTAATAGCAAGACTATTTTAAAACTAAGTAAAAATATTTTTCGAACAATTAAATCAAACGCTATATTGGAATTTATTCAAGACCAACAAATATATTCAAAAGAGATTATAATAAAAAAAAAGTTCAACCTAAATGAAAAATTAAAAAAAGTTAAAGGATTGTGCGTGAATACTAAAATAAATTCTAATTTTAAAATTAGGTTTTGAAAAAGTTAATTATATCAGTCTAAAAGATCGAGATCGTATTGGTCGAATCTTAATTATAAACTCTTTTTAGCCGATAATATCCCCAACCCTATTATTTCTGAAAACCACGCACACCCAAATCTCTAGTATAATCATACACTTTGTCTTGGCGGTGACACTGTCACCAAAAAAAAAAAAAATCGAAAGATATTGGCGAGTTTTTTTAGGAGCCAAGCGTTGCATTAAATTTATTTTTACAGAGGTTAAACTTATAATTGGAAGATATACCCAGAAACAAATCTTCCCAAGCACTATTTTTAAAGAATGAATTTTCCATTTAAAATAACTAAGTAACTAACAATGTATTCTAATATGAAAAATACACCACAAACGATATTGGCGAAATTTTTTAGACACCAAATGAGAATTCGATTCGAATCAAAATCTCTGCAGACCGCCAATATAAACAATAAAACGAGAATTGCCGAAATGTAAAGTTTGCGGACCTCCCAAGCATTATTTCTGAGAATATTAATCCCACACCCTTTTTTTTTTTAATTCCATCACACATGATGCTGTTCCATTTTGGCGACGACTTAAAAGCAGCCAAAATACTCTTTTGGATGCCAATGGCATAGACTTAAAATCTTATCTACCGAAGAGATCAAAAACAATATTTTTCGCTGGGAGGGGGGATTTGCAGGAGCATGACGGATGTGTCGATTGGATCTGTAACATCATGTTTTCGATCTGCTGTTCCACGTAATTTAAGCATTTGAATTATTGCCCTTTAGCAACATAGACCCGTTTTTTTTATTTTGCTTTATAGTGCTTGGAGACATAGGATTTTAGTATGGAAATATAGATTTAATGACGAAACCGATTTAGAATTCTCTAAAGTAAAGATATAAAGTTTGTATCAGTTTGCATTAATTACCGAAGTTTACTCCTTAAAATCCGTTGTAAAAAATGTAGAAGCACCATTAAATGAATAATTAAATAAGATTAAAAAAATAGTTGTGAATGCAATAAAAGCAAGGAGAAACGACTCATTTCTTCATCAAGGGGTTTCGACCGCATCAAATCTTCAAGTTTGGATTTTTGTGATTGAACTGCATGCTTCTTCACTCGCAATCTTATCAACACTAGCCTGTTGTTTACCAAGGGGCTTTTGTTACGTCACGCACCGTTGTAGGGGGAGAGGATCTATCATGTGTGACTTGAAGAAATAAGGGTTCTCAGTGGTTGCGTGACGTAGCATAACATTGTAAAAAAAAATTACAAAATTTCTTCCGCAAATTTTGGATATAAGTCTATTTATAGAAATCATTGTTTTTCTAAAGGGAAATTTGGCAAAATACAAGGAATGAAAGTTTTAACGATTGTTTTTTTAACAGAAAACATTTATCGTGACGTGACATGGGGGAAGGAAAGTGGGTGGTGGTGGGGGGGGGGGTAGGAATGAACAATTACAGGACGTAACAGATGACCGTTCCCCAGCTAGGCTATCACAAACATAAAGATAATTATAATACACTGCACCAATGGTAAGAAAAATATCTCAAATGTTTTTATCGAGTATTTTGAAAGAAATATTACTTTAATTAACTTCTGCTAATAATTTCAATTTAAGAATATTTTATTACTGCAATTGCAGTATATAATATTATTTCAAACTTCCGGTATATTATTATATATATAATTCAATATCAATTAGTATAATAAAATAATTATGCACTGTTTCAAGATGCTTGTATTTCTACGTCATTCTAAATTCAATATACATTTAATGAAGCTAAAGTTTTTATATTTAAGGTTAATAATTATACTTTTGTTATTCCATTATTAGTTTATATATTTTCTTGTACTGCAAAAAACACACATTTAAAACGTTGTCATTAAATATCATTGCAAAACCTCTTTTCTATTCTTTATAGTTTCACTAATAGAATAATCTATTGCGAATAATAAACTATCATTATACTATTAAAAACACGTTAAATTTGTCTTGTTTACATAAGATAGTTTTTGTTTATTTGGGATGGAGTCTATTAGTTGCAAAGAAGCTTGACTAGCTTATTAAAACCAGCGCTTTGTTTATAAATGGAATTAAGAATTTTCCAAACAATGCTTTGTTTACGTACCCAATTGCTATTAGTAGGAATCCAACAACGAATTATATTAAAAGTTATAGAGTTTTTATTTATTAAAAATATTTTCTGTTTCATTTATTTAAAACCTTTTATATATTTTTAATAAACAACAACAAAAAAGTAAACAAAACGTTCAATCAAAATCTGTTCATTCGCTCACTAGCTATAACCGTACAGTTTGGCATTTAGAGAATTTTTAACGTTGTATATCAAAAGTTTAAAAACTGAATTTGTAATTTTAATACAAGGATAATTTCAAAATAATATTTAGGCTCCGTATTAGAAATATAATAAACTTCCCTTGTTGAGGTTGAATAATCAAATTACAGATCCAATTCCATAGAGTAGTTTTCAAGCTACAAGCATACCAAACATTGTAAAGAGTTTCATCAATACTAAATTCTAAGATGAAATTAGTATCGTTGAAACTTCTTATAAATACAGTAAAAATTCATGAACATATTTGTAAAATACAGAAATGCTCCAACAAATTAATTTAACTCAGGGATTATTCTAACTGGGCAGTCGTAGCTAAATTGAGCAGTTACAAATTGTAAATCGTAAAATTTAAATTGGCATTCGTGAAATTTTACAAATTGGAATAAAATATAACAAAAATAAAGTCATACTATTGAATTTATTAGGGAAATTTGAACCTTAGTTATTTTATTAAATGTTCTAAATTCCATAACAGAGGTGGGTTAAACAAAAGCCAACGCTTCTCATCCATTAGGTTATCTGTGCATAAGACAGACGATTCCGGCGTCAATTGAACACCACATCATTTTGAGTTTGCCAAAGTGATCGAAGAATTACGAAAATAAATTAAATTGATGCAGACGTTTTTTTAAAAAAAAATTGCTCACAAATGTAGTGGTATGCTGTCGGACCACAATTAGGTAGTTTTGATTTTTCTGATAAATTTGGTAATTTTTTTTGAAGAATTGGGTAGACGGTAAGTTTTGCTTAAAGTAGAGTAATATACCTCAATAACTAAAAAAAATAATTGCCATTGTCCGTTAACTTAAAAAAAAGTTAATATAAATATATTTCTCTATATATAGCTAAAACCATGAAAAACATAACACAGCAATAACATTTGTAATAACCCACACTGTTTACTTTCTACGCCTACTTAAACCACGCTCCAGATACACGGTATCAAATCCATTTCCTTAAAAAACCGCACACACCCTGGGGAGCCTCGCATTCATAATATAAAACCGCAACTCTCCTCCCCCTTTTTCCTCCCCACCCACCCCGGCAACTTCTCCCCTCCTTCTCCTCTCTTAGGCCTAATTCGGCTCCCACTTACACGGATGATGAGTGGATCCCGCTGCGGCGTTCCCCCGCCTCCTTTCCGGCGAGAACGCTGGGGACCGCCCGGCCCGGATGCGCTGCGCGTGGCCGGATATACGAGGTGTCAGGCAAGACGGACGTTTTATTATTTTTTAATAATGGATGAAGGGGGTTCCGGCAATTGGTTTTGGGGGTGATCGGTCTTCTGGTCAAGGGCCATTTTGAAAGGCATTGCTAAATTGTGAATTTGAATTGCGCGGAGTTTTTTTAGGGGGGAGGTAGGGGATATACAATTATGATGTTCGAGTATTAAAAATTGTTTATATTTTAACATATATGAAAATTTACTTAAATAAAGCGCGCTTTTAGTTCACTTAAAAGTTAATATAAGTTTAATATATTATATATAAAAACACTAGAATGCCTGTTTAATAATTGTAGCTGAACAGATGTAGTATAGGACATTTGGCGCGTTTTTTTTTTTTTGGCTACTAAAAATTGTCGTTAAACATAGTTCCGGGCAGCGCGATGACGTCATAGGGTTGCCAGATTGAAAGTCGACACAAGAATCGGAGAATACCAACAATTTCAGGTGGGGTTACCATACTATAACTTTCTCGCCCCTAAAAACCTCGCGCGCCAAATGTCCTATACTACATCTGTACCATTGTAGCATGAACAACCCTCCACCCACACACACCCATTCGTAGAGGCGAAATATATTAGTGTATTTCTTATAGTCAAAAAATCCTAAACGTTTAACGCTTCTGCTCATTCATAGATGGCAGCATGATCAACAATTCGTTTAAAAAATACGTTTAAATGAATATTTTTAAAAGAATTTAAAAAAAACCGGCGATGTTAATGAGACGAACGTACGATTCGTCACTGCTCCTGAAAATTCTCTTTCTATTGATACCTCACATGTTGCGTATTTTAGCCGTAAAAGGGATCTTTACTAAAGAAATAATTTATATGATGATGAGTTCTTATTCTAAAAGATTTCAATCGATTATCTGAGCACCCCTGTCTTTTATTTTTAGTTAATTTGCAACAGTTAACGTTTTGAGAAATTAATATAATTGTTTTTTAATTATTTCTATATACACCCATATACATGCTTTAAAAGCATTATGTTAACAAAAACTAGATGCTGCAGACTTATACTGCGCCAAATACAAGATGATGCAGATTAGAAATTTAAAATACAAAAAATATAGTCATAAAATTGATTAAATAATAAAAAATTGTAAAAGTATTTAATTAAAAGAAATTACATAAAATATATTCGTTATTAGAGGAAGCTTATTAACAATTGTAAAAAGTTCAAAATATATTTTGAAAAAAAAAAATACGTTCAATATTTAAATAATCTCATTTTCCAAACCTGTTTTTTTGTTCTTTTCTAGACAAGCTTTTCCCCTTACATCGCCAAAACAAACAAAACCGCTTCCAAAACACAACGGCAACCGCATCTTACTAGCAACTCCACTAACTATTCTCTCTTTTAAAAAAAAAGTTTAAAACAAGCTATCTTCATAGAAATGAAACAAACAATTTTTTTTAAATCCCTTTCTCCCTCTAAAAATAATAAAATAAATAAAAATAGAACTTTACCGATTCACCATTTCTTCATTTCGCTTCATTTAAATGGTTCTTTTATTTCGTTCGCGAGTCGTGACTCCAAGGAGTGAGCCGTTACAGTTGCAGCCATCATTCAAATCGCACGTCAGCCATGTCAGTCAGAGCATGCATTCGCATTCAGACGGTTGACAGTTAACAGCTTTTCGCTGCAGCCTATTAAATGGAAGTGACCACCACATGGGGCGGATGGATCGGCCCTCTGGTGTGGGATAATATGAGTTAGTTTAAGTTAGATTTTTCATCAGTTAGGTATAATTAGATGTTATGTAAATAGGCCTCGAATACAATTTTTTAATATCTTATACATGATCTAAAACCGTTGAATCTGAACTGAAAGTATTATTTTTAGAAATCGACAACTAACGAATCAACAAACGAGTTTGGACGAATTGACCAATGGGATTATTTAAAAATTTTAAACTATGTGACGTCACAGCGGCCATTTAACAGGAACCGAACTATAAACGGATTTTGATGGGACTTTCACACGTAGAAAGTTTGGTTTTCGATTTACAAATTAAGATATTTCGGAAAGTTCCAATTGCGGCCCATTACAACCTTTTGTCTGGGCGATAAACAATTGTGTTCTTCTTTGAGAATATGGTAACCCGGCTCCCTTCGGCCACAATTGGGCTATTGCCAGATATTTATTGTGTATCAGTTGCAGGTTTCTATAAGATACAAAGGAAGCGTTCATTTATTACATCCCTTTTCTTCATTCTTTTGTACCTTCTCTGTCTCTCCCCCTCCCCATCCAACTCCATGTTACATTAGCCTTCCTTTAGAAAGAATGTGTTTTTTTTTATAAAAAGCGATATCAAAATTTGTGAAGCAAATTTCAGTATTTTTCTACAAAGTTTTCTAAGTCACACAACCACTGATACCCCTCCCATGTCATGCTACAATGACCCCCACCGCAGGGTGTGTGACATACTGAATTCAATAGCTAGTTATTGTGAGATATTCGTGGTAATTACATTTATGTGGATCAGTGTGGTTGAAATTCTAGGAAATGTGGTTCGATTCTGCGACCTACTTGTTCTGAAAGCCGTTATTTTAAAATCTATTAAAATGAAAGAAAAATGATTTGATATTGTATTTCATAATTTACAGTACATTTTAACATATCGTTCTTCTTATAAAACTATTGCATGTCTCTGGAAGTACCAAACGCACGAAGCCGCCATTTTCTTTATATGTACTTAAAAAGAACGGAAGAAATCCATGAACACAAAATGAATTTTCCCGTTAAAAATTACAGGAACAAACCGGATAACTTATTATCTAACTTTATTTTATACCTTATTACTTTATCAAATTGCACGCGGCTTAACATAGGAAAAAATATTTTTATTATAATGCAGAGAAAATCTGTTATTTTGTTTAAAAATACTCAAAATGGCGTCGGAATTCTTTTCTGTTGAAGCAAATCCAGATTATTGCGCATAAATTTTCGCGCATTTGACGTCATTTTCTTAGATGATAAGTTCAAATCTTGCCTTGGCCATATTTTTCGATTTTAAAGAAATTCATTATTAATTAGAAATTTAAAATTTTATGACAAATTATTGTATTGTCACTGGGATTACGTATGTATGCCAAGTTTCAAATTTTTATGACATTTGGAAGTGGGTTTAAACTGAGTTACAAGATTTGAGGACACATCACACCACAGTGTGAGTTAAATGAAAGCATGTAAAAAAATTAAACAATATTACACACTTTGTAACTTTATTTTAGACTTTAAGGGCACTGGGTAGTCAAAATCCATTCAAAAATCGAATTTTCAGTTTTGATTGTATTCCACAAAGGGCATTATTAGCTATCGATTGATATAAATTTTTTTATGAAAATCCGGCTAGAACATAGTAAAATCGTTAATTAAAAATTAAACATTTTAGTTTCGTTTTCGCTTTCCTACTTCCGGTTGTGATTCTATTTTATATCTATTTCAATATTTAATATTATTTTTTAATATTATTATATATTTCTGCTGTGTATTGGTTTTAACTGCAACTGTGCCTACGGTTTGTTTGCGGGAAATGTGTGTTTGTTTACAATTATTTTCACGTGAGCTGGTTTCAAATGGATATTTTTCGCTACTTTTTTTTGCAATATTCGTCATGTTGTGTACATTTGAACAAATTAATTTCTTATTTTTTCTGAATGGATTGCGTAAAATCGTCTAGAAAAAAAGAAATCTCGTTATAACAGCATTAGAACTCTAGTCATTGGTAATGACTTTTCAATTAAGACTGATATACCTTGAAGCACTTCCAAAACAAATTGTGTGGTGTGGCAATATTTCTTCATCTAACATTGGTAAACATCGTGTTGTTATTGAAGTGTAAATATTACTTTTGTGGCAATTTGTTAGGTTACAATTTTAAAGTTAAAATTTTGTGGTTGTGTGAATAGTACTGTGGTTGAAGAAAATATGTCCAGTAGAAAAGATCTGGATTAAAACATATTTGTAAAGTACACATGTTATGGAAATGCTGCTAGCTCCATGACACCTTCTGCTACTGACAATATTTATGATGCGAGCATGTGGCCTGTTTCTGGCATGCTTTGTATTGGAATGCCGAAAAATGCTGCGGGGACACATTATGTAGAAAAATAAATTTGCCACTTCCACCAACAAAGTTTATAAGTGTATATGGAAATTCCGAACAGCTTAGAAGAAGTTTAAAATGTGTCGATGAAAGCTGTGGTGGAAGAAACTGTTTTATTAGGTGAAAACTTTCCGAAATATATGCTACAGCATATTTATACGGTACATGGCCGAAGCAAACACATACTTTTAAATACAATGTCGCTGTTGTAACCTCACTCGAAAGTTCAAAGAATTGAACGTGTGTACTAAAAACACAACAAATTATTATTTGTCAAAAAAAATGACAGCACGAGCGGAGGCATGACAACTTATGTTTCTTCACTTTGACATTCAGAGCACTGGACAGAAATCACCGGAGTTAGGGAAATATTCCAGAGATATAAAGACACCTGATTTGTGCGGTACACCAACCACTTGAGTAATAGTGACTTCAGGTGTGTGCATTGTAATCTCATAAATTGTCGACAGATACTTATCCACAGAATGGACTTCGCCGAACTTTGTGGACACTTGATACAAGTACAAAAAGTCACAACAATATGACCATATTTATAAACCTATCAACATTATTCCTGTAGCAGTAATAATAAATCAGATAAGAATGAAGATGTAATCTGTCTTTTGCTCACTGAGTCCTAAAAAGTTTCTCAAAAAATTTACTCGGGAAAAACCAGTATCAAATGAAAAGCAATTGTTGTTGGCATTGCAGATTGGTGTAAAAAATACAGTAATCTGTTATAACAGCAAAGCTAGCAGTGCGAAATCAGTAATCCACAATTTGGGTACATATAACGTGCTTATAATATGCTCTAGCGTTTAAGACGCGTTGATCATCGACGAGTTGTTAAAACAGAACGAATATTCAAAAATGCCATTAAAAAAATAATATATATTTTTTAAAAAGTGCATTAGAGGCATATACAAATAATGACACTTCCTGATATAGAGCTGGATACATTTAATATTGTAATTTAGGTAAGTTAATTTGACTTTTTCGGGTTTTTTGAGTTTTTCAAAACGTAAAATTTTCAACTTTTGGTACGCTTGATTAAAAAACTATTCAAGATAACAACTTGAAATTTTGCATACATATTAAAGAACACATAAAGCTCATAGTGAAATAAAAATTTGAGTATGTAAGCTGTCGAATGTCTTAGTTGTCAAGTTGTTATCTTGTTGATAATCGACGAGTTGTTAAAGTGGAGCGAATGTTCAAATATGCCATAAAAAAAGCAAGAAAAGAGAAAAAGTTTTAAAAACTACATTAGAGGCATATACAAATAATGATACTTCCCTTTATAGAGCAGGATAAATTTAATATTGTAATTTAGGTAAGTTATGTTAACTTTTTCGGGTTTTTTGAGTTTTTCAAAACATCAAATTTTCAACTTTTGGTACGCTTGATTAAAAAACTATTCAAGATAACAACTTGAAATTTTGTATACATATTTAAAAACACATAAAGCTCATAGTGAAATAAAAATTATTTAAAAAATTTGAGTATGTAACCTGTCGAGTGTCTTAAACGTGTTGATATTCGACGAGTTGTTAAAGCGGAACGAATGTTCAAAGATGCCATAAAAAAAGCAAGAAAAGAGAAAAAGTTTTAAAAACTACATTAGAGGCATATAAAAATAATGACACTTCCCTGTATAGAACAGGATAAATTAAATATTGTAATTTAGGTAAGTTATGTTAACTTTTTTGGTTTTTTTGAGTTTTCTCAAAACGCCAAATTTTCAACTTTTGGTACGCTCGACTCCAAAACTATCCAAGATAACAACTTGAAATTTTGCATACATATTTAAGAACACATAAAGTGTATAGTAAAACAAAAATTATTTAAAAAATGTTTTCAGATTTTTTTTTAATTGGTAATTATGGGTTAAAAAATTGCCAAATTTGTGTCCGTTAAACATATTAATGCATAAATACATTAAAATATTATTATACAAAGAAAAAATAAATTTAATCAATAGTTTTTTCTACGAGCGTACCATAAGCCGACTCACTGTACAAAATCTGTTTTTTACACATTTGTAAATAACTACCTATAAAAAAAATTTGACCAAAGTAAGCACATTTTTTTTTTCAAAACATAATTCTAAAGTATTTGAACAACATATACAGTAAAAATTACTTCAATTAAACAAATACTTAGTATTTTACATCCCTTTTTATATAGCCTTACATTTCATGATTTTTTGCTAGCGTAGACTACCCAGTGCCCTTAATGTTGACTATATTACTTCTATTTTTTTTATAAAGGTAATATATACAAATATAAAAATGCACTTTCACCTATGTCTTTTATAAGTAATCCGAAATAAATACGTGTGAAGATAATAAAAAAATAACAACATTTCCACATTTACTTCTAAACTATTTAAAACAAACAAGGGGCCTATTCATCTCCACGAGGTCTCAAGCAGGACCGACCCCGTCCCATGATGAAGCGACTTTTAAATCCCCCCACAACAAAAACACATAAAAAGCCTCTTATTTATTTCCCCGATTATCTTCTTATTCTGTGTGTGACTTCGCTTATCCCCTTAAATGAGCTATCACTCAAATGGCCTATTCGCCATGACATGGAGAGTGGCATTTCCATTTCTTCAAGTACCGGCTTAAGCGGGGCATCATGCTACTTTATCATTTACACTACTTGTGCTGCTACTAGGGGGAGGGCTTGATGCTTGCGTAACCTTTCCGTGCCCGTTCTAAATTCTAATGTTCGAATTGTTTTTTGACTGTGGCGCCATCTGTGTACTTTGATCATAATTTAAAAGTAGAGTACGTTTAAATTCGTATATATATACACTGTAAAAAAAAATTTTAACTTAAAAATGAGTACCTGAACAATTGCATCGTAGATGAGCGATGACGTACCCAAATTGAAGTAACCGTACTTTCTCAAAAATGAGCAGTGTGATTTAATTTTGCTTCAAAGCGACCTGACAAACTTGTAACAGGTGTTCAGAAGACGGTTTCTCACATTACTTGATGCCGATTGCTTAAATGGAAACTGAGTTATTACGACTCAATTGTCTTACTTGCCATTCTTTTGGCACATCATTTTAACATTTCTTCTGTTTATAACTTCTTCACGTTGCCCTGATAGTACAACGAATAAGGCATTGGCCTGCGATCCCTGAGGTCCTGGGTTTGATTCCCGGTGTCTTAGTTGTAATTGTCGCTGTTTATTGAAAGTGATTTATGAAGGCAGCTTATGTAGGCTAGCATCTGCTCTTTTTATTCATTTTTACCCATTGTACTTATTTTTGTGTACATGTCTTTTTAAAAATTGAAACTTATGTATTCGGAGCCATGATAAGCATCGAATGTAATAAAAAATAAGTTCATTTTTCTTATTTTTAAATACCTATTTTTAATAGTGTAGAGATTTAAATAAACGAATATATTTTTTTTGAAAACGCATCATGGACTTTTGCGAAAAAGATAAACATTTAATTATTTCTGAAGTATTAGAAATCGTATGCGAGAGGTTTAGGTTAGACATTGTCCAGAACGCCTTGGATTGTTGTAGCCGGAAATGTCGTTTTAAATAAAAGTTATTTATTTTAATTGGATTGCTTTTCAACTGACATTTATGAACCATTATAAAAAAAGGAAATATAGCTCATATTTAATAAATTAGCAGATAAGGGCATTAAGGTATGTTACTGCAAGGCAAACCATACCATAAACGTTAATTCCACCTGATAGGTTTCGTTATTTAAATTGCAATGCAACGATAAAAACTAATACAATCACTATATTCATTTCAACACCTTTAATATAATAACTCAAACAATTTTTTTTTATGGTCAGAATGTATTTTATAAATAGCAATGCGTTAAAACGGACAATTGATTCGCAAAAAAACCGCTTCAAAACAAGCAATTAGATTTAAATATCTTCAAAATTAAAAAAATAAAAATAATAATAATAATAAGTTATTTTATTGAATTAACGCCGCACTAGAACTAGAAAAATAATAACGACCCTGGGCTGTTTTTAAATAGAATAATTATATGCCATAATCACAATAGACATGTTTGGGATAAATTAATTTAAAAAAATAACTTTAAAAACCACTCTTTCAAATTAAAATGTATGCAACAAACGAACCGATTTCGCTGCCGAGTACCACCAGGAACTCGCGGGCAGCGTAGCATCGCTCCAATTAAGTTGTTTCCTAACCTTCGGAAGCTGGAGTACAATGGCACAATTTTGATCAAACTGGTTGCGGCGTCCCTAGTGCACCCCCTTAATAAGGTATCATGTTGTAAGAACGATAAGACCTTTATCGTCTGCGCTTATTATTTTCGAACATTCCCCGTTGCCTTCACAGTTCGCACGCTGTTAGAAAGCCGAAAAAGTCTTTTCCGGCATTAAAAATGTGTTTTGATTACTATTCTTTTATATTCAATGTGAAGCCTCTGTGTATCATCTGTATGGGTTGATTTGATTTGATTTGGTTAATTAGCGTCGCACTAGAGCTGCACAGTGGGCTATTGGCGACGGTTCGGGGCATATCTCGAGGGAAAGGCCCGGGAACGATGCCTGGTATTTTTGAACCATGGTCAGATGACGAGGAAACACCTGAGCTGGCACCCAATGCCTTCAATAGACGTCGGGACTTTGGACCCCGATCTGATGTATCGTGCACCAGTCCCGTATACATGCCGTTAATTATTTGTGGATGTTCTGGACGACATTCTAGTATTTTGGCAACCCTCCGAACGCAATATCACTACTTTTTTACTATTCTTTAGTTTTGTTCATCGCAAGGTTTGAACCGCCACCTGTATGGAAAAGGTATTATTCTGTAAAAATATTGTTATAGTTCGGTTCTGGCTAAATGACGTTACATTATTTACATGGTTTACATAATCCAATTGGTTAACTGCCCCAAGCTCGTACGTGATTCGTTAAAATCAGCTTTAAAAGGGTGTTACCCAACCGTTAATTAATCTGAACCAAACTTGAAAAACCACGCACATATGTTTTATCAACTTTTTTAAACGTAAATATATATTAGAAATTTATCGTAAAAAATAAAACAAAGATTATTTGGATTTATTATCGATTAAAAGGATATAGTGAAATTTTTAATATACACAAATTTAATTTTTTGCGAATAGTCTATTGCAGAATCACTAACCAGCTTAAATGAAAATCAATAAACATATTTTACACCATTATATCGTGTATAACTTGTGGGGCGAGTAGCACTACTAGGTAAATATCACGAGGTAACTGTGTAGTTACTTAGTTATAGTCTTCGAGCATGGATCCTTCATAGTAGAAAAAACATAATGTTATAATCTCGCTAACATCAAAGTGAGGCCAACATGTATGACCTCAGACACGTGGTTAATGACGTCATTCCATTCATAAATTTTCACTGTTACACATTTCCCAATTCATCAGCCAATCGCGAGTATTTTTTAATTCATAATTTTGAAAATAAGTAACGTGTCTGAAGCCATTCGGTCTAAGATGTTGGTTTCACGATTATAGCGTCATATTCGCTCTACTACAGTCCATTCATGCTCGAAGGTTGTAGTACTCATCCCATCCCACAGTTTCATATGTAATTATATAACAGCCATTAACGTATAAAAGGTTTCTGTTTTTAACGTGTTTGCAAGTTTAACGTAAAAGTTGGATCGCACTAGAGTTAGTAGATAGGCTAGTAGCGATGACTTGATAAAAAAGTAAATATATATTTATTCAAAAACTGTCTTTTAAAATAAATTAATAAAACACATTTTCAAGAGATATAAAGACCAACGTTTACAAGGATGTCAGAAAATTAAAATAATTTAAATATTCGTTTTCGGTTCACCTCCCAATCACAATAAAAGAAAAACCCGATGTTAAATTCTCAGCAACCAACCCACAAATCCAAAAGCGACTGCTAAAAAAAGCATCCAACTTTGTTTACCATCTCAAAGTCAATCATTCGTTTTCCAATAACTGTCTCTACTAAAAGCTCGTTTCCAGCGTAACTTTTATTTATTTTTTTCCCAACGCCGGGCTTTTGTAACGTTGTCCAATAGCTGATTGATGCATAGATATTTTTTTTATGATTATTTGCACGTCGTTAACATTTCCTGATGTTTCTTATTTACAGCGCGTTAAAAAGTCGGCGCTACATGCATCATTTTTCTTCTGCCGTCTCCTCAGGTTCCGGGTTCAGTGAGGGGAGAGGGGGGGGGGGGGGGGGCTGGTTCAAGGGGGTTATTTGCTTCGTTTTGAGTGTTTCTCCACTTACGCTCTTGTTTGGTTATTGTTGTTTAGAGGTATTCCATAGGATGGGTCAATATTCTGGACTCAAAAGAAAATTAAATATTTCGTGGGATGACGTTCAATTTCTTATAAATCGCGATTTGCACAAAGTATATGTGCAACAACATAGATGGGGACCCCTCTCGTAAAAATAGTCTCTGAGAATTATAAACATAGCGTTTAAAGTGTGTTATTCATCTAAAATTCTATTAAATCATATATCAATTTCAGAATAATTGCCAAAAGTTATAAAAATTCGAATAATAATTAAAAATATGTGAAAGTATAACCAACTGTTGTACAATAAAATAAAATGTGGGACCCCTAAAACCGGGGGCTCTAGGCCCAAGCCTTGTGTGTCCAATGAAAAATCATGCTCAGTGTACAGCTTCAGAGAGTAATACTTCAGCAGATTTTTAAGTTAACAATATTGGTGCTTTCACCTTAGATTTAAATCCCTTAGACCGCAAGGGATCAATACAGGATTATTGTTATAACGAAAGATTATTGTAACGAATTAACAAAATCACTAAATTCAAACTAATCAACCTATTTGAGATTTCAGTGACGGTTGGTAGCAGGAAGAGTTTACTGTATCATGGAGTGATAGTATAAAGAGAGTTTTCTGCACATAAATCTTTATGAAATAAGAATTTATGGTTTATTAATATAACTACAAAAAATAAAATAATAAAAGTTAACATTAATCCAAATAAGATTTTTTTTCTCATCAATATTGGCGCAAAATTACAACTGGTGTCTGGTGTTTTTGGTTGTTATTTTGATAAAAAAAACTTTCCAATTTAAGAATTTGAACAACTTGCAAATTATAAATAAAACTCTTTGCAAACGTTATTTTCACTACAATAGTAGTTTAAAAATAATCATAGATTGCATATGACCCAATAAAAATATTTTTCTCCAAACAATTATTTTTTCTACGAAAAAGTACTATAATATAGTGTAATTTCAAATATCTATTGACAATATACATAATATCAATCGATATGTCTATTTCTACTGCACACAGGTGACTCATATAACCACTTCCATTCCTTCCCCCTTTGTACACATCGGTGTTTTATCCGCAGAAATGATCCGCACGATCTCAACCACAATTAAATACCTGGAAATCGCGCGCCGTCCATTTGCCCACTCCCGTAAAAAGCCTTCCCAACAATAAATCTCCTCTGCGATTGAGAACCTGCCTTTCCCCCGAACAGTTATAAAACAAGCTGCCCCAATACAGACTCAATCGCTCTACGCCCGGGGAATAATTTACGATGGAGTCCCCCATTCAGGGCTACCAACTCCAAATTCCATAAAATCGCCAAACAAGAGAGAACTCGCCAAATTTCAACCTCCGAAATGATTTCTCATTTTTTTTGTTTACATTTATTTATACTTTTTAGGGGAATAAAACATCACAACCAAATATTAATAGTCGTCAACTAACTCCTCGGCAATGAGGGATTCAAAGGATTTTGTAAATAACTCTCCATTTCAACTGCACATTTTTAAACTTTACAAAGATGAAGTGTTGTTTGTGTTCCTTCATAAATGTGTTATTGATAACACTTTTTGTTTGAAAATTTACTGATTCTTTTATGTATGAAAAAGATGTTTTTCATATATTTTCGATAACTTCTACAAGACTTTTTTTGCGGAATTTGACGAATTCAACGATGTGACTATTTCAACGATGTTATTTCAACTGCATTCATATAATCAATTTATGCAAAAGTATCTTTATCATTAAACAGTCTGTCTCGTAGCATTATGTCCACATACAGACATAACTTGACAATATATTTGCGCTCCGAGAACTTGCTTACACAAGTTCCCATTATAAATGACAATAAAATCATTACTAGTAAAAAATTAACTATTTCCAGTGGCGTATATAAATGAGTTCTTAGGTATTTATTGTCCCAAGCCTTAAAATAAAAGAGAGGCAAAATTGATAAAATATCTATATTCACAAGAGTCGCAATCGAATTCGACAATATTACTTCTTTTGAGTTATAAAAAAATACTTTAAATGAGGGTATTTTTCTTTGTCTTTTAATAATTTTGTATTTATATGATAAAAATACTAAGTATAGTTCAGCTCTGACTAAATGGCGTCTGTTACGTCGCATTGTTTACATGGATTAGATAAAACATGGTTAGATTGGTCAAATCGTCCAAACTCGATTGTTGATTGACTGTAGCCAGACTATAAGAAAACAAAAACATTTTATATATCTCCTCATTAAAAAAAAGTTTGATTATTATACAAAAAATTCGAACCGTATACTAAAATAAAATACTGTCATATTTTGATCCATGCTCTACATTTTCGAAAAAGGAGACGACAAATTTACAAATTTCAATACATTTAAAATAACGATAAAAAACTTTTTAAAAAAATATTCGCCAAATCCGGCGAAAACTTGCCAAACCCAGCAGCGCCGTCGCATTCTCGACTTCAAAAGGGGCGGCCATATTGCCGAAAAACCCGGTTTGGGTCAACCGTTATAGACACCCGGCGCGGAATTTCCACGGTAATTACCGCCACCTTGTGGTTCACGGTTTCGGCATCCCGCACAAATGGCCGTGGCGCGCTTCTAACGAAGTGAACGATGCCAAGTCCGCCCGAGTGCGGTTTGTACGATGTGGAGGAGTAGCTATTTACTCTGTGGGGGAGTGAGTATTCGCGGCACAGACTTCTAACGCGAAATATTAGAGTAATAATAGACGCATAACCTTTTATTGCTATGGAACATTAGCTGTTGGAACCCACTTGATTATATGTTGACCTTTCTTTATACCACATTTGGCGTAAAATGCTCCCCTTTTTAATACAGTTGTGGAAGGTCGCTTTGAGAAAAGATCTAGTCTCCACCTTTACACTGATACCAATATTTCATATTTTATCAAAAATGGACATACAATGAATACCATTAATATGAAAATACACCGCCGCCCCATTTTTGCACAGTTTTAACTCTGCAGTTATAATGTTAAGTTGTTAAGTTGTTAATCCCTTATGTTAAGTTGGGGGAAAATTTACTATTTGTTAATATTTCGTTGAAATAAAATTTGTAAATATTATTTCAAGCTATGTATTAGATATTCGAATTTTAAAGAATGCGCTGAATATTTAAAAAATCATGTTTATTTATTTTGGTTAGCAATTACGGAACCTGCACTTTATTCATGCCAAGATGGCTCCTTTGCTATCTCGCCATTACCGCGTCATTGCAACTGTAATAATCTAGGTAAGAATTCTGTGGTTTACGGTCTACTTGCTAGACTGATGCTATAGCTGGAATCATCGTACCTGTGGTTCACACCGGATGTAAGGCTTTGGAAAAAGAAAAATTGGAATAAATCTAATAGCCAAAGACAGTTTCTTTAGAATTTTTGCTTGCACTAAGTACTGTAAGAATGGTAATGGCACTCCCAAAATTATTTCAATCGATTTTTGTTATCGTGATTTCGTTCGGAAAATATTTGAACCAGCCTATTATTTTTAAACGTTTACATTAGAGAATGTCATTTTAAAATTTTAAATTTAACCTGTTTACAAGAAGAAGTTATAAATATAATAAATGTTAAAAAAGTGTGTCAAAAGAATGGGAAGTAAGATAAATAAGTTGTAGTAACTCAGTTTCCATTTAAGTAACCGACATCAAATACTGTGGAAAACCATCTTCTGGACAACTATGAAGTTTGTCAGGTCGCTTTGAGAAAAGATCTAGTCTCCACCTTTACACTGATACCAATATTTCATATTTTATCAAAAATGGACATACAATGAATACCATTAATATGAAAATACACCGCCGCCCCATTTTTGCACAGTTTTAACTCTGCAGTTATAATTTTCTGAATATGACCAAAAACAAGTATTTAGTCGAGTAAACCGCAAATCCACCTCTCCTTTAAAAGCAATTTTTTTTTCAAAAAAAAAAAAATCTCCTTTTTGAATAAACCAGCTGGAACACCGATTCTAGAAGTCACCCTAACAGAGACATCAAAATCCACAAACTATCCCATGGAAGAAAAGACCCCGAATTTGTTCCGTCGGATTATATCATTTATTGCAAAGAGAAAAGATTGCAAGTACAAACGATTCTCGTGCGGTCGCAGTCAACGGGGGCGACTCTCAATGGTTCTTTAAACGGATTTGGTGGTGTCACGGAGGATTCCGAGGATTGAGCCGTCAATCCGGATTTGTGTCAGGCGAAGGGCTGGTGTTACAAAGGGCGGAGGAGAAGCGCCCGGGACTGTTTTTTAATAGCGCCATTTGCGTATATTTGAAGTGAATGGTTCCCAATTCAGCTTAATGATGCTACCCTACCACGTATGACAAGCGTGTGAATGTTTGACAAATGGGACGAGTTGGTTTCTGAAATCCCTCTGGAAAAGATCCCCTGCACACGCACCGTTAAAAATGCAACGAACCTTTTGTCATATTTGACGACACAGACGCCTTTGCTGTATGCTCCGATTAAATATTTCGTCAAACTGATGAAATTAATTTTGTCTTTTTTTTAAACGAAATTTATTTCGTCAGAAACGAGGACAATTTTCAATAATATAACTCAATATCGACGAGCTGACGCTAACCGAGGCCTCCGGGGCCGAGTGGATTAAGGCGTCAGCTGGGAATCCAAGGGTCCCTGGTTCAAAACCTTGCAATGGTCTAGACTAAAGAATAGTAAAAAGTAGTGATATTGCGATCGGAGGGTTGCCAACTTCGCTATCAAAATACTAGAATGTCGTCCAGAACATCCACAAAAAATTAACGGCGTGTATACGGGACTGGTGCATGATAAATCTGATCGGGGTCCAAAGTCCCGACATCTATTGAAGGCGTTGGGTGCCAGCTCAGGTGTTATCCTCGTCATCTGACCATGGTTCAAAAATACGAGGCATCGTTCCCGGCCTTTACTTCGAGATAGGTCCAGATCCGTCGCCAATAGCCCACTGTGCAGCTCTAGTGCGACGTTAATTAACCAAACCAAACCGTACCGCGGACCTCTCGTTTCAGAGTCCAACGCTCTATGCACTCGACCAAGAAGTCTCGTTTTGAATACTCTTAATGACCAAACGCGTTGCTCGATTTTCTTGGAATTTCTTCTTCGAATATTCTTCTTAATTAGATTTTCTTTATTCCATTTCAATATAGTGGCCGTTTTAATGATTCCTTTTTGTTTTTGTCGCGAGGTTACTGTCCTAAGAACTACTAGTTAATTTTTTTCTATATAAACAGTGTATTATCATCAGGATTACGTATTTATGGCAAGTTTCCAATCGATATGATATTTGATGGGGTGAAAACTGAACTGCAAGATTTGAGGTTTGGTTTGGTTAAGTAACGTCGCACTAGAGCTGCAGAGTGGGCTTTTGGCGATGGTTCGGGGCCTATCTCGAAGGAAAGACCCGGGAACGATGCCTCGTATTTTTGAACCATGGTCAGATGACGATGGAAGATTTGAGGCCACAACATCAGAAGTCAGTTAAATAAACGCGTGTTACAATAAAAGGAAAAACAGGTCGTTTTTCAGGGGGATATTTTAAACAGTCTCCATTGAATTCGTCGTGAATGGATAAAATGTATCAGATCTTATCCTTCCTAACCCAATGTTAGCGTGTCAAGTGTACTTCCCCCACACCCAGTCGACGCCCATTTTGTCTATCTTATCCGCCATCTTGTCCGCTCGTATTTCACCAGCTAAACTGCCACTTATTACGAGATAAGGATAGGATTTCGAGGGGTTGGTTTTTTTCGTCGCCAAATCTACCCCCCAATTCGCATCCACGACAGTCGCTGAAAAGCTGTGTTGTGTTCACACCTGCTGTCAACTCCATTTTTTTTTAAACTCTTCAAGTTGAAGATATGGGATCTTTGGGGAAAGTTGTCTCTTTGCTGTGGAAGTGTTGACAGGAAGTGGACTGATATGTTCTTTACGATAAAGTAGTAATAAATATTCGCGTTTCCTTTAATGCATCAATAGTTCGTTTTGATGTATATCGATATTTGTTTGTAAACGTAAATACATGTGTTGCAATCAAATTATTTCGATGATCAATCCTATTTGCCTACTTCAATCATTATTTTAAATGTCACCGATCCAACATTGCTTGAAGCATTTGTGTTGAATGTATATCAAACGACACTTGCAGATGGCGTCCCATTAGCAACCCTAATTTAGAACGATAAAAAAAATATCGGTAACATTTGCACCAGATTACATAGAAAATTTGCAATAATGATAACTCTTTCTGAAAAATTTGACAAACGAATAACATATTCTACTATCTATTATTACCAAAATATGTTTTTAAATATTCGATAGAGCCATTGATGATTCTAAAAAAAATTGATACAAGGAGCAAAATTTAATAATATTTCTTTAAATTTTTTCACCGCTTCGAAAAGGAGTGATATGCTGACCATTATCACAAATCAGTTATAAAATATCGTTAATTCTCAATTACTTAGCATTAAAATATAATTTTTAATAATTTATCCAGATGTAATTTATTAAATTTGTTCTTATAGTAACAGTCTATTTTTGTATATAAGAAAATTACAATTCTTTACTAATTTATTACAACCTTTTAGTAAAGTACTTCGATGGTTTACTAGCAAATTCAACCCGTTTTCCACCTCTTTACCCAGCCACACCCTCCTTTCATTCCCACACATCCACCGGAAAAAGAAACAAAAAAAACATTCGACGAAACTCAAATTCACACACCACTTCAAGAAAAAGAAGAACCAGTGAACGATAACCCTCCGAAATTCTCTGGTTTTAGATGGAATTCGATCCCTCAAAACCTATCAGTCTCACCCCCAATTGCCACATCCTCTTTTGGGGGGGATAAGTGCCCCCCCCCATCCCTCCTTTTTTCCTACCCCCCCCAGGGCCATATGTTAAAAAGATCAAATTTCAAGAGCGCGCCGCGTCGCTCCAGTCGAGGAACTCAACACGCTAGTTAATGATCTACTTTAGCTTTGCTTTTTAGGGGGAGAGGGGTTCGAATTGTCAAAACATACCCGGGTTGGGTTTCGACCCCCTTTTATGGGACAATAGGGGACTCTTTCGGAAATTTATTCGGTTCCCAGAGTGGGGAATGGGGCTTTAAATATCATTTTTGAGGTTAAGAGATTAACAAGTATGGAACTGCAAAAGATACGAAATTAGAATGTTTTTGTAAAATAATATACTACCTCGAAAGTTAAATGTTTGATATAATGAGTGGCAGTATGAGAGTATATTTTATAAACTTTCGCCGTCAGAAGCGCATTTAAGTATTGGAATTTTCTTGAAGAAACAGTCTATCGCGTTTACAGGGTGCGTTCCATAAGTAATGCGACTAAATTCATAAAAAATCATGTATTCGACATATTCGTACTATTAGTTAAAAATCCTCAAAATAGCACC
Source organism: Troglohyphantes excavatus (assembly GCA_963932185.1). Taxonomy (NCBI): domain Eukaryota; kingdom Metazoa; phylum Arthropoda; class Arachnida; order Araneae; family Linyphiidae; genus Troglohyphantes; species Troglohyphantes excavatus. The sequence continues at coordinate 62,914,474 of OZ010671.1, read as the reverse complement.
CTCCTGCGTCGATGCATTTATGGAGGCGGTGTTTCCAGGCCTGGAAGGCATCCAGGAAGGCCTTCTCCGTGAGGTCCTTTAGAGCCGATGTAACATGAGCCTGAATGTTTTCAATCGTGTCTCAATGTTTCCCTTTCAGGGCTCCTTTTAAGCGAGGAAACAAAAAAAAAGTATGGTTGAGCTAGGTCAGGACTGTAGGGACGCTGGGAAACCAGTGGGATATGTGTCCTGGCTAGAAAGGAGGGTCGCGCGCTGCCGAAGTGACATCAAGGACGCATGGAAACTTCATCACGATAACGCGCCAAGCCACAGCTCCTTCGTTGTCAACGATTTCCTGGCCAGGACGCATACCCCACTGGTTCGTCAGCCTCCTACAAGCCTGACGACCTCCCGGAGAAGGCTTTCCAGGATGCCTTCCAGGCCTGGAAAAACCTCCCCCATAAATTTATCGAAGCAGGAGGATGCTATTTTGAAGATTTTTAACTAATTGTACGAATATGTCAAATATATGATTTTTTATGAATTTGGTCGCATTACTTATGGAACGCACCCTGTATGTTAGGCAGTTCAAAAGCGTGGGAAAGAAAGGGGCTCAGCGGACTCTCAATAGGATTTCAAGTTAAAGTTATTTAATTCGAATATTCCAAATAATATCTTAGACACAAAAATATTTTCATACAATTTATGAAAAATATGTTCATTCAAATTTTAAATAATAACACAATTGTTAATTTCTTAAGAAATTTTCGCAAATAATCTAACCTAGACAATTAACAAATTATTGATAATTACTTATTAAGAACTAATTGTTAATTAGTGGCTATTTATTAATTAGCATAACTGATAATTTGCGTTTATTTTGTTATGTTGGTAAATATTTTGAAAATGGAACTAAACGAATAATGTTTAAATTGCTACGCCAATGACTGGCAGCTTTCACACGTGCGACTTTTAGAGATCCGTACCTGGTAGCATTGTATCAATTCATAGGTTCACACGTCAGATGGTTGCACTTTCTCCTTTCACGTGAAGCCTGCCTCAGAGAGGTCAAAGTACTTTTCTTTTTCAGCAGTTCAGGGTATTTATTAACAAGTATTCGAACTCCTCTTTAATATTCGAATCCTCTTTTATTCGAAATCCACATTGAACCATTCAGCGAACTCTGTATTTTAATTCAATGGGTTTCAACTGCAATTGGCATCAATTACCATGGGAAATCTCGCCAATTCACTGGTGGCCCTGTGTGGCGCCGGTGCATCACGATATAGGATCAAGATGGCGCATTACCCATTACTAAATACAACACACTTAAGTGTGAAATAACTGTTCATCAAGTCAATTGACTTTTTCGCAGAAACTAATCTTCTCATTCTAATGTGCCCGTGCCTGCTGAAATTGCCCTTTTGATCTACGCCAGTTAATAGTCTATTCAATGGACACACAACGTTAATGATCTTAATGTACCCTTAAATTTTAAAGTAGTTATTTTAAAGTTGTTAGATAAGAGTGATCTGTTCGAGAAAGTTAAATTGAGATTAATTAGTAAAATCTCTAGAAAAGTCTCTTCTAATTCACGAGACAAGTTAACATAATAAGAGCATAATTACTCATCATCAAGTCATTATTAGCATAACTAATAATTAACTAATAACTGTAGCTATTAATCACTTTCTAATACAAGTTCTGATCGTCAGAATTTTTCAAACAAAAATTACGAGTAATTTTTTAATTGGTCAAAATTCAATCACTCTTCAATTGGTCAGTCAAAAATTACTGGTACAACTGCATAATAAGTAATTTACAAGTTTTTCGAAAATTGGACGACACTCTTAATAGGATAGGTTAAATAATTTGGTGATACATACCTCAATTAAAAGTTTGAATTGTAAACTGGAAATTGAATTAAAGAAAGTTAAAATCAAACTTCAATAAATACTTCCGAAACATTGCCTGTTTACTTTATATTGTTTTGCAGCTGTATTTTTACTATGTATACCGGATTTCGAAAGGAAATTCGATTTTAAATATTAAATTAACTTTTAATAAGCAAAAAATGGCAGCAAATTACAGGTGAAATATATACTAGTGGCGCCATCTAGAGTTTTTTTAAACGAAAGTGTGAGACATTTATTATAATCGCCACAATATTGTTTGACCATTAATTTTCTTTATGTTCTCAAATAGACCATATTTTACAAGAAAATAAGATTTAGGTTTACCACAAGTATGCTTATACTCTATTGTTCTCCATTACACTCAATATTATTAAATTCATATTTGAATTGTATTTTTGTATGATTTTCTACAACAGTGTTTTCTACTTCCAGGACTAAACCTGCACTGTGACCAGGATGTATGACTTTCCGGACATACAGTTTCGACTATCCACGGCTGTAAAACACGAAATTGAAAGTGCTGCCGACTATTCGGTGAGTACTTTTTTTACAAAGCACATAACAAATATATAAGCGCAATTCAATACATATAATTAGAATTTATGCACATATGCAAAACTATGCATATAATTTTAAATCAAAATTTTTTAATTGCCATGGGCAGATTATAATTAAATTGTAATAAATAGAAAATTCATCCTTTAAAAATAAAAAAATCCTTTGTTTATATATTTTACTTTGAAGTTCACAGAGAGGGTTTTCTTAGGAAAAGAATTTATACTGATTTTATAAGGAATAATAATTTTATGAAGTTAATAATTTTAATTATATTTTCAAAATTATAGCAGCTATATCTATAATTTGGTTTTTAGAAACATGTTTTTCTTTCAATATATAATCTATTCATTCGTAATGCGTTAATCACATTTATAAGTACGAATTGCTCATGTAGAATTTTTTATCAAATTTTATTTTAATATATATTTTTTATTTTAAATGCTAGTTTTTATCAGAAATGTGTTTACATTTTTTTTTTAAAGCCATGATAATATATTTCTTGAACCGTTGATTTTTAATATTCATTAACAGTGTTTGAATAATTATCTATGGAAATAAAAAAATAACCATTTAAGATAAAGCATTTAAAAAATTTTAGTTTAAAAAGTTGATAATTATTTTTGACATTCAAAACTAATTGTTCAAATATACCCTATGATTCAATATACCATTTGAAAAATCTTAATTTTTAGAGAGCATGATACCGACTCGGTGACAATATGGTTGACTTCTACAAAAAAAATAAGGACGATAAACTCATAGTACTTAAAGACTCAGTTTCAATTACCATAAGCAAATACAATACTTGATTTAAAACCAAAATCCAGGCATCTTAGCACCAGTTGAAGGCTACTTCTGCCCCTCTCGTTTCTTCCATAAGCCCATCGGTAAGCAAACAGACGCACAACAGGCTTTCATAGATCAAACATGCGAGGTGGGGGGATTTGAAGGATGGAGGGGGTCAGGGGTCAAGTATGCTGGGGGTTGGCATTTACGCGGAAAAAGGGCCCGCAGCTGCCGGGAAGGAGGGTTCTCTCCCGAAACTATGGCACATCCATCGCGGAATCAATGAGCTATGCAAAGCAGAGTCCATGATTCAACCAGGATTCAGTCAAAGTTAGGGTGCATCAATCGTGAAATTAACGAGCTATGGTTATAGCCGACTCCGTAAGGGACAAGTGCAGGAGTCTAATTCCCGCAAAACCAACCGTTTGATCTTTTATTAAAATTTGATAAATTTTAACATGTCGGAATGAAAATAAAAATGTGAGAGCACTTGCATTTGTCGATGCCTTAGTGCCAGATGAGCCTTTTTCTTCAATTTGTGGTTAGCAGCTCGTTTGAATTCTCATATTGTAATCTATATGGTAACTAAATGTGGTATAAAGTGTTAAATATGTATTCTAATTGGCAGAAACTCCTGAAAAATGAGTGTATTTGCAAATACCATACCTGTCCACTAAGGCATCGTTATATTATATTTATATTTAAGTTTATATCGTAAAAGGGGGGGAGGGGGATTATATTGTGTGATAATCGTGTGCAAAAATAGAAGACTAAACTGTTTTGTTACTAATATTTACTTTATGATGTATTTGAAGACATTTATTTATATTCTATTTAAAGAACTATTTCCTGTTCTTTTATATTTGTTTCTCAGCAAAGTATATTGAAGGTTCGTGGTTATTTCATTATAGAGAAATAAGTTTCTAATACGACTTATAAAAGTAATTTTAAGGTCTTATGTTACTGTATAATTAGGAGAAAAGGTTATTAAATTTTTAAAAAGATATGAATAAGCTTTTATATAAAAATATGTCTGGTCTTCGATTGCTAAACCAAATATTTTTATTGGTATGTTTAAACCTAATCCGTTCTGAACTGTACAAGATTCCAACTTTAACTCTAAATCTAAAAAGGCATGTTAAATGAAAAAAATCAAGCAGCTTCTTTCATAACACCAATACCAAAACTACACTAACTTTACATGGCAGATTTAGCTTCGATGCAAGATAAGCTAACATTCACCCCCTTTTTCCAAAGCTACCCTCTCCCTCCCTAAGCAGATTATAATAATCCACTGGTCACAAACCAAATCCAACCCTAAACGCGAGATTTTCATGGAGGATTTTCTGCCTCTTTTGGCCAAGGCATTCCCCCCTCCCCCATCAAAAGGAAGGGACACGGCCACATCGGCCCTCGCAAAGGATTTCTGACACCTTTTGTCATACACCCTAACCCAGGGGATGGTGTATGGCGTCAATAGAAACCAAACATATGTCCGACAACAAGAGCGGAGCTGGCTTCAACAGTTGGGGACTTTCTCCGCTCCTTCTCAAAGGAACCCGCCAACCCCCCATTATTCCCGTGGCAATGCCTGATTTGTTGGGTTTGTGCTGGGGTGTTGAGACCGTTTTGTTGTGCCCTTTTATAGTATGATTCCCCTCCCCCCCCTTCTTATTTTGCTTTTTCATACCGTGGTTTGTTAGGGAGCCACCATATTTTTAAGAATCGAGGTTGGTTTCGGGGTAGCCAGTGTTAAGCAATTTTCGCTGTTTTATGAGAACTTTTTGAAAAAAATATTTTAGTAGATTTTACAGCATGTGAGCAATTCAGTACCAATAATGCGTAAGTTATTATTTTTAAATCTAAATTAAGTGTTAAAATGTGTATTTTAATTTTTCACTGAAGAAGTACAATTGCGAAAAATATTATAAAGATAATAAATCACATAATATCTTTTGGTATGTCCAGATTGTTCGACTGTCTATCCCAAATCGAGTAATTAAATCCTGTATTGGGAAATTTATAAAATGGACTTACGCCGTTTTAACATAAAGCTCTTCAATTGAAGGGTATAGTGCCAAGTATACATACATCTAATTCGGAATATTATCTGCAAGATCATTTTTAGTAGATCCAGACTTGTCAACTTTTTAGGCCTATTAAAATAATGCGCGATAATAGCTAAAGAGACTTTAAAAAAATATCTTTTTTACCTTTTTGCAAGAGCCATATTAAGAAAATTTGGTTCTATATGGACACAGCATCACTGTTGGCGGCATCTTAAACAAATATAATCAAAACCCTGAGAAACACCGTATATTAAGTTTACTATAGACTTGGTGGTACGCATAAACGTTAGGAATGGCTATAAAATAACGATTTTTCCCCCTTGAATATTATGATATATTTTTTAAATTGATGTTCAGTTAAATAAAATGTGGAGCCACCGAAACCATAGGCGTAGGTCTGGGCTTTGTAGGAAGGAAAATTGGACTCTGTCAAAGCACTGTCCCTTTGCGATATACCATCTTTTCTCCCTACATTGCCTAGGCATCCAGTTAATTTCAATTGGCGACATTAGCTCCGACTTTCACAGCAACCCTCCACCTTTGAAAACGAAAGCATGGGCAATGGGCTATTCTTTACTGGCAAAATAAATTCCCTGCCAAAATCGGGAAGGGAGGGAGGGGGGCATGGAATCGTGAGTGCCCGGACCAAAAGCATTTACTACATACTGGATTTTTGGAAGGGCAGCGTGATAATGCCTGCTGCTTTTTTATATTTTTATATACACTTACGAGACCCCTCCTTCCCCCGAATATCATCTGTATCCCCCCCGTGCAAAGCCTCCTTGTGTGTTTCCAAAATGTTTAAAAGCTTTTCCAAAGGAGATGTTTTCAGTTCAACGCGTAATAGTGGAAGAGATATTAGCATGATACTGGGCCAAGAGGGATAATAAAAGGAGGTTTGCACATGGATTTGTGAATCAAGTAGGGCCCATTGTGGGATTATCCAAACATGCGTCGATCTTGGAAGTTTTTTTTTAAAGGATATGCTTGTTGGGAAGGTTTTCATGTTCTTTCCAAATTTGCATGATTATGAAATGATTGGTTATAGGTTTGTTGACCTGGATACTTATCGATTCAAAGAGAAGTGATACTGGAGTGTATATGTTAGTACTTCAGGATTCATGGGCGATAGTACTTAGTCGTGTAACTATGACATCAAGTTGGATTATTCTCCGTAAATATATATTTAGAATTATTACAATATATTTACTAATATAAAAAACCTACATTTTTATTTATTGGATATTTATGAATTTCTTTTTTATCAATATTCAATATCACGTTAACTAGGGAGTTTTAGGTGAAGTAAATTTTATTGGGGTGTTTTTGAAAATTGTCGTACTTTTAACAAATATGTTTTTAAGCAGAATAATAAAAAGTTTTGTTTAAGAATAACAATTTTTTCCGAATTTAGGAATTATTACAATAAAAATAATGTTACTAAAAATGTGGAAAATCTTCATACCTATGATGAGATTATTTAATAGTTTATCCCTATTATAGCATGTGTTTTTATAAATTTGTAAATATTTATTAAATACATTCCTTTTCTACTGAAGATTAAAAGAGCTTGCAAATATTTAATAATTACTTTAATAATCTCCTATTTCCGAACAATAAAATAATTCAAGTGACTCAAGTCACTTTAGTACTTTGATTAAATATATTTTGGTTCATCATTACGAAATGATTTAGTTTTAAATGAAACCCCAAAAAAATTCTAACTTTGTAGATATTTAGATTGCAATAAATTCCCTTTAATTTACTACAGAAAGTGCTATTTCCGTCCATCGTATGTCACCACGCAATTTAAAATTCTAGACCTGAGGTCCTTGGACCACACACTCTGACTTGACTGTGGTCCACTTCAAAGAAATTCCACTCTTGTTTCCGGAATGTTCCCAAAGTCAATGTTACGGCCCAACCCAGGACCACCCTCCATACTCCCCGAAGAATCAGGACCATAACTTAAAAATGCTCACAATTGACCTCTTTATGTTTTTGACAATTCGCAAAGAGTTGTTCCCTTTCTAAACGACGCTTGCAAATTTTCTCTCCCGGGAAATAGACATTTGAATGACAATAACTGACATCTTCAGAAATCCATTTGTCATTTTCAGTAGTTGTGCACACAAACAAGTAGAAGGCACCCGTGTCATGTCCAATGCATCGTGTGTGGCTGTGCTCAAAAGTATAACCCGTTTTCAGTGCCCTGGGTCAATGTTCATTTTAGTGTATTTGAAGTCTGTGCATAGCTTTTTCTTTAATTTTAAATTCAACTAAAAAGAACTTTGTAATTAATTACAGAAACTTTCTTATGGAAAGACAAATAATGAATCGTTTTTCTTATGACTTTGACTATTTGTTAAGAGCACAAGTATTTTAACTAAACCGGGTTCTTTAAAAAAAAAATGTGAATTCCGCAGTCGTGTTAGTTTCTCAATTTAGGTGTCTAAGGTAGAGTTATAGAATATTGGGTGAAATCAGTTGTTTAGATACATTAAATTTAACCGCATAATCTCTCCAGATAAAAAAATAAAATCCAAGACCAAACAAATTGTATATCTGACCTGTCTCATTCGGATCGACCTTTAGGATAAGAAAAAAATCAAAACTAATTCTTATGTTTGTCGTATTAGTTTAATTATTCGATGAATTATGAATACATTTTTTTAAATAAATATATTTCTCGTACACATACAATTTTAGTTCTGGCATAATTATTTTAAGTTTCATATCCAATCGAATATATACTTTTTGGATTTTCTTTACCTTATAAATATTTATGTAAATTTAAAGAAAACTCGGTACGCAATCTTGTTGTTACCTTCATTTGGTAGCCTATATATAGAACATTCTTTAAAATAAACTTTTTTTTCCTGCGATGATGACCTACAGAGATCCATATCTTGTACACTTAATTATATAAAGAGAGTTTTCGCAATATGGAATGGTTTAAAAAGCTGAATATTTTAAAGATACTTTTAATGAGTATAACAAATCCGCTTACGAAATTTAATTTGGTTTAAAATATCTCTTTTAAGGAACAAATGTATGTCCACAAATTTTTTTATCGCGATGCTATTTTGCTGAGTTCTTTTGTACGGTATAAATGGATTGCTTTTCTAAAAGATTTGAGTTAACAATTTCATTTTTAAATCTCTGCGAACAAGCTGGATACTGTTTACTATCTTTATATTTTACTCGCTTCCAATTATGTTTCATAATAAAATTTTCTAAATTTCCCCAACTTAAGAAATAAAATTTAAAAAAAAAAAAGAAGAATTTTTTTAACTAAATTTGTGAATCAGCAGTTTCAAACAATCCTTATTTGGCACATCTCAAAATAACAGGAGCAATGACATGATTTTTTGTGATACAACCCATCATGATTTTGACTCCCTTTTTGTAATATCTATGTATAAACACAGTTACAAATTTCATCTCTACGTTGGTTTGATTTAAATACTGATAAAGTCAATTTTTTTTCTATTGTTTGTTGTTAATGTTCTTGATTATTGCAAAAGGAATCTGTTCCGCTATTCGTGGTCTGTAATAAATATAATACATAAATAAATAACGGTTATATATTTAGATTCTCTTCAATAAAAAAAAGTTAAAAATTTAACGCCAATGAATTTAACTTCACTAAACATTTAACATCTTCTCCTACGTGATGCTCATAGTCACCTTTAATGGCGCACGGGCCTCGCATCACGCATTTCAAGTATCTAATGCTTCATACTTCTTGACAATGTGTCACAACATAGTCGCGAAACATCCAAGAAAATGACGGCAAAAAAAAAAAAAGTACCGCCGGACAAAAAACGCAAAGAAGTGAAATTCCGGTCGATCAAGAAATAGCGCCAAATGAAACAGCGGAAAAATTTCACCTCCATCTTCTGTATATATGAGTTGAGAAGTTTCTATCCTTCCCTCTTCTCGCTTCCCCCCTCCAAACGATAATTACGGCAGAAATTAAGTTCATCGTCAAGTTGGGAGCTCCCCGAAGTAATTAGGACCAATCTTTGGTTCTACGTAAGTCATCGAGAGAGAAAGAGCACAAAAAAGATTTTTTTTTCTCCTTTTTCAGTTGAGTGTTTTTTAGTTTTGGATTTTATTGGTGGTCCCTTTGGATTGCATGCTGTGGCGCCATCTTTCGATACATTCAAGAATTTTGGCATCACTGATTTTGCTAAGTTTTCAAATACCAATTTGTATGTTTATTGCCTACAAAAAAGGGATGCATCGAATCCTAAGTTTAAAAAATACGCAATCGCTCCAATTGATGTTTTTTTTTACCGAACTTAAGCACAAGAATATTTGAAAAGTATTTGTTCAATTTCAAAATTTGTGCAAGTACGCCATTCCCTCCGGATATTCCCTCACATTCCTTTACGCGGGGCCGTGAAATTAACAATTTTTGATTTTATACTTTATTAACGAAATACAAAAAACTGTCTCCTAATCTCTTACTAAAAAATAAACTCAATGACTATTTAAAATTGAAAAGATGATGGCTACGAATATACACGATGCTCATTTTTAAACAATCATTTACTCACAGGACATCATTAGTAAATGCAAAATTTCCACCGTTTTAATTTATTCTCTATTTTGTGAGAGTTTTAACCTAATCTAGCTAACGAGTCCCCCATAAGGAACCATAAAAAAATTTCGTGTCAATTAAGTTTCTATTTCAACAATCCTAACCTATAAATTTAGCACGAACCATGGCAGCTTTGGCGATGACAACGTCCCCTACTTACATTTGTAACACCTGTTCATTTGTGCAACATTTGAATCTATTCGCCTCTTCCCATTTTAAACGGAGGGCATGCCATAGGAATTTGATAGTTGATTGCCCTCGACGTGACTTTTAAGAGCGAAAGTCCATTCTTTGTCTATCGCTTGACCAGTCCCTCCCACGGATTCCACAACACTCCCTTTCGTTAATGAGGGACGCCTGGACAAAGCAGCTCCAGCAGAGGCCATAAATTTCCCCCAGGTTTTGTTGTCCTGCTGTCCATTAGCGTGGACAGGGGAGGCGATCATCTTGGGTTGTGCATTGTGCGCACCCCCCCCCCCCCCCGAGCAGAACAGATGGTCCATAAAAGAGTGGAGTGACACTGCATTTGTTAACATACAGTCCTGGTATCCGCAGGGCAGATATGCAGGTTTCCCGTTACATGCATGTTGATGACAGAAGACTGGTTTGTGTCCAGAAGGCGAACAGAGGTGAAGTGGTATAAAAGAAATTTATAGTGAATTGATTGTGTGGAAAAGGTACCAGTCATAAAAAAAAAAAATAGGAAATCTCAATAAAAATTTCCAAGACATTAGCGAATTTTTTACTTTTGTTCAATGTTGCCAATGAAACTTTAGAGGGGTTGCATTGAAATTGAAAATGAAAAGCATTTTAAGTAAGAAGAAACATGAAATTATATATATAATGTTTATGTTTTATTAAAATTAAACTAATGCATTTAGGCCTAGATTTCAATCCATTTCCCAACCCATTCTTCACAATTTTTACCACAATTATTTTAACCACAATAAATTGGTTTTCGACCCGTTTAAATGTGTTATAAAGTTTGTGTTTTGTTGCATTTAGTCTTCAACTACACAACTACGCTCTATTGGATTTTTTTTCCGAATAAACATCTTGTTGAATAGTGTGTTAAGAAATGAAAGGACAAGGGAAAGGACGTTGCCGATCTATCCAAAGTGATTGAGCAGGAAACGAAAAATATAAAGTTTTATGTCTCATTCTAATCTTTTAACGATTTTTTTATGGTCTATCATCATTATTCCTATTTCACAAATTGAAAATATGAAAATACAGCCATGGTTAGCTAACATAATGCGTAGAGATTTTGATTTAGCCTTAGAAATCTTATATTCTTTCTTATACAGTGGCGCCGGAACTAAGTTTTAGGAGGCAAGACAGAGAAGAAAACAGCGTTCTTATTCTTTTAAGCCTTTTTTTTATCGAAACCTTTTATAAAACACTTATTCTTATGAAAATAGGTATGGCAATGGCCATACCGGTTCTGACGCCATTATATACCTCGAGATACAAGTAGCCACTTGATACACTCAGTAACCATCAAAAGCAACAATGCAGCTTCAAATTTTCCCTAACCCCCATAAAAAAGACCTGACCGAAAAGCTACCAAAATCGCATTTCGTACCCTCCCCGTAAACTAAGTAAGTTGTCACAATAAAGACACCTCGACACCATGTGGGGGTTTTAAAAAAAAGGGGGGGATGTTATGGGAGGGGGGAGTTGAGATAGTTCGTCCCTGCTGCTAATGAAAGGAGTCACTTTCCACAGCGTTGTTATGGCCTACCCATCGCGAATCACGGTCATTTCTCTTCCCCCCCCCCCTACCCCCCAGCAACTTTTCTTGACAATCCCTCAGTTTTAACGACTTCGAGTTGGAGGAAGCAAGTGGGACGTCCTGTAGTGTTTAGTCCATCCCCACACCGTGTTGTGCGAACCCTCTGGGACAGACGACGGCCTTTACCGTATCTGGATTTACGCTTATTTTTGCTCTTGCTTCGATTCAAAACTGGACTTAAAAGTTTTCCTTAGTATGGTTTTTGATCCATCGTACGTCATTTTGCCCGGGTGGATGGTAAGTTTTTTTATAAATTATTATTTTCTCGTGGGAGATTCTTAAATTGTGTTATTAGAATCAGGGATTATTTGTAAATTATTTGCATTTACAAAGCGAAATTTCATGGAATTCACCTATGGAAATTTGTGTAGCAGAGGTTTAACGTTTGGAGTCGATGTGTTGTATTTTGTGCTACAATATCGTTATAATGAGTTCTCAACTTTGACGATGGTGTCTTAAATAAGCTCCGTGTCAATCGTTCGTTAAATGACGAAATTAATTTCGTCAGTTTTATCAGAAACTTTACACGAAACGACAAAATATTTTTTTTACTTTTTGACTAGTTAAATACATTTCCCCCTACATGGTAAGAAACAATATTCTTGGCGATATCTTTACTTTGAGTGCATTCAAAATTTTCATCTGTAGTCATTTTATTAACAGTGAAAATTAAATTTTTAGCTTAGGATTGTATTGTTGCGGAAACTGAGGATTGGTAGTGAATCAAAAGGCAATGCTTTGCACAATATTCTTAATTTTATAACTAGCAATGGTTAAAGTGTGAAACGTAAATTTTCAGCAACTGTAGCTTATTTTTCTAATACTTTATTAATTTCGAAAAGGATTTAGCATACATTTTTTTAACATTTAATAGCAAACCCTTCCATGTTTTTAAACATAAGCATTCAAACATTTAAAAGTTTTGTATAGTTAAATAGATTAAATTTTAAATTGTAGCTAATGACTTGGTCGTTGCTTGGGATCGTTACATCTTTTCTAATATGTGTATTTTCTAGAATTAGTGGAATTCGAAATTAATCTTGTATTTAATTAAAACATAAGTGTTAAGTTTAATGTTTTATATATATAAATTTTTTTAATTAAAAACCACGCAAATATTTTGTGCCCATTATTGCGTTGTTTTACAGTGAAATATCAATATCAAATTATCTATATCGAATGTATTACTTTAGCAAATTATAAATTCATAGGTTTGGTTTTTAATATAATTGGACAGATATAGACCTATAAGTTATCTTACACATAACAAAATTGGTGTGCGAGTTTTAATGCATCCCATTCATATGCATAGAATCCATGTTGAAATAAGATACATGATTTACAACCCGAAAAAGGAATTAAACACTGCGTAGGACAACTCTATCTGCATTTACCATTGCGGAAGTGTTATCTTGTCTCTCTCTAAAACAAATTACGCATTTAGCTCTTTAAAGCTCTAAACCAATTATCGGTCTGAACCAATTTGCATGATAATCCAGGCAGCACCTTTGATTAAGCTGTATCTGCGCACCTCTCAAAATGAGTTGTCCACGCACTCCCAACAAAAGGGCTCGTGGGTTGTTATATCCGTTAAATTGTATATTTACATACGTCGTTTTTCCCCTATCTACTTTAAGTTCAAAAGGGGTTTCCATGAACTTGGAGTTGATTAATGATCGGTCATTCTCACCAAAGCCGAGATCACATTAATTAAAGACCAAGAGTGGTTATACATTTTTTTTGTTCCTCAGGTAGTGTCATTAATAACAGACTGTAGACACCTACAAGCATTCTTTGTATGTATGAGTCTTTAAAAAAAAATGACGTAATAAATTGACGTAAAAAATGGGAATACCGTTTTTAGACCTATTCCTACAAAGAGTTGAGGGTTTTTTCAGCTGGTGCTGAAAGAACGTGTTAATTACTTGGACGGTTCAAATGCGTAGAGAAAAAACTTCGATGGGTCCACTGAGCCCGGGCATTGTGTACTTTTAATTGTAAGAAACCAATGGTCATTAATTTTGAAGAGTTAATAGAGTTGTTAACGCATTTTTTTTTAACGAAGGAGTGCTCTTGCTTTCATACTGAGTGCACGTTTAAAAAGATTTACAAGTGAGTGGACATTCACGATTGGAAGGTTGATTACTGATCGGCACAGAGCGTTTAAACGGGGAAAATATATTTTACTAGTGGCTTAATTAAAAAATATTCTGAAAAATATTAATTTCTGATTCTACATGGATGTTCTAACTGATTTTCAATTTTGCCATGAAACGTAAAATTTTTAATAATAGCGTTCTTTTGAAATATTATTAATATATGTTATAGTATTGCAATGTATCAAATATGTACTTTTAATTATTATTTAAAAAATATATTTTTATACGGAAACGAATTAACATTACTTGTATTTTAATCTTGAAATCTTTTATTATCGCTAAAAATTGTTTTCTGTTAATATTAATAATTGATATCAAATATAATCTTTCTGCTAAAACTAAAAGAAATATTGAATACAATTTAAATACGGTGTTATATATAATTCTGTAGTTCCAAATAAAGTTAATAAATAAATGTTAATGACCATTTTTTGTGTTTTTTTAAGACTCATTTGATGTGCAAGCTTTTTTTCTTTTCTTTTCATATCGTCTTTAAACTAAGAATAATCACTATTGAATTGTATACTCAGCGATTAAAATTGTTTATAACGAAAAAACTATACAAAAATTAAAAACCTGTATTCAATTAAAAGCTATGAATTATTGATGATTGTTAAGCTATGAAAATTTAACAGTACTACTTTTAGGATATTTTCATTACGAATACATTTTATGCATGCTTGCTTAGATTTTTTTTGAATTGTAAGAAATAGGTAGGTAAAAGAGCCGTTTTAGATTATTAATCTTTCACAAAAGGAATGTCTGGTCTCTCCTTAAATAAGTAATTACTTCTCATGCGTCCACCGATGCAACTTCTTTGAGATGCAATACCGGATTAACCAAAGCTAACCACCCGACCTTGATTGTAACTAAATCGTGTGTTTAGAGATTCAATCAATAGATAACCTCAACCCCTTGCCTAAATGACAAGTTTACTTCTTCATCTTTCACTGTCAAGTTCTCTACGGAAATCTCGAGCATGCATGAAATAATAAATTACCCTGTCTGCGCGATAAGATTTTGATATGCATATTATAATCATTACCTTTCGGCCATTTTGTTTTGGGGAGAACCTTTTTCGACCACGTGTTCTCGTTAGGTTCGGAAACTGCGTCGTGATGAATGATTTTCCAAATCGTTACAGAAATATTTTTTTTTTGTGGTTAGGGAATTTTTTTTTTGTAAAAACGTATAAAGCTGTATATTTTACAGATATTTTTAATGAATTTTTTTCTCTATTGTGAAATCGTTAGTTGGGTTTTAACACAATTAATGTATTTGTGATAGATTTAAAATTTTAATGGAACTCCTTCTTCAATTGTTCGTAATTCCTTAATCGAGGTTGGTTCCTCTTTATAAATGACACCCTTGGTCCCATGCCAGCACATTTTTCACATCAACAACTTAACAGAAAATGCAAGTATACTTTCGTTTTATGAAGCACTAATTAATGACAACAACTCTTATACTAAAGCAATAAAATATTCTAAACTCGCATAGAATATTTTTAACTAAAGGGACCTACGACAAAAACGACGTTTACCTGTATTTTTGAGTGTTGAAATCTCCTACTGAGGTTGAGTGGGAGGGATGCCAGCTCAGATGCTGCCCTCTACATCTGAGTATCTGATCATGTTTCGTAATTACAAGTCAGTGTTCCCGGGTCTTTCCTTCGAAATAGATCCCGAACCGTCGCCAATAACCCACTGTGCAGTTAGCGTGTTGAACACAAATTTTATTTATTATAAATTTCCCCAAGACAGAGATAAATACAGAACACAGAATGTAAACTATAAAGGAGAGGAAATTTATATCAATCTGGAAAATATAAAATGCATTAGTAGAAAAACGCAAATAAATTAGATAATTGATTTTTAATGAATATAAATTGAATTAAAAAAAATTATAATTAGCTATCAGAAAAAGTTCGTGTTTTTTCTAACATCTTTAAAATTTTAAAATAATCTATGTGTTTCCCCTCTTTAAAATCATTTAAATCTCCGATTTATATTATTTTGAAATTTTAACTCCTGCCTCCATTGGTTATGTATAATTTCGCGCGGACATTTTACGTTAAAAAAGCAGTTTTATGCAGCAATTTTAACACAATGTCTATTTATATTTCTATAGCAATACACTTCTTGGATCATATGCAAAATAAGTCGCTTTGTTTCAAAACCAGATAGATCCATTTTCATAAATTTTACAGGAGACGCTAAAAATGATTGACAGCCACGGACTTTTGGGTCTAAATCCATGAGTTTGAATGCAGTTTTAGAGTGAATTCTCAGACATTTTTGGTCAATACCTCTTTGCAAGGCAATGTAATAAGTGCATTGAAAACTTGTGAAATTGTATATATAAAAAAAAAAGGATTTTGCGAAAATTGTGGATCTACCTGGTTTTGGAAATAGACGGCTCAAATATAAATTATTTATAAATTTTCACGATTTTAAGTTGTGCCCACCAAATCTGTGGCTTGGAAAAATAAGGACCCATGCTTCACTGTCTTGAGCCACTTGGACACAGAAATACTTGACATTTTTTATAGTATTCTATTGGCCTTGGCCTTTTTTTTTAAAACGTACTTACTCGGATTATAATTAACTGAAATCATTAGTCTTTTTTTCTAGAGTTAACAAAAATTCTTTATTTTCAAGTAATTGCCGGACATAACTAACTCGAAATCATTGATTTCGGACCTTTTTCTATGAAGGTAAAGATTTGTTATTTTTTTTCTCCGTGGCTTTGTAGTCTCAGAACGCTCGAGCGAATTTCCATACAGTTTTAAGATTCTAAAATCAATCTCGCTGTACTTATGAGCAACTGAATTTTGCCAACCACCCAAAGATGTTACCCCCCGGACAATCTTTTTTCCCGCATGATAGGTGAAAGCAGTTCCTACGAGCAATCTGGTAAGTTACGAGACACCTCAGAACCGTACCATATAATCCTAATTTACTAGTTCTGCGTACATCTTACGAATGGTATTGGGAACACTGGGCTGTTTGTCGGTTTTACAGTTTTTTTTATGCCCGCTAATGATCCTGTAAATGGTTTCTTGTGTGGCTATTACCCAGAATTTATTTTCTTTTTCTTTCCTGTTGATTATTTTCTTCTTCTCAACTTCTTTCTTCTCACCTGATACTTTATGGCGAAGCGGCGCAAACGGTGTCAATGCGGCGTTATTCATTAATTGTTTAACAGGTCGTTTATTCAGCGAAAGGTCGATGAATAAATGCATCAGGAAAGAGGGGAGGGCATGTTTTTAGTTGACGACGGAAAGTCTTAACACATGGGAAAGGTGTCCGGCGTTTAAGGGTGTAGTGTTGTTCGTTATACCCATCCTGTTTCCACTTCAATGATTCCGAGCGACTTGTTTATTGTATAATAACAGTTTGCGGAAAAAATTGTCGCGTGGTATTGTTTTCTCTTGGAAATGACTGCTCTTCACAACACTGTAAATAAAGTACCTGAACCTACTCGGTTTTCTTTGAGTACAATTGCATCGTAAATGTGCGATGACGTACGCACGTTTAAGTAACTGTACTTTCTCAAAGGTGAGCAGTGTGATTTAATATCGCTCATCTCAGCTTTTATTCAAATCATCTAAACGAAATGACCTGCCACACTTAAAATAGTGGTTCAGAACATAGTTTCCAATATTATTTTTGATATCAATAGCTTAAATGGAAACGAATTATTATAACTCGATTATCTTACTTCCCATTCTTTAGGAACATCTTTTTAACGTCACTTCTGTTTACTTTATTCAATCATATATTGATACCTTTGTTCGAATGCAGCGTATAAATAACAAAATAAAAAAAAAATACAGGATATCTGAAAAAAAAAACTGAATATTTAAAGTTTGGCTTGAGTAATTTGTGACTAGTTAATAATTTATTTTTAAATATATCAAATATCATGCGAAGTGAGATCGGAACTATTTGGTGAATAGAGCATCAATATAGCCATTAGAAACATGACAAACTTAATATAATTTTTTAAAAAATCCTTATATTGTATTACATTGATTGGTTTGGTTTGGTTATTAACGTCGCACTAGAGCTGCACAGTGGGCTATTGGCGCCGGTTCGAAATCTATCTCGAAGGAAAGACCCGGGAACACATTCACACATACATTCATACATGCACCTCGTTATTTTAGAACCATGGTCAGATGACGATGTTTTACATTGAAGCAATGATTCATCGCTAACTAACGAATATTTTTTTTTATAACAATGTATTATTTCTTCTTAGATTACTATAAACCTATTTTGTTGTTACTTGTAATTACCTACAGAAGTGCTTTAAGTATGGATATTTAAATATATAACATTCGCGCCCGAAGCACGTTCTTATATTTCTATTTTTCTATGTAGTTCCAATTTTCTAATTGGCTTTGGCCAATTACCTTCCCCCACGCCAATTTTGGATTAAAAACAAAAAATAACATAACACTTATACGATAAAACCCATCGCTTTTGACAAATACCTCACTTTTACCTTTTCACTCTCGCAGCACAAACAGCTGTAGTTTGTCATGCTGTGGCGGTACCTCATTTGTCATTTTTTAACTGACACCTGGGGGGGGGGGGGGGGGTACAAAATCACGAACATCGCACTCATCTAAGTATTTGCATACATGTATGGGCGTGTACGGTATTAAAAGAAAGGTTAGATGGGGCACATATGCTGCAGCGACCACCACATAAATTGAACCGTTGGCGTTGAGAAATTGTTTCAACATTGTAACATACTGATATTGAGGTGGTAGCGGGATTGCTTTGGCGACTTCCCGAGTTCAGTTGATTTGAATGTTAGATGATCGATTAAAAATATCGATCAGGTGTGAATAAAAATAATTGAATTATGCAGGTGAACTGCGATATTTTTAATGTGGTTTGGCTGGGATTTGTTTTAAAGTGGTATTTTGATCATGTGAGATACATTGATAAAAGTATGAGGTAACTGCAATTTAATGGTTTATTCAAATTAAAAAAAAAAAGACAGTTACTAAACAAGGACAAAAAAAGCAATTGCACAAAGTAGAACATTAAGAAATTAACGAAAAAAGCGATGTAAGAAAGTATGATGTGATCAAAACTCCTGTGTGGTAGGAAGAAGATTTTGCAGGGTGGTCACGAATTGTTTGGGCGCTGGTCTACTTAGCTTTAGTAACAACTAATTTGTTTGTTGTTACTAAAGCTAAGACTCGTTTGAAATATAAGCGAAGTACTTGTTCAAAAAAAATGTTTTAATATGTCAATACAACTAAATGTGATACCGCCATACAATGATTATCACCCAACAATTTGGAACCACCCTGGGTATAGGCAACGATGACCATTGTATGTCCAAAAGTACATAGAAGTACAAAATCAATATAATTTCAACTCTCATATAAATGCAAATTTATGCAAGGGTACATCGTTTACCCATAGTTTAAGATTTAATGTATTCCCATTTTTAAAAATACATCCCCCAAAAACGTCTGTATCTCCCTTCTCCCTAAATAATCTCGAATGTATGTTTTATTTCGCTGAATTAAGATTATAATCGAGAAGCAATCGATATGCAACTCGAAGAGTCTTTTCAAACATCAACCATGTCAAAACTTTCAAAGGTTAGCCAAAGCCTCAAAGTGACGGAAGTCTAACGCGATTTCCACAGGCTCAATGTCATCAGCCATTCCCATCTTTCTCAAGGCTGATGGCTGTCCGTTGCCTTGCCGTCGCGATACCATCTCCCACTGGCCGCCGCCTATTTGCCGGTGCCGGCCCACATGTGGCTCGGTGACAGCTCGGGGATCGGATACATCGAGTCCTGATGATTATCGAGTGGCTTACTGGCTTTTTGCCGCCTCTGCAGATAAGCAACGCCGGGCTCGGGATGTCAGTTATAGATTTGAGGGGGGATTTTTTTTGTTGGGTAAATATGGTTAAAACGATAGTTTCCTGACTGGGGGGTGTAATGATTTCTTTTTCAGTTTATATAATTGGTAATGAATATTAGATTTCCTTAAAGGTATGATTTTCTTCGATTTAAAACATTTTAGGTTCGCTTGAGTATTTAATGAATCTTCTTGATAGATTGAAATTTTAAATTTTGGTGAAGCGTATGTTTATTGGAGACAACTTTGTAACGATGCTGTCTGGGAGGATGGGCGTTACAGGTTTTATTTCCTTGTTATGCTTAGTAGTGTCCCGAAACGGTATTATTGTAATAAATCATTTAGATTTAAAATATGTTTTATATTCACAAATAATTATTTCTTTCAAATTTCTCTGAATTTTGATTGTCAAAATTTAATGAAATACATATATATATATATTAGAGATACGGGAATCATGAATAAATAATCTAATTATTTGAAAAAAAATATAATAACAAAAACCTAAGTAGAATTCATACTGTAGAATCGCTTTAATGTCAAACAACTGTCTTTACGGCACTAAATGAATATTTAAGCGTACTTTCCTCTTCTATTATAACGAAAAGATTCCAAATCCAATTGTCTCCAAGTTTGGCATAGACGATAGATCAAAATACACATTTAAAAACTTTATCAAAAAGCCCTGAAATTTTAACTGAAAAGCGGCCATTTTAGATTTAGGCTTCACCTTTGTTTGCGTCCCCCCCCCCACCCATATTGGCATATTCATAATTCTCAGACGATTTCTTACAAATAGGCGTCCCTGTCGACTCTCACCCCTCGTCTCTTTTCACCGGAGTGCTTCCACGTTGGGCAATTGTCACGCCTGTCGGGAGGTGTTCAAAAAAGTATCCCCCTCTTCCGCGCCTATTTGGCGACCATCTGCAAAGAAGATTGGCTCCGGTCTCTTCAAATACGAGAGTTGTGACAGCGTAGAAACGCGTAAGCGATTGCGGTTGACATGCATAGGGTGTCATATAAAAGGGAGAAAGGAAAAACTTTTTTTTTGTTTATGGTCCTGTGGAGAAAGGTTCACAATTCACACAAAAAATAAGTGGTGTGGAGCATCGCACTCTCTCTTATCTTCCATAACCTTTTTCGCTGAAGCTACTGAATCGATTTAGCTCAAATTCGGCATTTAATATTTTTTTTTGAAGATAGAAGAAGAGACGGTTTCGAACAGGGTAGCTTAAATAGAAATATAATCGTTTTACCAATTTTTGAAATCCTTAAATAGATTCTCTAATTATTATACTTAAGGAGCGTTCATTTATTACGTCACACTATTTTTCCTACGTAACACTATTTTTCATCCTTTTGTAACCCCTCCTATATCCATGTCACATTCTTACCCCTTCCTTCATGTTACGTCATGCAATTTTTACAGTTAAATGTCAGTAATTAAAACTTCCATTTCGTTCATTTTATCAAACCAACCCAATCAAAAAAATAGTGTTAATCCTGTAAAAAGTGACGTAACGAAGTTTGTGGAACAAATTTAAACTTTTTTTGACATAGTTTTGGTATATCACGCAATTACTTTGAACCCCTTACCCCAGGATCGTGACGTCATCAGTGAATGGAACAATAAAAATTCGGAATCAGGAAATTGTTTACCAGGTTTAGAATGTTAAATCCATGGATCAGATAGTGCGATCAACCACACAATTCAATTTGTCAAACTATTTATTCTATTTAAGAGGATCTGTAGAAACAATAATAAATCAACATCGTTCCAACCATTTTCATTACTCTAAATTCCGTATACGGTAAAACTCCAACCCATATAGGTTACTAAAGTAAAAAAAATAGAACGGACAGAAAGAAAAGTTTCATCAAACGCCCGTTTACTTTCGAAAAGTTTATTTTAAGTTCGAATCAAAATGTTTACAAGGCCGAAAGGATAGAGGTAAGGGGTGGGGGCGTGCAAGGGGGTGTAGAAGGAAACGTCAAACGATTTTGACGCGCCGGAGACCACGGATGATACGAGGCCAGGCGCCGCTACGCTTCGGCGAATCACCGCCCAATAGGGGGAGGAAGGGTGTATGTTATTGTTGTGTGCATACATTCGCCTAGTAATTGCACGTCGTCTAGTCTGTAGTTATTTATTTATCTTACTTCACGAATGAAGGGTTAAAAACTGCCTCCCAAAAAAGGAGAGAGAGAGAGGATTGTGAGGGGTCATTCTAAATGTTGAGTTAAGATTTGAAATGAAGGGTTTAAAATGCGCTATTGTGTTATGATTTTAAATTTGTATAATCATGTCATTATGAGTTAAAATATTGCATGGGTATGAAATGGAACTGAAAAATTGTTAAAACCAGTAGCCGATACGAATCAAATACCATTTTTTTATTATTTTTAATCTTGCGATGATGATACTTCGCTTGAACAGATCTAAAGCTTCGTTGAAAAAACAAAATTAGTTAATGATTATAAGATGCAAGATATGATCTTAATCCGATCATAATTGTATTTAAATTGATCATAATAAAATTTAACAAAAATTAAATATAAGTCATTATAATGATAAAATAATTGTGTAATAAATATAAAATTATAAATAAATATAACATAATTATAAATAAATATAACATAATTATAAATAAATATAAAATAATTATAAATAAATATAAAATAATTATAAATAAATATAAAATAATTATAAATAAATATAAAATAATTATAAATAAATATAAAATAATTATAAATAAATATAAAATAATTATAAATAAATATAAAATAATTATAAATAAATATAAAGTAATTATAAATAAATATAAAGTAATTATAAATAAATATAAAGTAATTATAAATAAATATAAAGTAATTATAAATAAATATAAAATAATTATAAATAAATATAATATAATTATAAATAAATATAATTTGGACAAATATGGTTAAAATCGTTATATGTAGAGCTAGTTAAAAATATTTACCTGCATAATTTTTGAAAATTTGATTTATCAAGCACGTTAATAATTATAAGATATGATTTTATAAAATAATTTCATAAAAAATATAATAAAAGAATATATAAATACAAAATTTAAAAAAATACCTTTGAATAGAATCGCAGTTCCGCCATACTTCACATCCAAGCAAGCATTTCTATGTTTACTATCTCATAATCGTTTTGATGTATCATATGTCTGACAACTTCGTGATCGTCATAAGAAATCTTTCTCATAAATAATCATCAGACCAAATCGAAATTATGTTTCTCCCAATACAATCCCGCTCCCTTCCACTTTTAGTTTCTAACAAGGTTTCATGAGAAATAAAACAAAGTTTCTATTTAAATGCTTCCTTTGTCAATTTGATACATTGTTAACTACTTTAATAGGGATTTCTCGTAAATAAATAGTATTTGAATAAATTATTTTGGACTTTTAGCCCTTGAATACACAAAAACTAGTTTAGGAACCATAAGGCTTGCATTGCAGTTGAAATATGAGTTAAGCACTTTAACAAGCATTCAAACTGTAATAGTTCTATAAAAATATAGTCTTCTTGGTTTTATCAATAAAAATATATGATTACTGTTAATTGTACGAGTGTTTTAATATATGTAATAAATATACTTTTTTAAAACCAATTTTCTCAATACAATATTTCTGATAATTGGAATTCATAATTCTCATACGTTAATTTAAAAGTAGAAAGAATTAAAAGTCTTCTAAGGATTGACTGTAAAATCAAATAAAAACAGTTAAATATATATGAAAAAGGTATTTTTGTAAAAACGATATAATTTATGGATTTGCACTTTATATAAAACTCGATTAGTTTTATTTATTATATATTTCTTACGCTTTTGAAATTAAAGTTAAAAAAGCACTTTTAGACACATATTTAGCAATGAGTAGTCACTGATTAAGAGGGAAAGTCATCAAAAGACTCCTATATTAGCATATTATATTATTGTATCCTTTACAAAATGAAAAGTATTTGTCTAATATGCTATAAATCTAGCTCAATTGTATTGAAAATAATGCTCTTTAGTCTGACACTAATGCTTGCATCAAGCTAATAATAATAATGTTTATTAAAGTCAATTTGTCATTTAATGAACATAGATGGCGACACTTTATTCAGCATTAATTATGTTGGGCGATGGTCATTGTTTAGCTGTTTAACTACATTTAACTATGCCTTTTACTACTCTTTAACTATTTTGCTTGTTGCTACTAAATCTAAGCAACTTGATTAAAATATAAGCGAAGTAATTAGGCAAAACTAATGTTTTAATATGCCAAAGCAAAATGTGAAACAGCCAAACAATGTCCATCGCCAACAATTCTATTATTCAACATTAATGTCATAATAAGAGTAATTTTTTTTCTCACAATTGAGCCAAATTTTTGGTACATTAGCCAAATATCTATTCTTTTGTGTATGGTATATAATAAATGGCTACTATAGGAAGGATTCCATTGATGTTGTTTTTCTTTAATTGTATTGTTGTCATATGCATGATTCCAAAAAAATGATGAATATCAATTCCTTCAGGTTCTGGTTCCCAACCGGTCGCCAGTTTCCGACAATGAATGATTACATCCATCGTGGATACGACGAACCGAAAATAGGATCCCACTTTGGAGCCTATTATTTAGTACGTATGACTACATTTTGCAAACTCCTCCTTCTAAACTTACACATTGCGACATGTTTTAGGCTTTACACACTGTGCAGGAGGTAAATCATTGGGCGAAACAATCGCAAACGTAGTTTGCATATAGAAAGAACTAAACTGTGGAGGTGCCCTCTAGTGGTAACAAAATGAAGACAAAATGGAAACCGCGGATATAGCAGCAAGATGGCGTCGTATTAAGCCCACATTTATAAAATTAGAATGACGTGCGGTTTTATTACCAGAAAAAGGGAAAAAATTTATCGTCGATATCGAATGTTAGCTTCCATGTAAACAATATCAAATCGTGGCCATTTGTTGAACTGGGGACCAGTCGAAAAAACTTAAACTGGCAATCGCGGCGGCCATATTGCAACTATAAAAGCGACTCGTATAGGTATTTCAGTTTCATTTATTGGAAAAGTAGGAAGTTCCTCAGTTTGGTACTATCGTCATTTTGCAGGGTTAAAACAAAAGAATGAGTGACACAATATGCGTGTGTCGCATTTGTATGTTAAATTTTTATGGCACTAATACCTCTTAATTTAAATATTAGGGTTGAGGTGTTTCCTTATCAGACAGTTCTTGTAAATTATTCGTCTCGTTGTTGTTTGTTAGTATGCAGAAATTATTCTACCATTAATTTTTTGCTTATTCCACACATTTTATAATAAAAAATAGAGATAATTAAGCTTTATTTTTTTATTTTATATTTCAAAAAAGCAATATAAAAACATACAAAATTGAGTGAATAGCTTCATTATCTTGTCAATGATTTAAATATTTATCGAAAAATAAAACAGGAATTTCTTTCTCGGAAATATTGAATAAAAATCTCGTAAATGCAAACAAGTTCTACATTGAATGGGTCTTTTCAATAAATAAAAAAGTTTTCAAATCTAAAGGAAGAAAGAAAAAAAAAGTTTGGACGAAGAAAAATAAAATGACGGAATTACTCTCGGGTTCTACTTTTCGCGATTGGAAAATGGCAACAGTGACAATGACGCAAGCCGGCTTCTGTTCAATTCCCAAATCAATACCAATCGACGAAAAAGACGCATGCCTTCTTGCTATTCCACGGTAATTGTACAAAATTGAGACGGGGAAAGTATTTTTCTTTTGTAGCTGCGTTTATTTATCGAGCGTATTCTCTCACAAAAATAATCATGTTTGCCACTCTTCGCTTATCTTTCTCCGGCCCAATACTTGCCAACAACAGAGAAAAGAAAATACTTTCACGAGGCGCACGCTAAACACGAAACAAAGAAGCAACGGCAAAAACGTTCAACATGCGCAGGGGACCGGTCTAACTAGATTTTTTTTTTATATATTCCTGCAACACCGTCTTCTCGAGAAGTAACAGCACTTATATATTTATTATTATTAATATTTTTTTTTTACTCTCTTTCTGTAAGAGAGGTACCGACTTTTCTCTCTCCATTTTATTTTAATATTTTTTTAAGTGCCTTTTCATGATAAAAAAAAATATTCTGGTATGGCGGTAGATTTATGTGCAGGTTGTGTATAATAGCGGGGACTTATTACCGACGCAAAAATGTGCCTAAATTGCCCCGAAATTATAGTCGGGTAGCGCAAAATGACTTCTTTATAATGAAACGCTGTGCTTTAGGAACGGAGTGATTGTCTGGGGGAGAGGAGGGGGCGTTGATACGTAAACAAGAGGTTTTATTCTATTGTTTACTCGTGTGGAGACATTGTTTCTATACAAGCTTACAATGCGAAGGAGGTATTAGTATAGCCTGACTCTGATTAATTGGTGAATGGAAAACGCCCCTTTTAGTTAGTTCCAACGAATCAGCAAATGAGTTTAGATGAATGGACCAATTGGCTTATCTAAAATATGTAAATAATGTGACGTCCCAGTGGCCATTTAGTCGGAACCAAACTTTATTTCATGGGCATTTCTATGGAGAAATTAGTAAAATAGAGTAGAAATGGGGATCTTGTATAAACGTGTATGAGGAGAAAATATGATAAAACACAAGTCACTATTCCAAAATGTATCGGCTCATATAAAAATTCTAATTTTTGCAATTTGAATCCAGTGTCGAATAATAACAATAATAATCTAATTTTAAGTAATTTTCAGCAAATGTTTATACCTTGTATATCCATTTATGTGTAGTACAAACTGTCTCTGTTATTGAGACATTTGATAGCCGTTTAGTTGAATTTTAAGTAGATTTAAATGAACTTGCTTTATATTATATAACATTTGTAATATTTTTTATATTTAATAGTATTTAAAGTGAATGGATGTTTTGTGATAATTGCTTCAATGAAAAATATTTTTTTCCTTTTTATTTATAAAAAGGGAAACATTACTTAATTGATCAATAGATTTCAAGCAGCTATTCATTTGAAAAATTTAATATAAAATATGAATCTTAAATGGAAACTTTTACAATCGCATTAATACCGTATTTATATACTACAAAACTTAAAAATAAAACAATAAATTAATTCTTGTTTGTTGTAATGAAACTGATTAAGCATTATTTAATTTTAATGCATAAATTTCATTTTTGAATGAATATACGTTTAGCTAACATTGCTTCCTTCTCTGCTTATACTTCTGTTGTGGTCAAGGTTACTCTAAGAGTACCCAATATTGCTCAAAAATATTTATGATTTCTTACTTAATATAAAAAACACATTTTTTAAATATATTTAAAAAAAATAATGGGCCAGATTTACTGTACGGTCACCTTGGGGCGATTTTTCCACATTTGGCGATAATTTTTTTTAAATGGCAACCCCCTCCGACCTGACAAGGAATTGCAGCAACCCTATTGGACAAAACTCGCCAAAATGGTGACTTTTGGGGAGATTTTGAAAAAGTCGCCAAGGGTGACCATACAGTAAATTTTTACCAAAATAATAAATTACTTAAACACATCGCATTTTGTAAAATCAGTGGGCATTTCCTCATCCATAGTTTCTTTGTTACCTTATGTAAAGAAGCACGTGATTAATCGATCCACTGTCGTCACAAATCCACGCCTTATCCAAGTTGTGACTCCAGTTCCACTTTACCAGGTGGGAGCTACACGTCTTATCTGCTAAACACTGTAGGCGGCCGATCGCAAAATATCAACTTTCATTTAGTGACATTTTAATAATATTAAGGGAAATATATATAAAAAAATCCCTTTTGATCAGGTGAAGACCATAAAAAAAGATTATATTCCCCCTGTATGTTATCAGGAGTGATAACCGCCATTTAACATTACAAATAGAGGCCATCAGTTGTTCTGTGCCTGCCCTCCAACGAAGTCGACGCATCGATTATTTATTATCGATACTAAATCATCGAGAATCGCCATCGCTTTGCCCTCTCTTCCGCTTGTGAAAAATGAAAGGGAGCCGTGATTTATGTTGCGACGTTTACCTGGAATTTGATAGCTCATAAATAATGGGCGACCGACTCTCTCTTATAGGTAGGTAGGTAGTGGCGCAGCCAAACAGTGAGAAGTTAGAGGGGCTGCTTCTTATTCATATATGCCGCGGCAATTATGTGCCACTTTGGGACGCCTTTTCGGTACATATCGCTGCGATTTATAGCGGAATCTATCAGAAAACGCGCGGCAAGAAACAAACAAAAAAGTTTCGGATGTCCACTCTTGATATTGGTCTTTGATTTGTGAGGACGAAAAAGTGTTAATTAAAGTTTTATGGGTTTACATTATGACTGATACATTATCTTCGGGTAACTGTCACTGCCCGCATGAGACATAATTCTATTCAATTGCTATATTTCTATCAATTTACACATTGATATTAATTTTAACGTGTTGGGGTGTTTTCATGTTGAACCGTTTCAGACCTGGTGGCTGGTATACTGGACATCCACTTTCGACCTTTACACTTTGCCAACGGCTTAAAGTAGTTTTCTATTTTTTGTGCTAATTGATTCTCTACTTTCTGTACAATAATCTTTTATAAAAGTTTATTAGTTTAGAATCTGGCAACATTGAAATATTGTTGATGTTTTGAAAACATGCCGGCGAAGCAAAAAAGAGGAGTGTAAAATATCGTATAAAATTTAAAAAGTAAATATTTTGTTTTGTAATTTTTGCAGTGTACTTTGAATAAGTAATGAATAAACTAAAAGTAATTTAAAAAAAAAATTTGATTAAAATTATCTAAAGTTGTGTATTATCTTTATTACCATAGGTCATCAAAATTCGGACTGATGTGGTCAAAATTATAATCTAAGACAGTTATTTCAAAAAAGAAGTTTACATTAATGTTTGTTAATTCACGCATAGATTCTTAATAAATAACATAGCTTAATACATCGTTTTTCATTAGGATTCAGCAAGAACTTACCTTGCGGCAGGGATGGTGAAGAGGTAGATTTATAACAGTTTTATCCATTTAATAAGTCAAGCA
Source organism: Troglohyphantes excavatus (assembly GCA_963932185.1). Lineage (NCBI taxonomy): Eukaryota > Metazoa > Arthropoda > Arachnida > Araneae > Linyphiidae > Troglohyphantes > Troglohyphantes excavatus. The sequence continues at coordinate 62,885,610 of OZ010671.1, read as the reverse complement.
TAACGAAAATATTCAATTTTCAAATAATTCTCTTGAGCCATGTACACATGGGTTCGAATTTCGATTTTAGAAATTTTTCTGATTGTGAAAACAACCATTCGATTCCATCTTGAAATGCAGAAAGTTAAGATTTCTTCATAAAACTCCACCCCTTTTGCAAGCGCTCGACGTGCTTCTTCATATAAATTGCCAGCTTTCTAACACTAAATAACACTCTAGTGTATCCAGAACATTATAATTACCTCCACCTATTCAAAATCTTTTATTATAGTGAATCCTATGCGATAAAAGGGAAATCAACAGTCGTAAACATTTCCCGAAGCACAGTGCCAAATGATTGGATTGGATTTGGGTACATTTCCTGCTGCTTATTTCTATCCTCATATAAGAAACTTAACACAGCCACACACATACCTCGTTATTTTTAAACTAAGGTCATATGGCTGAGCTAGCAACCAACACTACATGAATAGGCGTCAGAACATTGGACTCAGCTCAGGTTTATCTTGCACTAGTCTTGTGTACACACCAGTATAATTTTCGGATGTTTTTAGACGACTTTGTAGAATTTTAGCCGCAAGATCCCTATATTTTTACTTTTCATTACCAAGTTTGGCTCAAACACGCATTCTCTGATTACTAGCCGAACGCGTTTATCCACTGGGCAACTGGGACCCAGTGCCGAAGACGTTGTTTGCTGATAGTCAAATGACGAGGTCAACTTCTGGGCTGCCACCCCACTCACTTGAAGGCGTTCGTTATCTAACATTTGTTCAAATAACTTGACCGTGTTCCAAGTTCTATGTTCCAAAGTAGAGCTTTGGGCCCCAGTAGCTCAGTGGATCCTCGTTCGGCTAGCAGTCTGAGGATTACGAGTACGAACCCGACTGAGTAGACTTTACTAAAACACTAAAAGTCTTTTAAAATATCCAGTAATGTATATATACCGACGTGTATTTGGGACTGATGCACGTTAAATCTGATCGGAGTTACAATGTCCTGACGCCTATTGAGGCTGCGTCGGATGGCATTTTAGTCATCATCTGACCATGGTTCAAAAACAAGAGGCATCGTTCCCGGGTCCTTTCTTTGAGATAGGATCCGAACCGTCGTAAATGGCCCACTGTGCACCTCTAGTGTGACGTTATTTAACCAACCCATGGGTGCCATTTCAGGTGTTGTCCCCGTCATCTGACCATGGTTCAAAAATACGAGGTATTGTTCCTGGTCTTTCCTTCGGGATAGGTTCCGGACCGTCGCCAAGACACCAATTTGTAGCTCTAGTGCGACGTTAATTTACGAAATCAATATTACCTTTTTTTAAAAAAAAAAGGTTAATTATTTATTCCTCTTCTGTTAAAATATTTTGGATTTAAATTTCAAAATATTAATAACTGGAAATCAAAAGTCATTCTAGTACTTATAAATAAAAACAAATTCTAATTATTACGGTGCATAAAAAAAACGATTAAAATTCTTCCAATTATAAATAAAATGATAAATTTTATCGTTACCGTGCATTTGGTAGCCTAGGGATCTTTTCATAAAAGAAGTATGTTTTTTAGGTCAAGTAAAACAACAATGGATTGCGCGTTTTTTATTCAACGCAATACTATCATCAAGTAAATTAAAATATTTTGATTCTGTGACACTACCTACCACAGTTTCCCTGAAGGCATATCATTGGTTTCTTGGGTAAAATACGACGTTAATTCAACCAATCATTCCTTTCCGCCTCCCCAAAAAAGATTTTTTGCGTAGGAAGGAGCTCCACATGTGGCCATTTTCTGACATCTTGACCTCGGACAATACAATCCACCTGTATAGCTGATATAGCCAATTGGCATACGTCGGGAAATCAAACCAAACTGTATTTAGCTTGGGATTGGGGTTGGCTATTTGGTAAAGTTGTCATACTAAAGTTGCAAAATGGACTGAGGTTGGTTTGGTTTAATTAACGATAAAGTCGCAACTATAGTTATACAGTATGGTCAAAAATTATGAAGCAATGTTCCTGGTTCTTTTCTTCGCCAATTGTCCATTGGGCATCTCTGGTTTGACAATAATTGAGTTAAACAATGGGTTATTGGGTTTGGTTGAATTAACGTCCCACTAAAGTTACACAGATAGCAATGGCGCCCGGTTGGGATCTATCCTGAACGAAAGACTAGGGAACGCCATTTCGTAATATTGATGCGTATATGCTTAATCGGTTTTTAGTCCGAATGTCCTCACGTTAGTTGTAGTTTAGAAGTTTACAGCGTAGAGGCAAGTAAATATTTGATATTGTAATCTGATCATGGTTTAGGGGCCTCCAGTTGCCAAGTGGATAAAGGCTTTCAGCTACAAAAAGGATTGCAAGTTCGAGCCAGTGAGTTTTTGGAATCTGTTAATTAACGTCGCACTAGAGCTGCACAGTGGGGTATTGGCGACGGTTCGGGGCCTATCTCGAAGGAAAGACCCGTCGAGCCAGTGAGATGGACTCGACAAAGAAAGATAAAAAAAAGTAGTGATCCTGCGATCGGGGGGTTGCAAGCTTCGCTACAAAAATAATAGAAAGTCGTCCAGAACATCCAACAAATTATGCTGGCGTGTATACAGGACTGGTGTACGATAAATCTGATCGGGGTCCAATGTCCTGACGCCTATTCAGGTTGCGTTGGGTCACAGCTCAGGTGTTGTCCTCGTCATTTGACCATGGTATAAAAATGCGAGGCATTGCTACCGGGTCTTTTTCTCGAGATAGGCTCGAACCGTCGCCAATAGCCCAATGTGCAGCTCTAGTGCGACGTTAATTAACCAAACCAAACTGATCATGGTTCAAATTACGAGGTGATATTTGTCTGTGATAAGGTTCCGAAATATGGTCAGAAATAGGCAGCAGAAATTGTTTTGAATTTCCAATAAAACGACACATTTTGTCAACTTTATTTCTTATTCAGTTATTTTGATTTTATTTAACGTAATTTCACTTTTATTCTTTTTGACCATGTCTGTTTCCGTCCCACTGAAATGGCTAAATATGGTGTATGGATATTCCCATACAGATGATCAAGTTGAAATGTTTGTATGTATTAATTTGCTTAAAGATATTCCGAAATTAAACAAAACTTTAATAATTTATTTTTTACAGTTCCTTAGAGGGAAAATCCATCAAGCGATCAATTACTTTAACGTTTGCATTGACATTTATGCTTAATATTTTAATAATTTTTGAAGTGCTTTATGAAATAAACAAAAATATGAAACAAACTTCAAAACGTGTTTTGTCACATGTGATTCGCGGGAAAATGTAAATTATATTTTCTAAATGTGTTGACTTGTGTACTGTTTCCAATCTTGATTTAAACTGGATAAAATTTGTTTTAGATGAGTGAAATATAGTTTAGTGCGATAGAAAATTAAAAGCCGAATGCACTGAAGTAATAATTCAATTTTTATACATTTTGTTCAAAGCACGTTTTAAATGTTTATTCTTCAAATATAAATGTTCAATTTATAGCAGTATACTCATGAGGTGGCTACGCGCGTATCTTCAAGCTTGGAAAGCATGCATGATTAATCACTTTGTACAATTATGCTTGAGCGTGTGTAGGAGAATTTCGCGTAAAAGTTCGAATTGTACCAGCGGCTTGAAGATTGATCGAATTTTGATTATGCACAAGCATTGCGCTTGTACAAGCTGCTGTGGGCAAACAAATCACCCTGTGTGTACCAAGGACGTGGAAGTTTGTACAAGCAAATTTCAGTTGTTGTGATTTTTGTTCGTGTTAACATTTGCACTATGTCTAGTGATTAAAAAAATCAACCCGTGAATTACACGATGATTTTATTCCACCAGTATAGCTGAAATACACGTTCTACCCAAGGGAGGAAAACAACACACAATAAAGATAAAAATATAATACTTATAAAAATGATAGAAGATGTATTTCTCATTTTAAGACTCTGTATCCCTTTTTTTCCCCTAAATGTTTAAAATATATACTTATTAGATTGACGAGGAGGGATTTTTTTTAATTCCGTGCTCAGAATGGGTATTAGATGGGGTGGGTATTATATGGGTATTAGTTAGAAGCTCAAAAACAGTTCTTTCTATTTAAGGTGTAAGGTACAACTTCCAAATTTTATCTTTCTGGGTATATGGGAAGTGAGAAAATTAGTGATCAGTGAGTGAGGCGAGGGATTTAGCATTTATATTAGAGATATGAAAGTCAACTTTGTTTTTAGCGGTGTTAAATCGAAAAACTATCGTGGTAAGAAGCGGAGATTAATTAAAAATATTAATTTATGCAAATGCAGAATAGGTTAGGTTTGGTTAAATAACGTCGCACTAAATCTACACATTGGGCTATTGGCGACGGCCAATGCAGAATAAAATGCATTTCTTAAGAAGATATTGCCTTTTGTAATAATTATAGGGATAATTAAGATTAATTAGGACCAATCACGCTGATGTATCTTCAACTCTGTCAATAAATTAATGTGGAAATAGGTTTTATTTTCATTAACCAGTCTTTTTTCCACATAATTATTCACTTATTCAAGTATCCTTATATCTTGTACTGGCAGGAGAAAATTCTGTTGGCCTGTACAAAAATAAAATCATGTAATATTGATCATGCATGCTTGCCAAGTTTAGTTACGTGTGTAGCCGTTTACAGATAAACATAAATATATTTTTATACCGATATATAATAAGTTTACTATATATTATACCTTCAACTAAACTGATATTACAGTATATAGCCAAATTTTGTTGTGTTTAATTAGAAGCATTTAGAGTCAAAGTTTCCAAAGCGCTTTTAGATTGATGAAATCGTGAAAACAGTAGTTTTTATCAATTGTTCATACCCTAGTATGGATTGAACATCAATATTTTACTTAAGGTGTACATACACACTATAAAAAACGAAAATCGGCAAAAAATTTAAAAATATTTTTTTGGTTCTATAGTATTCCCCAATTCAGTATCTTTCAGATGATACCAAGATTGAATAAATATTCCAAAAACTTTTTTATTTACAAATTGTTATTCTATGGCCGCGCTTGCAATGGCAATATGTTTTGTAAACTTTACACTTGATTTCTGAAGAACTGTATTTTTAACATATGTCCCTTCATTCGAAACATGATAACTCAAGTTTGCTTGTACATTTTGAGAAAATTATTTTTTCTTTTAAATTTATATTCAGTATCTTTCAGATGATACCAAGATTGAATAAATATTCCAAAAACTTTTTTATTTACAAATTGTTATTCTATGGCCGCGCTTGCAATGGCAATATGTTTTGTAAACTTTACACTTGATTTCTGAAGAACTGTATTTTTAACATATGTCCCTTCATTCGAAACATGATAACTCAAGTTTGCTTGTACATTTTGAGAAAATTATTTTTTCTTTTAAATTTATATTAGTTGTAAGATGTTATGACCCTCCATCAAAACGATTTGTTCAAAAAATAATTTTTAATAGAATTTTAAAGTTGAAAATTTGAATAAAAAAGTGTTTTTTTAGGGACTGTCGAGGTAAAAAATTATTTAAAAAAAAACTTTTAATGCTATAATCTTTTTGGAGGGTCATAACATTAAGAAAGATACTGCGAGTAATTTGCAACAAAAAATATGCTTCTAGATTAATTACAACTTGCGTAATCACGTTTGAAAAAACATGCTAATTAACATATAAAATGCTAATTAGGTAATTTGTATTTTATTTTATTCAGAATTTTTTTAAATGATTCATCACTATTTTTAAGGTGTTTTCCTACACGAAAAAACTAGATTTTTAAATTCATAAATAAAAAAAAAATGTTCAAGTGTATACCTTAAGTCCAATTGTTTTTTATAATTATGAAGTTTACAAAAAAAAAAAAAAAATAGAAAATATTTTCCAATAATCGCACAGCGAGCGATTGTGTATTATTAAAAAGAAATGTTTTAATTCGAAATCTATCATTTGATATCTTTTTTTAATATCTTGGTGCAAATGTGACGTTTACTATTCCTGTGGGCGATTGAGTAATTCTTGGTTTGTTAAACCAGTTGCTGGACTGTGTGGGAGATTGACCCGTCCTCTGTGACTTCCCTTATAACATCTCTCGCCAGTTCTCGGGCCTTTCCGACTACCTAATCATGAATGCGTCTCTCTTGGTAAGTGAATTGCTAAGCGATCTTTCTAGATTTAGCATCATTTTTTGTGAAACAGTAACTGTCTGTGTCAGTCTGTTTTGTCAATAGAAATTCCTGTATTGCGGATATTTTCTAATTTTCTTCATTCTATTTGAAATAGCGGCACCTATTTTATACAAATAAATGAAATTGTGCTTGAATATTTTTTTTTCTTGATTGCTGATGACACTTTTTAAGTTGGTGTTATGTTTCATTTTGTTTATACGAAATTATATGAAAGATTGATTTCATATTTAATAGTACAGTATCTCCGTATAAATAGAAATTCCGTATGGTTCCTTATTCCAGTCAGGGCCGTCCTTAGCCTTAGCTGCGAACCTTAGCTGCAAGGCCCTATAGTTTGGACTTTGGAAATAAATTACATTTTTGAAATCCCCCCCCCCCCCTTAAAACAACAACTTTTTTTTGTTGATTTTAATGTTTTAATAGTGATGTAGTAGAGTGCATTTTTTAGGGGAAAATGCCTCGTATTTTAGTAACCATGGGTCAGATGTCATAGTCAACTTCTCAGCTGGCACTCGACGCAACATCAATAGGTGTCAGGACATTACGATCAGATTTAGCGTGCTTATACACTCACTTTCAGGATAGTACTTTTAGAAGACTTCTGTAATTTAGAAACGAATTTGGCAAACCTTCTGATCACGATATCGCTACAGATTAACTTGTCAAATCCACGTAGACATTCACAAATCAATACATTCGGCTCCGTTTGCTAGCCGGATACTTTGCCTCAGGGCCACCGGGCCCTCAGTTGTTGACAAGCATGTAGCAGCGATTGTACTCTCAATTGAAATGTTATAACTACCCTTTCCATAATTTTTTTAAAAAGCGTTCCCCTCCAATGTGATTAATCATTGACCTCTATTGGCTAAAGACCAATTTCCCACACTTAAGCGCCTAAAATAAGGCAACTTTTAATCGATAGCATGTCTGTTGCATGAAATTTTAAGCGCTGGATTCTCACTCGCCAAACGCCTCTTTGGTATGTCGAACACGTGCCCGTGTGTATCTCTGAGGGGATTTTTCGGCTACTTTACCCGCGATAATTCGAGTACAAATTACCGAAATTAAAGCAAACCCACTTGCTCTGCCACCTTTGGTCCCTGGATAATTGGCGCCCTCATAATTTACCCTGTGATGTTATTCGGTATTATGACAATGCAATTAGCCCATCTCTCAACCGCCGAGACAAGTGGATAGATAACAGAGGATAGCCTTTCTTGGAGAATGCTCCACACTGGGTTTTGTATAATTTTTTTTAGAAAAAAATGTAACTGATTTTACCCTTTTAGAAAATTTTGCAATGCTGTTTAGTTAGTCATCACTATCATTCAATCGCGAAATGCTTTACAGAAACAAAAGGGAATTACCCAATCAAATAAATAGAACATTGTCTAATAAAATGCATTGGCAGTTGCGTATACCCGAAGCTGTCCATGACACTTTTTTCAGACTTATTTAAACATAGACTTTGAGGTATTAGAGCTTTTGTTTTGACGGCCATAGAACACTGCTTTAATTTCAATATTTAACTGTTTTATTTCCTAACCATATATTCATTATTGACTTGGCGACTTTTTCCTGACAACAGTTTACTTTAGCACTATGCAGGCAGATAGAAAGCCGGCAATATATCGGTACCTGACAAGCCTAAGTCGCATTTGGGCAACTTTACAGGAGTGGGAAGATACTGAATCTTACTCTCGACTAAAGCTTTGGACTTGGGCTCACTATAAAGGCTTAAAAACAAAATTTGCGTGAATTGTGATGGTATGGTTCGATAGAAAACAAACTTTTGACACATAATTTGCAATAAAACAAAAATCGCCAAATTTTTACTTGGGGCTCGTCTTGCTCCTGATGTACAGATAGGACCTCAAACTGATACGTTTGCTATACTCAAACTTTTTATGGTTTTGGAGAAAGGAAAACTATACTTTTTTTTGTGTAGTCTACCTACTTTATAAATTCACTAATAGTTTAAAATTCAATATGTTTAATATTCAATAGTTCAAATCAATAAATAATCACTCAGCAACAAAAATGCAATCCGAACGATATACAGTATTCAGAATTCCTACCGGATTTGGAAAGGGTTAAAATAAAAAAAAAACAGTGATAAATACAGCAAAAAGTTTTACATTACTACATAAAGATTTACTCGCCTTCAAGTATTTAATTATATAGTTGGATAGATAGCAGCATTTATCATACTCGATACAAACACAAAGAAGAGAACAGAAAGGGTTTAATAGAACTGCGGGGATAAGGGTTGTTCATAACATTAATTGTGATATCCTGAGATACTTTTTTTATATATATTTTTTTCTTAAGTTCTCCAATGCACTACGGGGCCCTGGATCCACCAATGGCTACATGAAATCCTGTATTCATGCAAGTGTTTCAATTAATGTGTTTAAATGATTAATATTTGCAATTATTTAAGCTATTACAATGTGAAAATATTAGTTTTCCTTGCATAATGAAATTTGTCATCTGGGAAACGGGAAATCTGAGACAACTTTCAAATGTCCACTTCGCAAACCAGTCCGAAATCCACCGGATAACTCTTTGGGGTGCACATTACAAGAAACATACCTAAACAAACCTCGTACGGGAAAAAAAAGTATCCGCCACCAAAACTAAAGAAAATAATTTTTCACCAGCGATCACTGATATGATAATTCGAAATGCATAAAACATGAACTTGCCGATCGTTATCGCGGCCGATGCCGTTCCGAAGGCATCTTGTAATACCCGACACCCCTCCCTGCAGTTAATGGGGGCGATCCGATAGATAAATCCACGCCCATTGATAATGATGCTTGACCCACCTCGCATCGTCCATCTTTGTCTGCTGTTAAAATAATGGGGGGGGGGGGGGGGGGGAAGAGATATTAATCGGGAATATGGAGGAATTTGTGCAGCAATTTTCGTGCGCGCTGGTGTTTTTTTAATGTTTTAATGAGTGATTGTATTTTGGTTTATCGATGGAGTGGGGGACCGCCGCGGCAATTTGCGGAAAAGCTTTCTGGCCAGTGCTGGACCTGATCATTTGCGTTGTACCGGATTGTGCAGTGCTGGCCTGGCCAAGAATTGAGTGCCAGAGGATTAAATGAGTAAAAAGGGAAGAGGTGTCCATCGATATTGGTGTTTATCGGTTGCTTTAAATGACTTTTTGTTTTGAGTTTAAATATTTTTCAAAAATATTTAATTTTTCTTGCAGTTAGCGGAATATATAGTATTTTAGTAAAGGATTATTATAATCGTGATTTGGTTCAGCTATTTCAAATTGGCAATTGAATAAGTTACCGTAAACTGTCGAAATCCTATTTATATAAGTAGGGTTCACAAAAAGGTAGAACTGATAGGAAATATGTTTCAAGATAGTCGGATCGTTTGAAGAATTTGGATTAAAGCAATAGCGTACGCAAGGGATGTGGGTGAGGGGGACCCACTTATTAATATTATTTTTTTTTTGCATATATATTCTACTAAAATTTCAGTTATAGATGAAACAATCCCTTCCTTTCTGTCCCCTTCCTGTGGTAACAATCCCTTCCTTTCTTCTCGTAGTCATTTTCTGTAAACTGAATCAAAGGAATGTAAATATTTATTTTATCTTAAGTTATTCATAAAAAAAAAAGCTTAGAAGTATTAACGGGGTTGCAAAAATTTATTTCAGCCTTCTTTTTAATAAATACGTGCACAAAATATAACAAATATAATAAATAAACATTAAAGAATTTGCAGAAGCACATTCTATTTCAAACTACAGTTGTTTGTTATCTGTAAAGTTATTTTTTATATTTCTTCGTTCTTCTTAAAAAAAAATTGATTTGCCTTTTTAAAAAAATACATTGTTAGGTTTCGTGCTTGCATTAGAGAAGATTCTGCCTTATAAACCACACATTGCCATTTTTTGTAAAGAAAATACAAAAAACTTTCTTTAACATTCACGTGTTAACATTGGTAAGATCCCATTGTTCCGTAAGAAAAAAACAATTCATTCTTCAAGTTAAGAATTCTCGAAGAACAGATTCGACAACAGCTAATAAAGCAACAAGAGAAAGGTAATTATCGTTTCAAAATTGAAACATAAATAACAGACCGAAACAACACTTTCACCGACTAATCGTTCAAAAGGACATACATTATGCCCCAAAATCATAATTATAGCCTGCAACTGATAAGGGTTAGACATCATTATAATCTATTACCCAAGCAGAATGTCTACCTCTCGCTGAACTTGTTTCTTCTTCTCCTTCGGAAGTTTCCCTTTTGTATTCTTCGGGCCATTCGGAAAAGAACTTACTGATTTAAAGGCAGCTGTTCTTTCCAATCTCAAATTAGATCTCTGCGCAGATGTTGGGGGCTGCGAAAATAGTTTTAATATTAAATTTTTTTGGGGACTATTGTGAATGGTAATGAGAATTATTATTTGGCCATAGATTTTCTTGTGTTGATAGAACTGCAAACGTGCTTCCGAAATCAATTGTCGTTGTGATTTGGTTCTCCGTATGAATTTTATATTTGTACATGTTCGAAGATTCAGAATAGTCACTGGTAACGCAACGGGGGCTTTCCAGTAGATGAACGGCCCTCCAGTAGATATCGCATTATTGCTTCAATTGTGACATAACTCAAAAGTAACATTTCTGAGTTATCGCAGATAGTGTGTTCCAGAAATACTAACCTACCAATAATCAAAAGTCTTATTTTACTTTTGAAAATGACACGGTATTCTCTAAAAATACAATGATTTTGAGTTGTCACTTTTGAAGCAAAAGCGCAATATGTACAATTGCATCTTGGACATTGCTTGACAATGGACATTTTGCACGACCTGTTGTTGAGGTTAAAATGCGTGGAAAAACAATCGATAATACTTTGGCGAAGAAAAAAAGTACGTATTTCACTTTTCAACAGACAATAATTTTTATACGTGAAAGGATATGAAATAAAAATCAAGTGCTGTTATTTATCAGCACATTTTAATCTCGACACCAGGTTGTGCATAGCGTCCTTTATGTTTACATTTGTCCTTTTTTTAAACCTTCTTATGGTTGGTAATTTCTAGAAAGTAAGCCCTATGTATAGAATTTTAACTGTATACGATATTGATTGTTGAAAATCATCTGATTCGTATTAAACAATTTTTTTTAATATCACCTCGATTGAAATACTAAAAACCGTTTTATTTCAGTTATTTGTTTAAAGTCCATTTTACATTTAAAGTAGCGCACATGCAATTCAAGCGCTCTACCTGACTGAACATCATCACTAACGTTTGAAAGACGCTCAATTGTGTAAACTGATGATACATATAATCTTTTAATGACACTATTTACTAATTATATGAATATATAAGGATACACATAACTCAAACCAGATGTATTCACATAGTTAAAACTCGGTAACAAAAACTAAAACAGTGACGATGAAGTTGTACAACTTTCTCTCCCCCCTTCCTCTTTCTAATGTGCTTTGTGTGTGATGGCGACCAGAGGGCATGGCAGGGTATTTGGGATGGAGATAAAGATTACCGAAGGGTGGTAATTATTGCATTAATGATAAACAAGCCGTGCAATTTAGTAATTTGGTAATCTTTTCCAAGACACATGTGAGCGGAATACAGAGGAACGGGATATCTGACGGGGAAGAGGGGATGTGCATTGAGGACCCTCTTTGTGAGTTTAAGTTACCAGTGAATTTAATAACAAGAGCGCGCGAGTCTGCCTGCTGAATACTAAAGTCTCTAATAAGAGCTGCTTAGTAATGCAGATTTCACAGTATGAGTCTTTTGTCAATTGGTTATTAGTGTACAGGAAGTGTTTTCAGAGTTGTAATCGGCGGTTTCGGGTTATACATATTTCCGCCTTCAGCGCTGTTGCTAATTTGAAAAACTTAAAAAGATGTGGAGGTATCAATGATAATGAATATATTATTAGTTGCAGGTGGTTGCAACACATTTTTTCATATAATTAAAAAAATTAAAATTTCAGTTATAATGTTATTGGTGTTCAAGTTTAATAAACCATCACGGACACCATCATTATTTCTGTTAACTACGTTTGATAAATGAATATATCGGGTTAAACATTTTTTTAGTGTTATAGAGGCGCTTTACAATAAATACAGAGGGGATGAGAGTTATCTTTACAACTAGTTCTGGTCAACTTGGTCACATAGTGTACCGCTACGGCCAAATGCGTTGTTGCGTGTCAAAGTTGTAATGATAATTCTCATACACCCAGTACATTTTATATTGAAGATGAAGACTTGACATATTTATGTCAACTGTATGTATCGCTGAAAATGTTCACGTTAATATACCCAGGATGAAATATAGCCTTCGTCCGCATATAATATTAGAATTCTAGTGATTGATAAGATATTTAGAAAAAAGTATTTACATAACTTTTTTTCTAATTTTTTTTGCATATGTTGGTGTCAAATTCTAACGGCACTTCTCTTTCTACAATAGGAACACCCCCGACTAGGAGGCACGCCACTCGCCATGCTCGCCGCACAGTGCAATAAACTCGCCAGCAAGAGCCCTCCTCCGCTGGCTGACGCCGCCGTGGGCAAGGGATTCCACCCGTGGAAAAAAGGAGGCGCCGCCTCCCAGCCCCAGCCGCCTCCCACCTCCTCGCCCAGCGGCGTCGGCCCCCAGCGGGTCACCTCTTCCGCCAGGACCCATTATCAGAGGCCGAACGCAGTCACCTCCTCCTCCGCATGCAGCTCTTACGGAGGCGAGAACCTCTTCTACCCGGGGGCGGCGGTCACCACCTCCCCGCAGGAGGACGGCGGAGGCGGCGGGGGACAGCTGAAGGTGCACGGGGACTCCTCCCCCCACCTCAGTTCTATGTACTCCCGGGTGGCCGCCTCCCACCCCTACGAGAGCTGGCCCTTCAACATGCAGGTGCACCAAGGACCCATCAAGACGGAGGTGTCCTCCGCCGGCCTCAACACCACCACCTGGTGGGACATGCACTCCGGGGCGGGCTCGTGGCTGGACATGTCCTCCGCCTCCGGCCTCCACTCGCAGCTCCCCTCCAACTACCCGAGCTCCGACTACGGGCTCGGGCCCAGTCTCGCCTCCAACACGGCGGCCCACCTGCTGTCCTCCGGGCCGCACCTCCTGCAGGACACCTACAAGTCGATGCTCCCCCCCGCGGGGCAGGGGCCGTTCACCCCGCTGGGGCACCAGCCGCCCCCGAGCCTGCCGCCGCACATGTCGTCCCCGCCGCGGTCGCAGCGCCGCTACAGCGGCCGCGCCACCTGCGACTGCCCCAACTGCCAGGAGGCGGAGCGGCTCGGGCCCGCAGGGGCTCACCTCCGCAAGAAGAACATCCACAGCTGCCACATCCCGGGCTGCGGCAAAGTCTACGGTAAAACGTCCCACCTGAAGGCGCATCTCAGGTGGCACACGGGCGAAAGGCCCTTCGTGTGCAACTGGCTGTTTTGCGGCAAACGTTTCACGCGGTCCGACGAACTGCAGCGGCACCTGCGGACCCACACAGGGGAGAAAAGGTTCGCGTGCCCCGTCTGCAACAAGCGATTCATGCGCTCCGATCACCTCAGCAAGCACGTCAAGACCCATACCGGCAACGGGACCGACAAGAAGGGCTCCACCAGCGGCAGCGACTGCTCAGAGTCCGAGAACAGCCAGTTGGAGGCACACAGCAGCGTCAACTCGCCTGTTTCAGTGGGCACACCCCCCTTGGGACACCCCCCGAACGGATCCATGGGTCCCGAAGTGACTGCGAAGTGATTCGACTACTCCCCCCGCCACCACAAGAAGACAAAGAAATCCGGAAAAACAGCCACACACACACATACAACGGACTCCTTTCAACAACAACAACAACAAACCTTTATTGTTAAGAAAACCTCTAGAGCTTTTTTTCCTCCTATTAATTGAAACATTTCTTTTCGTCTTTTATTGTGCTGCAATGTATATTGTCAAATCCTTCACATTGTTTGAAGTGGCCAAAAGTACTATGATGTCACCTCGTTGTATGTTTTTTCCCCCCCTCATGATCATCTCCAGAACTCGGTGAATGTTATTGACTTCTGTTAGTTTTTAACGGTGCGTGTACAAAAGACTGAAATTGACTTCCTCAAACTAGTCTGCGCAATAAAAGTGTTTTAATGGACTACAAAGCCTCGACTTATTTCAAAATGGTTCACTGCAAGAATAACTGTTGCCACAAATAACCCTTAAAAAAAATATCGTAGTTCTAGCCTGTAGTGTACTGAATTCCTAAAACATTTATTACCAACCTTGTCTTGCAGAGATAAGTCCTTCTAGAAATAATGTTAAATGTTAGTAGCTTTATTGCTTCAAATTCCATTAGGTTCTTGGTAGAAATTGTTAGGGTGGCTTGAAGTCCCAGCTCAGAGTTCACATCTAATAACATATTCCTAGATGATTTGGTTTATTTCATTGTGTCCTCAAGTCAAAGACATCAATATTAACTTTTTGTCTATCACGGACGTTAACCATACTACTTTAAAGGTGCTAATCTGTTCAAACACTCTATCTAAACTCTATGTATTAATAAAATGCTAGTTCAACATTGCAGGAATCGTTATCAAATTTTAAGATACTCAATTTAAATAATCTGATAAGCATTTAAATTATTAAAAAAAATTCCAACCCATTAACTGCTTTGTAGCATATATAGACAGAGTAATAACTATTAAAATATTTTACGTTGGACTGTTATCGATTAACTATTCATATGGATCTGAAAAAGTGCCTGTTGGTATTGAAGCAATGATAATTTGAAGTGATTTCACTATAAATAAATCTAACTTAACTAACGTCATGCATTTTGACATTAAGCATAATAGAAATAATTTTTTTTTTAATTCTCACTCTGGCAACTTGTTTAACTTGAACCTGCAGAACTTAGAGATAAGTCAAATGAAAATGATTAAATGATAATAAGTTAAACAAGAAAACACTTCTGGAGATTGTCATAGTACATTGTGTATATTGTGTACGTAAAAATGTGTGTGTGCGTATACGTGTGAAGCTTTGGAAGTCCCTGCTGGTCCAAAAAGTAGGAACTCTTTAATTGTGTACATGCATGTCAACGTGATTTTTTTAAAAATTCGTTTTGTCATTTGACTTTGAGTGGAAAACTAAATGAAAACCTACACTCAAGATGCCACTCTGACTGGTTGTGAACCTTATACCTTGTACAAGAGTGATGGACATTTGTCAGTGTACACAAAACAATTAAGTGTTATCAATATTACTATCATGGGAATGAAATTATTTCCTACATAATTTTACAAATTTTTCTCTCAATATTTCTAGAGGGGAAAAATTTCTTGATGTCATGAAAAAAATTTACACTCATTTGAACATTTATCTATGAAATATAAATATTTCATTTCAAATTAAATTTAAAGTTGTCTATTTTATGCAAATTAAAAGGTTTTAAGTAGGTTTTAACTTATATTTTAAATAAAACAAGAATATTTTTAAAAAAAATTCATTTTTGAAAATTACTACATAGTAGTTTGAAAACTTTCTCAAAAATAGTTTTTATCGTTTAAATAGAAAGTTCTGAAGAAAAAAATTGGCAACAGTTTAAAAAATACACTAACTAGATATCTGAACTAACCATATATCTTCAAAAACAAAACAAATTGGAAACGTAATTATTCAAATGAGTGTAAAACAAAAAGATTTTGGAAAGTCCTTGTTTACCATATTTTCTCTTGAAATTATAGGGATTAGATTGCGGATATAAACTATTTGTTTTTGCTCAACAAGATATTTTTTCTAATTGCATTTAGTATAAAGTATTTGCATATGCAGTCATCGAACGCACACCATTGAGACCTAAAACGAACAAAAGAATCTGAGACGTGTTCCTTCTGTAGATGCGCAGAGAACAATAGTGGACCCGTTCTAGTGATGTGTGGTTGCAGCGATTTCTAGAACATTCTAGAAAATCTAACCCCCCCTTTCCCCCCCCCCTCTACGACCGGTCTCATTGGTGTGTGCTACGATTTTTTTTTTTTGTCCTTCGTTCTGATAGGCAGGTGATTTAAGCAGGGATCGGTTAAATCGCTTGTTGGTTTATTGTCAACCACACATCCCAAATAACGATTCAGAAAGTTCCTCGCATTTCAGAAGGAACACGTCTCATATTTTTTTGTTCCCAAAGATTCTAGACGCCATTAAAAAAAATTGTGACAAATTTTGCTTTGCGTGACGTCATGTATTGAGAAAGAATCCCATTGGTTACAAAGCGAACTGGGATTGATGAAGTAGTATCCGATTGGTTACAAAGTGAATTGGGATTGATGAATTGGTACCCCATTGGTTAAAGAGTTAACTGGGATTAAGGATGCGCGAGGAGAGAAATGTATTATCGTGGAGAAATTGTGTATTTTATAAGATTTGTAAAAAAATGCTTAGGTTTTGAATGTACAAAGTTAAGGTTGATGTGATGTCACGCATTGTTTTCCTATGTACGATTCTAGTTGAAATTTTTATTTTATTAAGCTTATTTTCTGTATCATGAAAAGAGAACTGTTCTTTTTTATGCAAATATAAACTTTTTTTGTAAAATGTTGAAAACTCAAAAATACTCTTTATTGTGTACATTTTATTTGAAATACTAAAAATTAAAATGACATACTTGATATGCATTGTTTGGAAAAATGGACCTGTAAATTAACAACCAATGCATCTACAGATTTATTTGATTTGAAAGATGATTGTATAACAATTATGGACATTTGAAAACAATGGTACGAATGTACATTTGTGTATTGTTAAAATATGATGTGAATAAAACAATCTGTTCAAATATACATTATGCCTTTTACTTAATACACATTATGGGTTTGTTACACCTTTAAAAAGGATGACTTGTGGAATCTTTGAATAATTTTATTTATAAAATTTTCGATGCACAATTACAAGCTTTATTAAAAATATATTTTAGTAATTATGTTTATTTTGGAAATACTGATGCTCCAAATGAATTAATTATAAAAAGATTAAACAGAAATATAAGGAAATTAATTTATGCTACAATTCATTACTATAGTTCTCAATCTAATGCTAGAGAGTTTAGTTTTAAGTGGAAATAATCTCAAATTTCTTAGATGAAACAAAGATTGTATAAAGATATAAGTATTCAAAAATAAACTATTACATCAAAATTTATGGAAAATCCTGATGTTTCCAAAAATGCGGAAGTTTACACATTTCCTTATTGTTCCATTATTGGACAATTCGTTATTACGTTATAACAACGATTACTGATAATTTCATAAGGAAAACCAAAACATTTGTACAATTCATCTGTCTGTCTCATTTCATTGTGCATTGCCAAAACATGAATTTATTTGAAGACAACATAGTGTTCATTGCTAATTTTATTAATAGTTAAATCGCGAAAGTATAAATTACCTCGAGTATTTTAAACAGCCAATCAAAGAAGGATTGAATACTATTATTTTTGTTGTTAAAATAAAAAAAGACATTGGAAATACTATTATTATTGTGTATGGGAATACTATATTTATTCCCCTTTGAATTGTGAAATCCTTGATTTTGCGGTTAAATTTTTTTTTATATATAATCCTTGGGAATAGCTCTATTTTCTTTTGAGAGTTATATGTAATTTATCTTGTTTTGTTATTACGAATTATATCCGTTTAATTTATTATTATTTTAACTATTAGATGCTTTTTTTTTACTTTTAAAGAACAAGTGATGCGTTGCACATTAACAATTAGGGTATCACGAACCAAATTAATATATATATATATATATAACCATATCTTGACGTATGATCAAATCTTGAGGAATGATAATAACATTTTTGTAGATTTGATAAACCGTAGAATATAAGCAAACCTTTGTGATAGTTTACACGTTACTATACTGTCGGAAATATGATGACCAAGTCTTGAGGTGAGAATACCAAATTTGCAACGTCAAAAATCCGACGATTATATCACCAAATTTTAAAGTTGAGCGAACTCTTTTATAGCGTTACGAAATCGATGGAAATGTAACTAAATCATGAGGTAAATTATTATATTTGCAACGTTGAAATTAGGATAATAATTTGCAGATTTTTTTCGTTATTTACTACTTGGTTCAACACTGTTAAAAATAGTTACTCAAACTGTAAGAAAGTTTTGCTAAATATAATCGCCAAAAATGACAAAACTATCGCCAAGTAGTGACAAAATTTGAGCAACAACGAAATAAATTGTAAATATATATTTATTTATTCGTTATTTAAAAACGTTTAATAATAAAACGCTACGTTATTTAATCGAAAATTATTTAATAATGGTTTCTTGAAATCTGAGTTACCATATTTAACAATGAAAGACATATGACTATAATAATAAGAAATACGAAAATGTTATTGTAAAACAATACAACTTTATGAGAAACAATTTGGTAAAAATAACAAATTCAATTCATAAAAGCAGATAAAATAAAAGTTTATTCTCTAATGTTATGAATATTGGTTAATTTCATCACAAGATTAAACAGTAATAATAATCTTATTATTAAGAGTAATTGATTCCAACAACCGAGCAAAAATGCCACTTTCTGGAAGCAATCTTTTAAGAACAATATTATGAAGAAACATTGTTCTATGTTTCATTTTTCATATTGACATTTGTTTTTTTACTTACCCTGCATTACTTATTCTAAGGCAACTCCCGCGCAATTACCAAATTCCCAACAAAATCCCTCCACATGTTACCGAACAAAATAAAAATTCACTCATAAATCATAATATAGTTCTATCCGTCACATTAAGAATAAAAACATATCCTTACTTTACAAACAAAACATATTGTTCGAAACTACCAAGACATGACCTACGAGAAAGATGAAGAAATACAAGAGAACTAAAATAATAATAAAAAAAAATGGCGTAATCATTTCGCAGCCAGAACAGCAGTTCCCCATGAACCAAACGTGCGAAAGTGAGATAATTGGCATCGTTTTCCACACGCCAAAAGTTCCCCGCCAACCAATTTTCGTATTGGATGCTTTTTTTGTCGGCCAATCCCGATCGCCTGGTGATGTGCCCCTGTGATCTATGGGCATTTGCTGAACCCGATCACGAATGGAAACCTGTTCTTGGTATGTCCGAAAAAATGTCTCATCTGGCACATTGTTATTAAAAATGATGTAATAACGCTCTTCACTTACGTATACCTGGCGTATATAAATTAATCGGATGATGGCTATCATGACTCTCTTCTTTTTTTTTCTTTCCCTGTTGCTCTGGCAATAATTACCCAAAAACTTGACAAATAGTGCAGTGGTAATTGGCGGAATTTGATGTCTGTAAATAGCGAGAGATGTATTATAGTCGCACTTAATTCGCCAACCCCTTAGAAGGATGTCATTTGGCGAGGAGAGCGTTAATCACTCGCCAATACTGGGGTATTAGGCGACACCCACCGCGTATTTAACACGGGCGGTACTGAAATGCGATCTATCATATTAATCGTTATAAGTGATAAAACACTAAAATGTTTATCAAAAGTAATAAAATCCCTAAAAAATATAAATCAATGTAACAAAGTGTTATGTAAAGTTAGCATTTTTAAATTTTTATTAAAAGCTGATTTTACGTTTAGTAATTTTACTTTGGTAAAAGAGAAAAATATTTCTACGAAGAGATCAAATAAATTTGTAATAGAAAAATTGTGGTGTTCTACGAGATATACGAAATTCTTACAAATTTAAGTTAATACATAACTGGCAGAGATAAAATAACTATAAAAAGCAGATAAATTTAAAAAACAATGTATAACAAAATATTTAAAATTAAAAAAAAAGTTAAGATTTCAAAAAATTCTTCATTTTCCAGAAGAGACTGGAAATAAACTTCAGTTTGCGATTCTATTTGCCAGTTCAAATTAGAAATTATTTGTTGAACAACGGATCTAAGAACCACATATCCACAAAGGATTTTTTAACAATAATGTCAACAAACCAATGCTTTTTATCAAGAGAATGTATATATCGCAGTTTCCTAAATTTTATAATAACTAAAACATGTATCTTATATCATAAATGATCTGTCAATTATAATATTTCCACATCCATTGTTTTCAAAATTTCGCAAAACTCCAAAACTCCATAATTTTTAGCGCAACAAAAATCTCTTATCATCATTCTTTTACCAACGCCATAATTTCATTATATCTATTTCATCATTACTTTTAGCATTACCAAAAGCAATCACCACTTCTCATCATAATTATCGCATCCCTAATGATTTTTTGTTATCAGCCTGTCGTCTTCATCATCCCCACCATCCTTAACGCCTTATCATTGACCGCCAGCATCTTTTCTATCACCATAATTTCGTCCTCATCATTTCATCGCGATCACCGTTATTTATTTTGCCTATTCCTCTTAGTCTAGTTCTTCAAAAGACCACTTTCAAGAATCCAAACACTTATAAAGAGTTATATAATCAAGTCAGGGATGTAGTACTAAGTAAATGCCTGAATAAATTCATATATCCAGCAGTGGCAAAGGGTCCGGTCATCGGTAGATTCGCCGATGACCACGAAAAAAAATATATTTTAAAAACTATTTTTGATCTTTTTAATTTTCTTTTATTATAGTTGCTGCTACAAGCGATGGACATCGCAAAAAGCCACGCCTTGTTGCTGCTATCCGGGAATACTGCCTACCTAAGTTAAAACCACAGTCAGTTAAAGAGGACATTACCCTCTCCATTTCCCCTTTAAAGACTCCTTCAATATTATTACCTTTTCGTTTGAAGTTTGAGGAATATACCAACTTAGGTGAGCAACTAAAGACCGTTTGAGCAATAGCAGATTTTAACGTGCACCAGTCCCCTCTTCCCGTTGAGTCTTCAGTTGACGCAACTTGCGACTGTAGAGACCTATTTAGGACTTCAATTATGAACAAAGAACACTATTCCAAAAAGATCTTAAAAGTCCTCACCTTCCCCATTCTTCTATGGTCTCTTCCGACAAGAAAGTAATAAAGTAATCTCAAGCCAAAAAAAATACTTCAATAACAAACACATGCACCAACACCCTCTAGTAAAGGGTTCCCCCCCCCCCACCCTGCACCCCTTTATTTCCTTCAACTAGGAAAAGGCAGATTATCAGATCAGCAGGCGTTTCAATGCATCCACTTCATTATATGTTAATCTCCTGCCTCATACCACCAAAAAAAAGAAAGAAGAGCACATTTCAAATAAGCTCGGCTTATGGAGGCTTCATAGCGGTCGATTGCTCGGACTTGTAACGAAAAGGTAATAACATTGAGGGGGTGGCTTTAAAGGAGGGGGGGGGGCGGCAAACTTTCACTTTAGGGGGGGGGGGGTCAGCCACACGCGACCAGTAATGAAAACCTGAACCCCCCCCCCCCTGTTTCTGGTCTCCTCTGGTTACAATCTCACAAAATTTATTTTATAAAACCCACCGGAATGGATAGAAGTGTAAAAAAAAAACGAAAATAGTATAGTATTAAAATTCTAATAATACCATTGTTGCAAGTCAGAGGGGGGAGGGGGGATAGTCGGGTCAGATCAAAGGTTTTATAAAGGGGGGAGGGGTGCGATAGGGCGTGGGGCGGCTCAGATTACACAGAGCCAAGGGGTGGGAGTAATTTTGAAACCCTCTTTTACAATTGCGTGAACATTGGCTCCCGGTTTGTGTGTTTGGGGGAGGGGGGGGGGGAGAGAAAAGGGGAGTCAGTGGAAAGTAGAATGTTCGATTTTAAAGGAGAATGGTGTAAATTTTGAGTTTGAAAATATTTTGAATTTTTCAGTTTCTAGGGTATGTTAAAAGATGTTAGAAACTGTTAAGATATCTTTAGATAGTTAGGAGGATTTTGTCAAAAGTGTATTTGATTTATTCCACATAAATCTGGCATCTATAAATTAGGCATCTATGCATTGTCTAGTTTAATTTAGTTTTCGGTTTCATAAATATTATGCTTAGGTTATATTAAAAAACGATAGCATGAGGCTGGATTATCGTCAATATATGTTAATTTTACTGTCAAGTTTGGTTGAGATTGCATATATACTGCGATTGGTTATTACTTGTAGCTAAACTTGTTTCAAAATTACTTGTTGAGAACGATACTTTTTGAATTAAAATAAGAAATTATCCAACAGCAACGATTTAATCGAAAAATATAGTATGTTTCTATACCCACTTTTTTCTCAGTAATTTTATGTGTCTTTCATGACACCTTCTTCATAAAATTGGTTATATAATTTAGGAGGAGTGACTGTGACAATATTCGGTCTCGTCTATTAAATATATAGATAGTGGTAGTTTTAATAAAACCGCGACGCCGGATGACTTTTAACAAGTGATCCGGTTAAAAAATGGAGCATAGCATTTTTTCCCAATAAGTTTTAAGTAAGTATGCATAGATGCAATTCTGAGCTTTTAGGTGAAACTATTTCAGAATATTTGTACTTCGAAACCAAGTTACCATAGAAATACTAATTTGTTAATTTTATTTTAACTTCTTTATTTTATATGTGGTGGAGTATTTGGCTACTAAGTTACATACACAAATGTAAGGGAACTCAAAATCGCCCTCAGATTGATTGTTTGGATTAGTAATTTTATCGTATTTCTGTCGTACACTGTCCATTAGTCTAATATAATAATGTTATTAGATTGATTACGTACTCAATCTCTATAATATTGTCCTCTTTGGAGAGAAAGCATTTCATGTTAACCAAAAAAATAGCAGTGCAAAAAAAAAAAAAAAAAAAAAAAAAACTTCATCCGTTTTCAAAGAATAATCTATATTAAATTGTTTTTATCTTATGAAAAAAGAGCTATATATAATACAAAGTTGGTAAAATTCATTCTGCCAGAGACACAAACATTGTTGACGGAATACTTTTTCTCACAACGCCAAAATCACGGTGACCAACCTGAAATAAATCCTTTTACAAATTTTTTTGGATGTCTAGTATATAAAAAAAAATTCGCATTTATTTTTGGTGTCATTGTCCTAAGCCAGCAGATTATGCTCTTTAACAATCGTATACATTGTATACCCTGTTAAAAATAGGTACTTAAAAATAAGTCAAATATACTCATATTTGATTACATTCAATGTTTATCATGGCTCTGAATACATGAAATTTAAAAAAAAAAACGAACTCAAAAATGAGTACAATGAGAACATGCTTGTCTACATAAGCTGCCTTCATAAATATATTTTAATAAATTTCGGCAATTACAACAATGACTTACCGGGAATCGAACCCAGATCATCAGCATCGCAGTCTAGCGCCTTATCCGTTAAACTACCAGGGAGATATTAAGAAGTTATAAACAGAAGAAATGTTAAAAAAGGTGTGCCAATAGAATGGGACGTAAGATAATTGAGTTACAATAACCGAGTTTCAATTTTATCAATCGGCATCAAATAATGTGGAAAACCGTCTTCTGAACTAATATTATAAGTTTGTTGAACAGAAGCTGCGATTAGCAATATTAATTCATATTTCTCACTTTTGAGAAAGTACGGTTACTTGAATTTGGGTACGTCATCACTCATTTACGATGCAATTATACTTAAAGAATCCCCAGTAGGTTCTGGTACACATTTGTCAGAATCTTTTTTTACAGTGTACGCAGAATAAATTCTCAGTATAATCCTTTATAAATTCTACATTTGTTTCTTTAGTAAACAAGGAATCTTTTTCTCACATTGCTTTATTCACCTAGTCTTTGACAGTAATATCTTACAGCATCTGCATTACACCACTAATGCCCAGAAACACTTCCAATTCCAGAAACTGAAAACGGAACTCGGTAGGAGTTGGACTTGGGGGGGGGGGGGGGGGGGGGGGAGAGAGGGGGGTTCCGGACAATCCTTAAAATTGGGTGATACTACCCACCCCGTGCTTGGTTCACACCCCCGTAACACCCCTTGCCGATCTCCCCCAAAGAACTGAATTCTTCATTTTATTTGTTCAAACTATCTCTCCATCTGGACTCTAGCTTGATCTGAAGCCAGGGATACTTGACCGATACGGAGCATCTAATAGCATTTGACTTTAATTTACACTTTTGTTTCGGCGAAACTCCCCTTCTAGTATTTTTTTTTTCTATGTTGTACGTTGTTTGAGGTATTTTATTGGTTTGTAGCAGGAAGTTTTATGATGGATATGGCGAATATTTCCTTTTTTTTATGTAAGTTGTAAGATATATATATATAAAAAATGTTAGATAGATTGCTTTTGGATTCCTTGCGTTTTCTTTATGACTTGTTTTTCAAAAGTTTGTTGGCGAAAGTTTTGTTTTCAAAATTTAACTCCTACAAGAATTTATTTTCCGGTATACATAATAGGTATTTGAAAGGGATTCTTTTTTTGAAACGTCAGACATTCTCTGTAATATAGTTGAAAATGATTATTTTACTTGTTTTGAAACTTCCCCTTGCCGAATTTTTTTCCCTTCAAAGTTTGTTTTCACCCAATCCTGATTTTTACAAGAAGAATTCTGTGTTATGAAGTTCAATTGAATAAAAGAAAAATTCCATCGTTGTTGTTCTCTATATGTATGAAATTTAGTATCGAATATAGAGAAGCAGTAAAATTCGATTCCTGACCGATAATACAAGTTACAGTTGAAAGAAGATTTTTTTTATACTTGAAAACAGATCAATTTAATGAAAATGGCAATAATATTACTTTTATATTATAGATCTTACTATTTTGAAGGTGTGTATATGTATACTAATTTAATATTGACTTATTTTTGAATTATTATTTAATATCGATTAAATAAAAGGTTGACAGTTCGTGTGGAATAAAAACAACAAATTAAAACTATTTTTTAACACACAAAGCTGCTTGATACAAAAATATTAATATGTTGCTGATAGGCACTACGTATTTCAGACCGATTGAAGTAATATGCCAAATATGCCTTCGAACTGATGACTTACAAGGTGATATGCCCTAAGTATGTCGCACTTCAACTGCCGATGATAATATGTGTTGAGCATATCAGCGGCATACAACTACAAATATAGTGAACAGTGATAGTACGTGGTTTGTACATGTTAAATAAAACTATTATTCAGTCTAAATGTAATTTTTATTTGGTAGAGTTTTTCGTATCAGAATCACTAAACTGTCTGTTGGGTGTTAGCCATTGTTTTTGCAATTGATAGAAATCGGTTTCTCAACTTCAAAATGTAAATTTATACTACGCAAATATTCCTACTACAAATTTATTGTTTTTTAAGAGCAGGTTTTAGATTATTAAGTGCGTTTTGAGTGTAATACAGCATTCGGGGCCGCATGCAGGTGCGTAGCATATGGGCTCGGCAGCATACATACAAACTCTGTATGCAATAATATGGGATATTCTCCTAGGGCATACATGCGAGGCATATGTATCGCATGTATGTATATCGCGGCATACATTGGCCGTATGTATGCATTGCAGTGTTAGACATACTGCAGGCATATCCTTGATTTTGTCAAAAGCTAACAAAAAACATTATCAACGTATAGACATCACCCAATTTCTTACAAAAATGTATTTTCTCACGTTTTAAAAAATGTAATACACACATTTATATTTTAAACATACCTATAACAGAGCGTTCATTTATTACGAAACGCTATTTTTTTTTGTTGTCTTTTTACATCCCACCTCCCTCCCATGCCAAGGGCGGATCCAGAGCTTATTGTTAGGGGGGGTAATACAGTATATTGTTATCATGAATACCAAATTTGACGCCCTCCCCCAACGCCATCCAAGCTACTTGATATGGACATGTCTTGGGTATTAAAAAAAAAAAAAAAAAAAAAAAAAACCTACTTGATAATCGAAAGTTTTTCCGTTGCAGGAAAAACTACATTGAAATTTAACATTTTTGAAATGATTACTTTAACTTTTTTTCATTCCCTTTTCATTAAATTTTCTCTATAGAAATTAAAACAAGCATACTTTGAGTAACTCTGTCTACGGGAGGGGGGGGGGGAGGAGTATTTGGAAGTTTTAAAGAGCGTTAAGCAATGCATATATATCACGATTCGCAAAAAAAATTCTTAGTTTGAAATTTTTTATTGCCTAGGTGACTTTTGAAAATATAATCTTAGATGTTAGGGGGGGGGGGTAATTTCCCCTTTACCCCCCACCTGGATCCGCGCTTGTCCCATGCCGAGCTCTGTTTCGTTAGCCTTACACTGTATTCAATCGGAGCAGCAGGCGTCTGTTTCGTCAAAAGGACGAAAGTTTCTTTAAAAATGAGCATATATTTTTAACAGTGTGGTTCTTACGGTGTTGACAAACTCCCGAAACTGATATTTTGACTTCTAAACTATAATAGTGTGTCTTATAAGAATTGTCCAAAATACCATATGAACATGCGACTTATCCTATAAAAAGCATACATTATATATAAAACAGAGTAGATACTCTTTATAGTCAGGGTTAATCGCATCGTTTTCAATAACTATTCTTTTTCTGGTCATGTCCTTTAACCACTAATTAGAACATCACTCTAATTATTTTACACCTTATACCATGGGCATATATATTACGAGCATTAATGAAACACGTTTCGAATGGCTTATTTATCATTCGTTATTCTCCCTAACTACTATGCATAATTTTAGCATAATAAAGCGCAAAGTCCGGTCATTATAACTGCGCATAAACAAATTATACGTATGGGACATTATACTCGTATTCTAACAATGCTAATCCTCCAAGCAAAAACATTGATGACATCTTACCATGGTGATAATGGGTGTCGTAAAACTGGGCTTTAATCCTAACTATTATTAACTAACCATAGGTTTGTTTCACTTCCGCTATCTGATCGCACGTTAGTCAAGAAATCACCATCCGGATTTACGTGACAGGACATTGCCCTTAAAAATAAAGAATGGTCACTTTATTCAGATTCATTTCCATTTGCAGATTGATTTATAAGCCATGATGTGTACGTGATGCATTCAATCATAAAGATACTATTCACATGGATACAATGTTACAAATTTAAGAATGAATATTATTGAGAGGATATCTTGTGGTACACATAAATGAAAGTTAATTATTTTGTGATAGTACATGGGAAGATAGGAATCATTGGCACATTTTTTGAACTGATGGAAAAGTATGTTAATTTTTACTTGAAGTTTATAATTGTGGAATAAATTAATAAACTGATAACACATGGGGTACATTGGTACATATCAAAGTGCCCCTCGCAATGTTTTGTCTAACACTGTTTTGGTACCGCAAACAATTATTTTGAATTTTTCTATACTATAAAAAAGTTATTTGGTGGCAGGTTTCCATATTACACAGCCATATTCTTTGAACCAAAGTATTAAAGAGACAAATATGGGTACAGATATAATATAATAATAAAATTGTCAATTGTTCTTTTCAGCATAACAAGTTTTTTTTAGCCTTTTTTTTTAATAACCCATTATCTATAATAATTAAAAAGTCTGTCAGTGGCGCGCAAAACATCTCTACTCCTCTGCGTACGGAAATGTCCAAGTTTTAAACATAAGTTAATTGCTATTTAACCTCTAATTGTGCATCTGAGAGCTGAAATTTAAAAATTGTAGTTATATTTAATTAATTTTTAAAGTTTCCATTCAATAGATATCGTAGGGCCGTAGTGAGGGAGAACTGCGCATGCGTTATGCAAATATCAGGAAAGGAACGAACTCGGAACAGAAACTACAACTTAGGGTAGAGTCAGGCTCGTTGCACCAAGGAGCTTCGGGGTGGAGTCCTCTCTACTCCTCTGCGTACGGAAATGTCCAAGTTTTAAACATAAGTTAATTGCTATTTAACCTCTAATTGTGCATCTGAGAGCTGAAATTTAAAAATTGTAGTTATATTTAATTAATTTTTAAAGTTTCCATTCAATAGATATCGTAGGGCCGTAGTGAGGGAGAACTGCGCATGCGTTATGCAAATATCAGGAAAGGAACGAACTCGGAACAGAAACTACAACTTAGGGTGAAGTCAGGCTCGTTGCACCAAGGAGCTTCGGGGTGGAGTCCTCTCTACTCCTCTGCGTACGGAAATGTCCAAGTTTTAAACATAAGTTAATTGCTATTTAACCTCTAATTGTGCATCTGAGAGCTGAAATTTAAAAATTGTAGTTATATTTAATTAATTTTTAAAGTTTCCATTCAATAGATATCGTAGGGCCGTAGTGAGGGAGAACTGCGCATGCGTTATGCAAATATCAGGAAAGAAACGAACTCGGAACAGAAACTACAACTTAGGGTAGATTCAGGCTCGTTGCACCAAGGAGCTTCGGGGTGGAGTCGTCTCTACTCCTCTGCGTACGGAAATGTCCAAGTTTTAAACATAAGTTAATTGCTATTTAACCTCTAATTGTGCATCTGAGAGCTGAAATTTAAAAATTGTAGTTATATTTAATTAATTTTTAAAGTTTCCATTCAATAGATATCGTAGGGCCGTAGTGAGGGAGAACTGCGCATGCGTTATGCAAATATCAGGAAAGGAACGAACTCGGAACAGAAACTACAACTTAGGGTGAAGTCAGGCTCGTTGCACCAAGGAGCTTCGGGGTGGAGTCCTCTCTACTCCTCTGCGTACGGAAATGTCCAAGTTTTAAACATAAGTTAATTGCTATTTAACCTCTAATTGTGCATCTGAGAGCTGAAATTTAAAAATTGTAGTTATATTTAATTAATTTTTAAAGTTTCCATTCAATAGATATCGTAGGGCCGTAGTGAGGGAGAACTGCGCATGCGTTATGCAAATATCAGGAAAGGAACGAACTCGGAACAGAAACTACAACTTAGGGTAGATTCAGGCTCGTTGCACCAAGGAGCTTCGGGGTGGAGTCCTCTCTACTCCTCTGCGTACGGAAATGTCCAAGTTTTAAACATAAGTTAATTACTATTTAACCTCTAATTGTGCATCTGAGAGCTGAAATTTAAAAATTGTAGTTATATTTAATTAATTTTTAAAGTTTCCATTCAATAGATATCGTAGGGCCGTAGTGAGGGAGAACTGCGCATGCGTTATGCAAATATCAGGAAAGGAACGAACTCGGAACAGAAACTACAACTTAGGGTAGAGTCAGGCTCGTTGCACCAAGGAGCTTTGGGGTGGAGTCCTCCCCCCCCCCCCCGAATAATCTGCTTGCCCAACTTGTAAGATTACATTTAAATTAGACCTCAGAACGGACACAGCATTGGGTGCAACAAATCAATGCTTGTGTGAGAACTGTCCTAAAATACATATATAAAAAAAGATGAAAAATATCGATAAGAGGGAACTGGGAATTTTCAGCATTGTTGAGCTGGGATTTCGAATAGTTGAGGATTTCGAATCGATAAGTTGTGAATTTTCTTGTTTAGACCCCCCCCCCCCCCCATCCCAATCAAAAAGTTTATCAAACAATTTATCTATTTTTTAAAATTTATATGCTTTAATAGGTTCCCAGGAATGCTGGACCATACAGATATAGTTACTATTATAAGATCCTGAACTTGGTTTTGCAATGAACCAGAATTATTATCTTAAGGAATTTACCTTTTGGAGCACATGTCTTAAAAGAAAAACAATACTTTCTTTTTTTTAATTTTCCAAAACAATGTTTATAATTTTGTAACAATATAGTTCCCACTTCTTCTTTTCATTTATGCTTTCAACCGAACCCTTCAATTACAAGAACGCGTGAATTATCAATTTTAATTTCGGCCCACACACTGGACATTCGCTCCCCAAAATCACGCATAACGTTCATGCGAACGCATTTGAACCCGATTGACTCTTGAACCCCCATCTGGAAACTATCCCATGCTAATACGTGATGGAATACGTGTGAACACTCCAATTAGGGCAATTTTAAATGCGCTACTTTAGCAACCCACAGGAATCAAAGGCAATTATCAAACTGCTCTTTCCCCCCCCCCCCCCCCCTTCTTATCTTGCAAGAGTTTAAAGAAAATGACCCACGTTAAAAAATTCGAGCCAAAAGAGATAAGCTCGTGAAAAAAGGTGTGGATAAACGGGCTTGAAATATATATTTTTTTAATGTTATTTTTGTTGTTTATCCAGTGTTTGTTTACTTTATTTTTACACGGATCCGAGAGAAGTCCATAACTCGTTAACATTAATTTAAAGGCTTCACTGGCTCGGCTGTGGGATAAAATCAGATACGATAGCTTATGGACGTGCAAGCTTGAGGTAAATAAATGATAATAAATACGTTAAAAAAAAATGGCCGTGCACGGTTTTGCGCGTTAATGGTATAACTGCTCTGCTGATATTAGGCTTTGATTGCGCGGTATTACGTGAACAGGCTTCGTTATGTGAAGGAGCACTATCAAGATCTAACTGGAGAGATTCATTGTTGAGCTATTTCTGGTTTAGGGTAGGATTTTTCTGAAAAATAAAGTGAAGTGGGAATTTTAATTACAGGGGTTTTCTGGTTAGATAAGTTAAAAAATTATTAATTTTGGTAATAAAAAGTTAAATTTCTATTATAATTTCTATTATAAAATTTCTATTATAAAATTTCTATTATAAAATTTCTATTATAAAATTTCTATTATAAAATTTCTATTATAAAATTTCTATTATAAAATTTCTATTATAAAATTTCTATTATAAAATTTCTATTATAAAATTTCTATTATAAAATTTCTATTATAAAATTTCTATTATAAATTCTATTATAAAATTTCTATTATTATTTCTATTATAAAATTTCTATCATAAAATTTTTATAATAATTTCTATCATAAAATTTTTATAATAATTTCTATTATAAAATTTCTATTATAATTTCTATTAAAATTTCTATTATAAAATTTCTATTATAAAATTTCTATTATAATTTCTATTATAATTTCTATTATAATTTCTATTATAAAATCCCTATTATAATTCCTATTATAAAATTTCAATCATAATTTCTATTATAAAACTTCAATCATAATTTCTGTAATAAAATTTCTATTATAATTTCTATTATAAACTCCCTATTATAATTTCTATTATAAAATCTCAGTAGTGTAAAAACACCGATACCAGGCCGAGGTGCTGTGTGGATTTTGGTGGATTTTGGCGGTGCTCTGTGGATTTTTGGTGGTGCTCTGTGGATTTTGGCGGTGCTCTGTGGATTTTGGTGGATTTCTGTGGATTTTGGTGGATTTCTGTGGATTTTGGTGGATTTCTGTGGATTTTGGTGGATTTCGGTGGATTTGTGAGGATCTGAGTGGTGCTGCTGTGGATTTTGGTGGATTTCTGTGGATTTTGGTGGATTTCTGTGGATTTTGGTGGTGCTCTGTGGATTTTGGTGGTGCTCTGTGGATTTTGGTGGTGCTCTGTGGATTTTGGTGGATCTTGGTATCAAGCCGTGGATCTGCGAGGATCTGTGAGAGGAGTAATGAGGAGTACGAGGAGTAATGGGAGTAATTGAGGATCTGACGGAGTACCGGGCTCTAAGCTGTGGTGCTGCGAGGATCTTGTTGGATCAGGGCGGATCTCGTCTGTCAAGCCGAGGGGGCGTGGCCTAATGGAGATGACCTCACGAAGAACCAATCAGGTGTCAGTAAGTGACGTCACACGCAGGGGGCGTCGTCGGGGAACAGGTGTCGACGCAGAGTCGCCCATGGGCAAGTCGCCGATGGGCATGTCACACCGTGTCTCAACGTGTTTGTACAGGAATGGACCAATCAGAGTCTTGTTTGAAGATGACCTCATTAAGAACCAATCAGGTGTCAGTAAGTGATGTCTATGGAGTGTCATGTAACATGAAAGTTGCTTTTTTTGTTATTTTGCGTTTTTATTTGGGTATTGGTGGAAATTTGCGACGCACTGCATCTACGCATTTTTAATTATAAGCTGTGGGTTGTGACATATGTTAGGAATAGTTGGTTTTTGAAAATAATATTAGCTGTATATACAACTTCAATTTGGCGAAAGTAAATAAAATATGACAGAATTAGACTAATATTAGTTTTTAATATTTTATTTTAATATTTATTTATATTTTTTGATATTTCTTTATATTTTGATATTTATTTGTATTTAATTTTTTTTTTTTTTACATTTATTCTTTTTATTATTTATTTATATTTTTAATATTTATTTATATTTTTATTATTTATTTATATTTTATTATTTATTTATATTTTTATTATTTATTTATATTTTTATTATTTATTTATATTTTTATTATTTATTTATATTTTTATTATTTATTTATATTTTTATTATTTATTTATATTTCAACTTTTATATTTTATTATTCATTTATATTTTATTACTCATTTATAGTTCATATATATTTTAATATTTATTTATATTTTATATACGTATACATCTTTGCCAAAAAAAAATAACTCAGTGAGAGCAATTACGCCCCACTAGAGCTGCACAATGAACTTATGTTAAAGGGAAAGACACTAGTGTATATATTTTAACTATGGTTAGTACAAAAGAAAAGAATTTTGCAAGAATGGTTTTAGAAAAATATCTTTTATGTGACCAACTCCACCATACAATTTCGCCATATAACTCTATGAGGAATCATACTATGGGATTAAATAACATACCATTGCGTACAAGAAGGTGGACCAGATTAATTAGTAAAGCTTTTAGACATGTGTACCAAGGGTATAAAAAATGACAGTTTGGGGTTTTATGAAAATAATGCATATAAAAATATACGTTTAAATTACAATGTATTTCACGGACATTAGTCTCAATGGATGAAAAATAAGTAATTAATATGAAAGCTGATACTTTGAAAAAGAACTTTGGGGACCAAGAACCTTGTGTTACGGTTAATTAAACTTTTTTATAAAAGTAATGTGTTCTTTAAATGTTTTTCACATCATACGTAAAATTATTATTGTAAGAGGGAAAATATCATATCGTTATGAGTAGAAGGAGGGAGCTCACCTTGATCACAATTGGATACATTAGAATTACTTACTGTGTAGGAATATGATGTAAAAGTTACTCTATCGCACTGGTTGTGGTGCTGGGCTTGATAAGAGCATATTAGGGGTTGGTATGTAAGATAATGAATTTATTACTTGTTATAATACGTGTTAAAAAAGGGGATTTGTCTTAGATGTAGTTGTTTTAGGGGTGTTTTGTAGTTGGCTGTGTGATTGAACGCGCAGTGCAGCTACACAAAGGGAGTTATTTTAACAAGATAAAAAGGTAAAGTTACTTTTTTATCGTATCAATGGTAGGTTTTAAGGGTGATTGGAGTCTTTGCAGTTGATTGGTGGAACATTTTTTTATATGTTATTACAAATTAAAAAAATTTACAAGTACACATTTTTTTTCTTATGTCATAAAATTATACTATAATAAAACGCATGGGTATCCACCCATGAATAAACCCCAGAAATAAAGTAGCACTATACAAGGGGAATTATTAGGGCGGGTTGGTTAAATTTTCAAAGACTAAGGGGCAACAAGTTCCCATATGAGTACAGTTGAGGGTGATTGTATAGAATTTTGCGACATCAAGTATCCACAAGGAGACAATTTGAGAGGTGTATTCATAAAATTGGCGACATAAAGTACCCATAGGGAGACGTTTGTAGGCGTACACATAAAATTGGGGTGAAAGCGGGGTGTGTAGTTGTACATTAGACAAGAATAAATGTAAAATGAAAAAGTTTAAGTTTAAAATAAATTATAAAAAGAATAAATGTAAAAAAAAAAGTTAAAATACAATTTAAAAAGAAAAATGTAAAAAAAAAAGTTTAAAATGTAAAAATAAAAAAAAATAAAAAAAAGTTTAGTGTGAAATAAAAATTATAAAGTTAAGTAAGAAAAAAAAAATTACTAAAAGTGAAAAAAAAAAAAAATTGTATAAAATAAATTTTTTTTAAAGAAAAATTAAAAATAAAAAAAAAAGTAAAAAACAATAAATAAAAAAGTTTCAGTGTAAAAATACAATTTAAAAAGAAAATGTAAAAAATGAAAAATTTAAAAACAGAAAAATTAAAAAAAAAAAAAAATGTCAAATAAAAAATATCTTAAACGTAATAAATATTAAAAAAAGGTTTAGTGTAAAATATTACTCATCATAAGCTTTTTACCCGAATCGACCCAAAGCCATATGGTGTTAACGAACGTACTAGCCCCATATAGGCACAGATGCCCGTGGTGAGTTCTGTGAATGGTCTACCCACTAATCGAACGACAAGTACCACAATTATATTAAATAATTAGCAAAAAAAAAAAAAAGCAGGAAATACTACTATAGATATAAAAAATATTAACAAAGTATCGAAAATAGAACCAAAGGTAACTAATAAATCTGTATAGAATGAGTGTCTATAAATGTATAAGAGAAGCCAATGTATATATTTCTACTAAAATGTTGACACATATACTAAATTTTTAACAAATTAAGTCAAATATTTGCGAAATAGAGAAAATAATACATACTTTTTAAAATTGTATCAAATAGTCTATGAATAGATAAAAAAAAAAATATCATGACATGTATTTAAAAAAAAATTAAAATAATGGACTTACGTGTAACACATTAAGTTAAGAAATTTATACTTATCAAAGAAAGTAACGTAAGTCATATAAAAAAAAAACCTGTAGTTAAGTACAATTGTTAATTGAATATGCTACAAAATATTGTCAAATTACACCATTTTTAGTGATATGAGAAGCAAACTTGTTAAAATGTCATATATTTATCAAAAATATTATACAAAGTACGAAAAATATTGCCTATTATGTTAAAATATTATCAATAGTACATAACCAACAGATCCAAATGACCTTCTGTACTCTATGAAACATGAAAACCTACGGCGATTGACAACAATCTTGCCTCAAAAAATAAAAGCAATAGTGTGCTGCTAAGGATTAAATGTTAAGTGCACACCTATTATTGTTTATAAGTAGATGTAGATAAATAATATTGTTGAATTATTAACAAAGTGGTTTCATGTACAATAAAATGTAAAAAGAAAAAAAAAAAGTCTAATAAAAAAAAAGTTTTAAAAAAAAAAATTAAAAAAGAAAAAAAGTTAAAAAGAAAAAGTCTAAGTGTAAAATATAATTTAAAAAGAAAAAAAAAGTTTAAAAATAAATAAATGTAAAAAGAAAAAAGTTTAAAAAAAAAGTAAATGCAAAAAGAAAAAAAAGTTTAAGTGTAAAATAAAATGTAAAAAGAATAAATGTAAAAATAAAAAAAAGTTTAATAAAAAAAAGTTAAAAAATAATAAAAAAAAAAAATTAAGTGTAAAATACAATTTTAAAAAAATGTAAAAAGAAAAAAGTTTAATAAAAATTAATTGTAAAAAGAAAAAAGTAAAAAAAAAAAATTTAAAAGAAAAAAAAAAGTTAAAAAAGAAAGAAAAAAAGTTAAAATATAAAAAAAAATTAAAAAAGAAACAAAAAGTTTAAAAAGAAATAGTTAAAGTGTAAAATACAATTTTAAAAAAAAATGTAAAAATAAAAAATTAAAAAAAATTTAAGTGTAAAATTACATTTTAAAAGAAAATGTGAAAATAGAAAAAAAAAGTAAAAAGAAAATTGCTAAAAGTAAAAAAAAAAAAAATGTGTAAAATGTTAAATAAAAAGACCTTAAGTGTAAAAAATAGAAGAAAAAAGTTTAAGTGTAAAATATTACTCATCATAAGCTTTTTACTCGGTATCCACCCAAAGTCATATAGTGTTACGGAGCGTACTAGCC
The DNA here is from genome assembly GCA_963932185.1 of Troglohyphantes excavatus. Classification (NCBI taxonomy): domain Eukaryota; kingdom Metazoa; phylum Arthropoda; class Arachnida; order Araneae; family Linyphiidae; genus Troglohyphantes; species Troglohyphantes excavatus. The sequence goes on along the minus strand of OZ010671.1, from coordinate 62,849,654 downwards.
CCATATAGGCGCAGATTCCCGTGGTGAGTTCTGTGAATGGTCTACCCACTAATCAAACGATAAGTACCATAATTATATTAAAATATTAGCAAAAAAGCAGAAAATACTACTATAGATATAAAAAATATTATCAAAGTATAGAAAATAGAACCAAGAATATCTAATAAATCTGTATACAATGGGTGTCTATAAATGTATTAGAGAAACCAATGTATATATTTCTACTAAAATGTTGACACATATACTAAATGTTTAACAAATTAACTCATATATTTGCGAAATAGAGAAAATGGTACATACTTTTTTTTTAAATTGTATCTATAAATGGATAAAAAAAAAAATCATGACATGTATTAAAATAATGGACTTACGCGTGACAGATTAAGTTAAAAAATTTATATTTACCAAAGAAATTAACATAAGTTATTATAAAAAACTGTAATTAAGTATAATTGTTAATTGAATATGCTACAAAATATTGCCAAGTTATTCCATGGTAGTGATTTAACAACCAAACACTTTGTCTTTAAAGATTACGATAACGCAGTTTTAGAAACTAACACAGGGGAAAATGTGTATAATTATCATAAAATACTTCACATATTTGTTAAAATGTCATATAATTATCAAATATATTATACAAAGTAAAAAAAATATTACTCAATATGTTAAAATATTACCAATAGTACATGCCCAACAGATCAAAATAACCTTCAGCACTCTACGACACATGAAAACTTACGGAGATTAACAGCAATCTTGCCTCAAAAAATAAAAACAATAGTGTGCTGCTAAGGATTAAATGTCAAGTACACACCCAGTGTAGAAGATGTAGACAAATAATATTGTTGAATTATTAACAAAGTGATTTCATTAATACTAAAATAAGGTCTTTGTTACAATAATATATATATATATATATATATATTTTAAAATTAAGTTATTATTAGTGAAATTTGTGTAATATTTTTAGACTGCTTTGTTCAATTTATAATATGTAGGTAGAATTTATACATAAAAAACCCCTTTGTGTAAACGTATTATCAAAAATATTTCACAAATTAAGAAGAAGAATACCTAAGGAAGGTCTTTGCACATGATTATAGTACAAAACCATGTGGATTTACATCAATTTTACCAGGAACAAGGAGGTCAGTATACGGCTATGGGTCAAATAGTCAATTTTTTAAAACCACATTCAGGCATTACTAACACAAATGCCTGAATGTGGTTTTAAAAAATTGACTACGTTTAAGATATTTTTTATTTGACATTTTTTTTTTTTTTTAAATTTTTCTGTTTTTAAATTTTTCATTTTTTACATTTTCTTTTTAAATTGTATTTTTACACTGAAACTTTTTTATTTATTGTTTTTTACTTTTTTTTTTATTTTTAATTTTTCTTTAAAAAAAATTTATTTTATACAATTTTTTTTTTTTTTCACTTTTAGTAATTTTTTTTTTCTTACTTAACTTTATAATTTTTATTTCACACTAAACTTTTTTTTATTTTTTTTTATTTTTACATTTTAAACTTTTTTTTTTACATTTTTCTTTTTAAATTGTATTTTAACTTTTTTTTTTACATTTATTCTTTTTATAATTTATTTTAAACTTAAACTTTTTCATTTTACATTTATTCTTGTCTAATGTACAACTACACACCCCGCTTTCACCCCAATTTTATGTGTACGCCTACAAACGTCTCCCTATGGGTACTTTATGTCGCCAATTTTATGAATACACCTCTCAAATTGTCTCCTTGTGGATACTTGATGTCGCAAAATTCTATACAATCACCCTCAACTGTACTCATATGGGAACTTGTTGCCCCTTAGTCTTTGAAAATTTAACCAACCCGCCCTAATAATTCCCCTTGTATAGTGCTACTTTATTTCTGGGGTTTATTCATGGGTGGATACCCATGCGTTTTATTATAGTATAATTTTATGACATAAGAAAAAAAATGTGTACTTGTAAATTTTTTTAATTTGTAATAACATATAAAAAAATGTTCCACCAATCAACTGCAAAGACTCCAATCACCCTTAAAACCTACCATTGATACGATAAAAAAGTAACTTTACCTTTTTATCTTGTTAAAATAACTCCCTTTGTGTAGCTGCACTGCGCGTTCAATCACACAGCCAACTACAAAACACCCCTAAAACAACTACATCTAAGACAAATCCCCTTTTTTAACACGTATTATAACAAGTAATAAATTCATTATCTTACATACCAACCCCTAATATGCTCTTATCAAGCCCAGCACCACAACCAGTGCGATAGAGTAACTTTTACATCATATTCCTACACAGTAAGTAATTCTAATGTATCCAATTGTGATCAAGGTGAGATCCCTCCTTCTAGTCATAACGATATGATATTTTCCCTCTTACAATAATAATTTTACGTATGATGTGAAAAACATTTAAAGAACACATTACTTTTATAAAAAAGTTTAATTAACCGTAACACAAGGTTCTTGGTCCCCAAAGTTCTTTTTCAAAGTATCAGCTTTCATATTAATTACTTATTTTTCATCCATTGAGACTAATGTCCGTGAAATACATTGTAATTTAAACGTATATTTTTATATGCATTATTTTCATAAAACCCCAAACTGTCATTTTTTATACCCTTGGTACACATGTCTAAAAGCTTTACTAATTAATCTGGTCCACCTTCTTGTACGCAATGGTATGTTATTTAATCCCATAGTATGATTCCTCATAGAGTTATATGGCGAAATTGTATGGTGGAGTTGGTCACATAAAAGATATTTTTCTAAAACCATTCTTGCAAAATTCTTTTCTTTTGTACTAACCATAGTTAAAATATATACACTAGTGTCTTTCCCTTTAGCATAAGTTCATTGTGCAGCTCTAGTGGGGCGTAATTGCTCTCACTGAGTTATTTTTTTTTGGCAAAGATGTATACGTATATAAAATATAAATAAATATTAAAATATATATGAACTATAAATGAGTAATAAAATATAAATGAATAATAAAATATAAAAGTTGAAATATAAATAAATAATAAAAATATAAATAAATAATAAAAATATAAATAAATAATAAAAATATAAATAAATAATAAAAATATAAATAAATAATAAAAATATAAATAAATAATAAAAATATAAATAAATAATAAAATATAAATAAATAATAAAAATATAAATAAATATTAAAAATATAAATAAATAATAAAAAGAATAAATGTAAAAAAAAAAAAAATTAAATACAAATAAATATCAAAATATAAAGAAATATCAAAAAATATAAATAAATATTAAAATAAAATATTAAAAACTAATATTAGTCTAATTCTGTCATATTTTATTTACTTTCGCCAAATTGAAGTTGTATATACAGCTAATATTATTTTCAAAAACCAACTATTCCTAACATATGTCACAACCCACAGCTTATAATTAAAAATGCGTAGATGCAGTGCGTCGCAAATTTCCACCAATACCCAAATAAAAACCCAAAATAACAAAAAAAGCAACTTTCATGTTACATGACACTCCATAGACATCACTTACTGACACCTGATTGGTTCTTAATGAGGTCATCTTCAAACAAGACTCTGATTGGTCCATTCCTGTACAAACACGTTGAGACACGGTGTGACATGCCCATCGGCGACTTGCCCATGGGCGACTCTGCGTCGACACCTGTTCCCCGACGACGCCCCCTGCGTGTGACGTCACTTACTGACACCTGATTGGTTCTTCGTGAGGTCATCTCCATTAGGCCACGCCCCCTCGGCTTGACAGACGAGATCCGCCCTGATCCAACAAGATCCTCGCAGCACCACAGCTTAGAGCCCGGTACTCCGTCAGATCCTCAATTACTCCCATTACTCCTCGTACTCCTCATTACTCCTCTCACAGATCCTCGCAGATCCACGGCTTGATACCAAGATCCACCAAAATCCACAGAGCACCACCAAAATCCACAGAGCACCACCAAAATCCACAGAAATCCACAGAAATCCACCAAAATCCACAGAAATCCACCAAAATCCACAGCAGCACCACTCAGATCCTCACAAATCCACCGAAATCCACCAAAATCCACAGAAATCCACCAAAATCCACAGAAATCTACCAAAATCCACCAAAATCCACAGAGCACCGCCAAAATCCACAGAGCACCACCAAAAATCCACAGAGCACCGCCAAAATCCACCAAAATCCACACAGCACCTCGGCCTGGTATCGGTGTTTTTACACTACTAATCTCTATTATAAAATTTCTATTATAATTCCTGTTATAAAATTTCAATCATAATTTCTATTATAAAACTTCTATTATAAAATGTCTATTATAAAATTTCTATAATAATTTCAATTATAAAATTTCTATTATAATTTCTATTATAAAATCCCTATTATAATTCCTATTATAAAAGATCTATTATAAAATTTCTATCATATTTTCTGTTATAAAATCTCTATTATAAAATTTCTACTATAATTTTTATTATAAAATCTCTATTATAAAATCTCTTTTATAAAATCTCTATTATAAAATTTCTATTATAATTTCTATTATAATTTCTATTATAAAATCCCTATTATAATCTTTATTATATTTCCTATTATAAAATTTCAATCATAATTTCTATTATAAAATTTCTTTTATAATTTCTATTGTAAAATTTCTATTATAAAATTTCTATTATAAAATTTCTATTATAATTTTTATTATAAAATCCCTATTATAATTTCTATTATAAAATTGCTATTATAAAATTTCTATTATAATTCCTGTTATAAAATTTCAATCATATTTTCTATTTAAAATTTCTATTTAAAATTCTATTTAAAATTTCTATTATAAAATTTCTATAATAATTTCTATTTAAAATTCTATTTAAAATTTCTATTATAAAATTTCTATAATAATTTCTATTATAAAATTTCTATTATAAAATTTCTATTATAATTTCTATTATAAAATCTCTATAATAAAATTTCTATTATAATTTCTATTATAAAATCTCTATTATAAAATCTCTATTATAAAATTTCTATTATAATTTCTATTATAAAATCTCTATTATAAAATTTCTATTATAATTTCTATTATAAAATCTCTATTATAAAATCTCTATTATAAAATCTCTATTATAAAATTTCTATTATAATTTCTATCATAATTTCTATTATAAAATTTCTATCATAATTTCAATTCTAAAATTTATATTATAATTTATATTATAAAATATTTACTTATCGCTGTTAAGAAAACATTTCTGAAATGAAAAGATCTTTTAAATGTGTGCTGCTTAGTAAAATATTTGAGAAGAAAATATTCAAAAGGTGTTTTTTTAGCAAAATTTCTAAAAATTAAATTGACTTAATGATTGAATTAAACTTTGAATTTTCTATCAAATTAAAATATTTTAATTATTCAAACCATGAATTGAAATTAATTTGCAAAGATTGGAATTTGTAAATGCATTTAGAAACGAATTATCTTAACTCTTTAAAATGTTCTTGTCGTATTATAAAAATCTTTTAATTTGTGTTTGCTAGTAATCTAAATGACACCTAATTTTTTTTTATTGAATTTTCGAATCACTAATTTAGAAAATGAAAAGTGTCAATTGGGGGTCATAAAAGCAATCTTTACTGCATAACAATTTCCATTTTAAACCATTAGGCGTAATTAAGGATAAAAGTATTACTTTATTTGCAAAAAAAATAAAATATTAACAGATTTTAACAAAAATCATATTGGCAAAATACAAAAAAAAACAACTTATTTCTTTACATAATTATCTGTGACAGTGATTCTTGAATTATTCATTGTTATTTACACACAAATTATTATTTACATATGCAGATATCGACACTAAACGTTTCTTAACCATTGTTTTTATATTGAGATATAGAGTATTAATTACCTAATTTCCTTATTCAGCATTAATTTAAAACGATTCGTTTTTTTAGATATTCAAATACCTTGTTTACAGTCATACAAATGTCCAATTTTTAATACACATTTTGGAATTTATGGGTTTTTAAAATGTATAAAACACTAAAAGCACTAAAGCGCAAATTTTAGACACAAAACCCACTTCATCTCTTAAAACATAATAGAAAATAGCAATTCAGGAAAATAATTGAAATATCAGCCAGGTATTGGCATTTAAGTATTTTTTCCTAAAAAAAATAAAAAATGTTTTTTATTTACTCCTGTGCACCTAATACTTTTTGAATGTTTGTTTCATTTCCTTTACCTACTCTAGTGGCCCCATAGGTTATATTATCGCGGAAGACCAAACACCCCAAATTAACTTCAATATATAAATTTATGCAGCAGACATCCAAAAGAGTTATTTCAAAACACATCTCCGCCTCCAACTATAAAAATATATTGTTAAAAAAACATTCGAAGTTCTCTTCTTGTCCGGTTATTTACAGTTACCTCACCAACCTTGGCATAAACCTTTCGTTTTCAAATCCAACTAAAACAAGCAAGTAAAAACATTCACCGGTCCGATGCGATTTAAAACTACTTATCTAACTTTCAGTTACACTGAAGCCAAATTGGCGACATTTCGCCAAATTGGCAATATTTGACAAATTTGGCGGATTTTATGGATTTTATATATTTTTTTTTAATTCCTTTTTTAGTGTTATATTTGAATACTAATCGTAATTTTTACTTACTATCTATTTAAAATTGATGGTTGTTTCGAGAAAGTAAACCAAAGTGAATATATATATTTTTTTGTTATCCATTTGGCGGTTGATTTTGCTACTTTTGGCGGTTTTTTAAAAAATTTCAGAGTTGGCAGACCCGACGACTGTGTCCCTTCTAATAATCACTGCCATGTGTCTGCATCAAGTCCTCCTGTTTACACTGCGAAGACCCGCCGTCTGGAAGCGGTGCAGCAGTGGAGCGTGGAAAGACCCGAGAAGGAAAATACTGATGTCTTTATTTGCAGTCGAATATTTATCTTTCGAAAGAGAAGCTTGGCAGGGTGAGAGAGAGAGATATGAGCTCTCGTAACTTTCCGCTTCTTTATTTAGTGCGGGGGCTTGTTTCCGTGCTTGTTAGCGGAAAGTTGCCGCGCGGTTTGTTATGAGGGAAAATACGCGCACGTTTTGAGTAGCGCGGGGGATCTTATTTGTGTATGAACGGATTCGTGTCGTGTGTTCTTAGTTAACGTCGAGTTGAAATATGGGATGATTATCACGGCTCACGGCCGAGTTTGGTAAATAGTTGTAAATGACAATGTTGTAATTTTTTTCACAGGGATTTATTCGTGGGAATGCGTGTGTATGTTGGGTTTTAATGAATATGTGGTGTTTGCGAACGGAATTCTTCTCTTTATGAATGTAGCAGAGTAAAATATTTATTCGAAAGTAAAAAAAAAAATACTTTATCGAAGATAATTTTTAAAGAAAACTTACATGAAAGCATTCATATACGTAGAAATGGTCCAAAGTGTTTTGGAGGGTGTCATAATTATTTTTAACACTGTTTATGATGTGCTTCTTAATTCAAAGAAAGGAGCATGAATTGCTAAAGAAAATAAACAAAAGAAAATAAAAATCAAAGAGGGAAAAATAAAAATAAAATAAGAGAATGGGAAAAAAAAAGAAAGAGAGAGAGAAAGGAAAACACCATGTCACTATCATCTTGAAACCATACCTCCATGACAAATAGCTCGATGGACATAAATTTGGTCCAGTTTGATATAAAATTAAACGCCGATGCGAATGTATATTTTGAAATAAAACAAATCACGCACGGTGAATGAATGGGGACCCACTGCGTTATACAAGACAGCTTGTTTATCTTTCTTCTTCCACCTATTGACAAAGTATTGGCGACCAATCATTATTTCTTTTACTGCGGAAATGACGTCTCACGAAAACTCCTTTTAATATGTTCCAAACACCCAAACTAGATTTTTTTCAAAAAAAAAAAATTAGTCAATTTCACCAAATACCTAAATTGAAGTTCAACGGTGCTATTTAATCAGCGCCCCCCCCCCCTCCCCTTTTAAGGGAAGTGTGTGGGGGGGGGGGGGAGAGACACACGTGGAACTCACGAGGGATCGGGGGAGGACGAGAGATTCCTGCAGCTGCGGTTACAGACGATATTTGGTGTCGGTGACAGAGCGCGTCGGCGGCTTCATTAGCTGCCTAAAAAGCGCCAACCGCCTGAACCCCCTCTCACCCTCTGCGGGACGTGGGGCAAAGGGGGGGGGGGTGAGGGGGGTCCGTAGGTTTCACTGGAAAGTTATGTCACAAGAGTCCCCGAATGCAAGGACTATTGTGTCTGGGAAAATAACAAGCTGTCCGTGGTGGAAGGCTGTTTTGAAAAATGGTCGATGCTACAAACAGGCATTTTGGGAATTTGAAGTGAGCATGTTCAATTTGTGTGAGGTTGGTCTTTAGGATCGAGGAGTTAATTTTGTCCCGTTTCTTTAGTTCCTATTATGAATGTACATTTCGAATGAACATATATTTATCTGAATGCATTTATGAAATTTAGTGACCAAACAGAAACGGCCAACATCCAATCCTTTTAGTAAATTCCCTCTCATCGTATACTGAAATTTAAAATTATTATTATAATTATTGTTTAACAGCTGAAAATAAATTTGGTGGTGATAAATAATTAATTATCACATTAACCCTCTAGGGCATGATGATTTTTTTTTTCTTTTTTAATGGCATAAATTGTTTTCGTTTTCTTTTTGCCCCTTGACCGCTGAAAAATATACAACAAAAAATCCTAAGTGCCTATTGAATTAAATAATAAATTAAAATCGTTGTAATTACTAAAATAATGTTCAAAAATTATGAGTATAGTTATTTACAATCTACATACCTCTGGTATTAGCTAGGAATTTTTTGTAGAGCCAGATTATACTTATAAGTTATAAAACAGTCTTCGAAAACTTCACCTTCACGAGCCAGTTTTAGAACAACAAATCGCGAAGCAACTGATTGCCTTTATCACAATCATTTTTATAAAGATAAGGGACCTTGCGGCGGTTATAAGAACTAAGCACATGGTTCCTTACGTCACAATACTATAATAGTTAACATAAAACTCAATAGTGCAACTAGCGGTCATTTTAAAGTAGTGTAGCATATATGCTACACTATGCACTTTTTGCTCGTTGGTATACCAGATATTCGATATATATCACTGTGAGCCCTGTTGTGATGAAACTAAAACTTATAAGACGAATTAGAGGCTGATTCCAAATACGACACTGATAAAAAAATACTTAAAAATGAGTACCTGAACCTACTCGTTTTTCTGTAAGTACAATTTCATTTTAAATGAGCGATGACGTACTCAAATTTAAGTCACCGTACTTTCTCAAAAATGACCGGTGCGATTTAATATTGCAATTTTATCAGCTTCTGTTCAAGCCATCTTAACAAAGCGACCTGACAAACAGTTTTCAGGAGATGAATTTCCACATTATTTGAAGTTGATTACTTAAATTGAAACTTATTACAACTCAATTACATTACTTCCCATTCTTTTGGCACATCTTTTTAACATTTCTTCTGTTTATAACTACTTAACGTCGTCGTAGCAGTACAACAGATAAGGCAGTGGACTGCCACGCTGTGCCTGGCGATCTGGATACGATACCCGGTAAGTCTTGTTTGTAATTGTCGATATTTATTGAAAGGGATTTATGAAGGAAGGCAACCTATGTAGGCTAGTATCTGCTCTTTTGACTAATTGTATTCATTGTTGAGTACATGCCTTTATAAAAATTGAAACTTACGTATTCAGAGACTTGATAAACACCGAATATACTCAGAATTGAGTATATTTTAGTTAGTTTTGAGTATTTATTTTTAATAGTGTAGGCATCAACTACTTGGGTTTCGACGTTTATACCTGCCTTTAACAATTTTTTAGAATTTGTCGCAACCTTTCGCGCAGATGTAGTTTCGGTTCCGGTGACACTGCTTTTAAGCCTTTCTGCTTGTAGAAAACTTGCATGAATAGTTTAACCATTGGACAATATGAAAAGATCTTTTCATTGGACGAATAGACATCCCATAATAACTTCTGGTTAAAGTCGGAGATTAGTTTTATGAGGCATGGCAGAGTAAAAAAATAATATATATGTATGTCAAGGAAAAAACAACATTTTTACGTTTAAGCTTTTTTTGTGGAATTTCTTTAGACAAATTATTTGGATGAAAGTAGGTATGGCAGTTGCCATACCGGTTCCCGTGACACTGCTTTTAAGCCTTCCTGTTTTCATTTAACCCTTTCTGGTCCATTCACTTTATTTGAGCCAGGCAACAGGTTGAAGTGAATTACTAAGTCCTAGTGTCCCGGACAATAAAATGTGTCTAGGGGAACTATAGAATGTCAAACGAAATACGTCCAGCTTCACTTAATGCTTGATTAAAAAAAATCAGTATTAGTATAGGCGCTGCATCACTGATAGGGGTCTCCCTAGTCTCAAAAATGAAAAAAAAAAAGGAGAATTAAAATTAATAACCATCTAAACAATAATCTTGAAATTATAATTTTTTTGGGGGGAGGGGGAAATTTCAATAATAATAATAGATAATTTTTCAAAGTGTAGGCAACACTTTTGCAAAATTTATTTGCAAATAAATAAAAGACCCTTAAAGCCGGGGGTCACTAGTCCCATTGTCTAACGTGCCTAATGGTAAATCGCGCCCAGGCCTCACAGGACAAACGGTTAAAGGTACACTACCCAAGAAATTGTAAAATCCTTGATTTATTTTAGTTGCTAAAATTATAGTTTGGAATCTTCTAAATATGCTTGCAAAATTCTAGAACAGCATCTATGTTTTTAATGGTGCTATTTATGATGTTAGGCTGGACGACAGGCATAATTTTCAAAGATCGAAAACTTTAAATCTTTTTTTCTCAGTAGTCTCAGATTTTAAATTTTTCGAAACGCTGAGACTTATTTTTTATTATTAATAGAGTAATGTATAATTTTTTTAAGCATATTGTAAAAAATGTGTATATTATAAATTTGCATGCGAATTAGTTCTATGAGTAGTAGTAGCAGTAGCAGTTTTTTTTTAAATACTGAAGTCAAAATGTTAAGTTTTAAGGAGTTTGAGTTATTATATGGTTAACTATTGATATAAAAATCAAATAAATGTAATATATAAAATTCTAATATAAATTCTTATGTACTATAGTTTAAAGGATATGAGAGAAAATGTGGATAAAAAATATAAATATTAAAAAAAAAAGCCTTAGCGTTAAAAAAAAAAAACTTTAAAAAGTTTATTTGAATTTTTTTTAAAATACAAACAATTATAAAATTTCCTTGTTGAATATTAAATATTGTTCTCTTATTTCAATTTAATAAATATACATTAAAATTTTATTCAAAAAGTCAATAATAATAAAAAAAAATTTATATGGTAAATTCGAATGTCATGAATGAAAACCATGAATTGAACTCGGGTCGTTAGGGCCGAAAGAATTTCTGCGTTTTACTGACGAACACATGTTCATATAATCCGACAAAACCCCACCACCAACACACTCCCTCCCCTCCTCCTCCCCCCTTCACAAAACAGACTCGATTTCAGAATTTTAATCCATTACTCTTCCCGTCAAAGGAACCCAATTCTTCCAGAGTCAACAGAGACGAAAAAAGAAGAAGATATCTTTCTTTGGAGCAGCGCTTCCCAAAACATTCCACCTAAATACTATTCCTAGGGAATGTGTTCGCTAACTGCCCCGACTGCTCATTTCCCCCCCTCCCCAGGAGGGATCCTCACTATTTGAGGAACCTCCCGCTTGTCAAGAGAGGAGAGGACGTAATAAGTTGACAAGTCGTCGGCAAGGGCAGAGAGTCGGAGAGGAGACTTCGCAAATATGTCGGGCTCATCTGTACCCGTTTAGTTAGCGGGGGTGGCACAACCCCCCCTGTACCCCCTTCTGTGGGGGCGGGAGCGGATCAAAAGATCGGGGTGGTATCCCTTGGGATGGGTATCCGCGGTCATACGGAACGACCGTCTTGGGAAAGTTTTTTGTATTTCCCGTTTAGCGACATGGGCGTAGCAATACCAAGGAAGGCAAAATATGGGTTTTCAACGGAGAGAGGTAACAACACTGCAAAAAAATTTAATTAAAAAAGAGTACCTGAACATATTCGTTTTTCTTTGAGTACAATTGCATCGTCAATGAGCGATGATGTACTCAAATTTAAATAATCGTACTTTCGCAAAAATGAGCAGTGTGATTTAATAGTGCTGTTCAAGACATCCTAACAAAGCGATCTGACAAATTGAAAATAGTTGTTCAGAAGATGATTTTCCACATAATTTAATGTCGATTGCTTAAATGGAAACTGAGTTATTACAACTCAATTATCTTACTTCCCATTCTTTTGGCACACCTTTTTAACATTTCTTTAGTTTATAACTTCTTCAGGTATAATTTCCTGTTCTTCTGTGTATAACTTCCTGGTAGGACAAAGGGCAAGGCACTGGGCAGCGGTGCCTTATTTCACATTTCGATTCCCGGTTAGTCTGCGTTGTAACCCGAGACAAAATAAAGGTGTATGCCTCTAGTATGCCGCATATATGCCGCATACATGTGGCATACGTATGCCTCGTATGCCCTGTGAGAATATCCCATATTACTCTGGCATACGGTGGTGGTATGCGACATGTATGCGCCTGGCATATCGCCACCGTATGCGACATGTATGCGGTTGGCATATCACCTCCGTATGCGACATGTATGCGGCTGGCATATCACCTCTGTATGCCACATGTATGCAGATCGCATCAATTGTGAAGGTTACATGACGGCTTTTTTCCACGATGTTTAGATTAACTTTTGAAAAAAAATATAATTATTATTTTTATTTCACATTTGGTGGAGAGTAAAATGCTACTTTTTTTTTTTTTTTTGGAAACAGTAATTACTTTAAATATAATTATTCTTAAAAAAAAATTGCGGCATGAAATGTAATAAGAAAAAATACTGCTTAAATAGAAGTTGCTTATGAAATTTTTAAAAAAATCTCAATGTATGACTTTATAATTTTATACGAATATAATTAGGAAATGCAGGATTAGGATTTTTAGTTCGAGACTATTATTTTTCTTTTTTTAAAAAATGACATTTCTTGAAGAGGATTTTTTGAAGCTCAAACTTTTGCTTTAGTGAATGCAAAACTATTCTATGTATATTCATATGAAATTATAATGTCATACATTGATATTTATTTAAAAATCTTATAAGTAACTTTTATTTAGGCAGTATTTTTTCTTATTACATTTCATGCCACAAAAACTTTTTTAAGAATAATTACATTTAAAGTAATTACTGTTTCCAAAAAGAGAAAGTAACATTATACTGTCCACCAAATGTGAAATAAAAATAATAATGACATTTTTTCAAGTCAATCTAAACATCATGGAAAAAAGTCGTCATGTAATATTCACAAGATTTATACACCCCTTAAAATTTGAAACCTGCTCCTGTGCTTAACATGAATAATAAATTTGTTTTGGGAATATTTTTCGTAGTATAAATGAAATTTTTCATGTCAAGAAACTGATATCTATCAATTGTAAAATAATGACTAATATCTCAAAGAAAGTTTAATGATTCTGACATGAAAAACACTACCAAATAAATATTAGTTAAATAAAAGTTATGGCCTCTAGGCCCGGGCCTAATATGCCTATTAACTCATACCTTGATTCCCCCAGCACCTTCCATAATAAATTCATTTCTGTCCTGGGACTCACCCGAATTTATTATTCATGTTAAGCTTGCTCCTTTCTCCACTGCGGGATGTATTCCGCTGTGTGTTTGGCTGAACCTTTAACATTATTCCGTCGTAAGGCACAGTAATTATTTCACATTCCCTCAATTAGCCTCTAATGAGATTAGCAGGTATAACAGTGCTTTTTTTTAACAGAATTGGTTTCTATTACTTCCAAGAACCGTTGACACCACAACAAACTGCGAGTGACGTAATGGATGATTCAAAATGTTTTGCGCTACTCTTCACCCGCGCATGCTCAAATGACGTTCGCCTACGCTCACTATAAATCGTTAAGTGGAAGTGAAGTATCTCTTTTGAGCCTTCACTGAAGGAATTATGTGTAAAAAGTTCGATTTGACGTTAATGGTTCTATTTGTGAGCGATGGGGCCCTTCTGAAGACAGACTTCAATTGCCCAAAGACCTTGGACTTAACTTATACATCCAATTATACAGTTGTAAACACCCAATAAATCTCAACATTAATTAGATGTTTATAATTGTGACACAGGCGAATATGAGCGCCCCAATATGCAGAAATCATTTTTTAAGTCGATTTTGCAACATGGGTAACATTTTTTAATATCTAGTGTCAAGAGTCGTTTTCAAGATAAGAAAATAAAATCGAAGCTATATAACGTTAATAATTAAATATAAAATGTAGAAATCATGTGGAAAGGAATCTCAAAGAAATTGTTTAATTGTATTGTGATATATAATTTAAATTTTAGATAAAAACAGATTAAAAAGGCAATTTCAAAATCTACTAAAAAATAACAAACAGTTATTTCACAAAATGTTGCAATTGTTTTCGTATTCATTTATATTTTAATTCGAATGAAATAGTTGATTCTTTTCTATTATTTCACATTAGGTATGTCATAGATATAAAATGCCTATATGTTATAGTTCACAATTAAAAATCAATTTCAAATTAGCATTTGCAAATTTATCAGTATAACGTTTTCTAATTTAAAAATATCATAATTTTTTTTGCATCGTACAATATTTGAAGGGATAGGTGGAAGAACTAGGTAGCTCCACTTTTTTCTGATTTTCATTTTTTCACTATTCCTTTATAGTGAAAAAATGTAAGTTAAGGGTCAGTGGGTACACAATATATTAAATTAAAAAAACGCACACACACAAATCCATTTTTTATTCCCATTTCAAATTCACTATGATTTTTATCATCCTCAATCTATTACTATAATGCAATGGTTTCAAAGAAGTATAATGTAACTGGAGATACTTAAAAATCAACTTAACAATTATAAAGTTGAAAACATTAATGTCGCAATAAATTGGATCTAAATAGGAAGCATATGCCATTCGCATACACCGGGCATACCACCTCCGAAGTCATCATTTCAATGGCATATATGGCATACATCTCGCATACGAACAATCGGCTGGCATACGAAAGGCATACACCAGGCATATTAATATTTTTGTCTCTGGATCGAAATAGGAAGCATATGCCATTCGCATACACCGGGCATACCATCTCCGCGGTCATCAATTCGATGGCGTACGTGGCATACATCTCCCATACGAAAAATCGGCTGGCATACGACAGGCATACACTCGGCATACGAAACTTTTTGTCTCGGGAATTGTTGACATTTATTGAAAGTGATTTATGAAGGCAGCCTACGTAGGCAAACATATACTTTTTTATTCATTGCACTCATTTTTGAGTACTTGCCTTTTTCAAAAATGAAACTTATGTATTCGGAGCTATATGATAAGCATCGAATGTACTCAAAAATGAGTACATTATACTTCTTTTTGAGTACCTATTTTTAACAGGAGCAGAGGAAAAAATGTAAGAAGGAAAAACGATTAATTTCTATATTATTTTTATAAATAGTCAAAATATTTTGAAGTCTGTCCAGCGGCGTTACTTCTCTCCAGGTTCCCGGGCTTTTAATTGTAAAGCTCTTTAATCTTGTGAACCAGAATTACAAATATTTAATGACTAGCATGCCAGTGTGATATTATCACATGACCCCCCACGCTCCCCCCACGCGCACACGCTCATTCGTTAGAGCCAAAGAAGTACATAAGCTTGATGGTCTACTCATAGATGGCAACATTGTCAACGGATTGTTTTTAAAAAAAAACTTTTAAATGGATTATTTTAAGCGCATTTTTTTAAAAATAAAATATTGATATTTATGAGATGAAAGTACGATTTGCACTGGTCTATGAAATTCTCTTTCTTTTGACACTACAGAATCTTTACTACAGAAATAATATATATGATGACTAGCATGCCGTGCGATAATTATAGCATGAACAACCCCCTTCCCCCCGACGAACAATACACTCCCATTCAGGTGAAAGACATTAGAGCGAATCTTTTATGGCCAAATAATCAAAAAGTTTAAAGGTTTGCTCAGCGATTGCAGCATTCTGAATATATTGTTTAAAAAACACGGTAAATTAATTATTTTAAACACGTTTTTTAAAGAAAAAACGTTGATGCTTATGAGATGGAAGTACTATTCGGTACTGGTTCATGAAATTCTTTTTCTTTTAATACCTCATGTGTTAAAATTCGTTGCGTTTAAGGGGCGTAATAGAGAACTTTACTACAGAAATAATATATATGATGACTTATTAAGCGAATATATTATATTGTTAATTAATAAAAATATTACAATGACAATTTAATTACTAATAATAATAGGATGCTATATGTTGCTTTAATTAGTAATTTATAACATTTTAATACTAGTCCTCATTTCTTAATTATATTAATTTTAATTTTGAGTAGTATGGTTAACAATTAGTAATAATTAAAATTCTTATAATAACTAATATTGTAGTTCTTAGATATGATTAATTATATTCCTTAAATTAGCTTCTAACGGCGTCCTATTTTAGATGTTACATTTTTTTGATGATTTATATAAAAATATTAAAAAAAAACTTGTACAATCAATAATAATAGGATGCTATATGTTGCTTTAATTAGTAATTTATAACATTTTAATACTAGTCCTCATTTCTTAATTATATTAATTTTAATTTTGAGTAGTATGGTTAACAATTAGTAATAATTAAAATTCTTATAATAACTAATATTGTAGTTCTTAGATATGATTAATTATATTCCTTAAATTAGCTTCTAACGGCGTCCTATTTTAGATGTTACATTTTTTTGATGATTTATATAAAAATATTAAAAAAAAACTTGTACAATCAATATTAATTAATTGAAAAGGCGTCTTAATTCGAAGAGGAAAATGATACAGAGAATTAATAAAAAATATAAATTTAAAAAGATTAAAAAAAGTTCAAATTTGTAAAAGATAGAATATCAGAATTTCTTGTTCATATTTTAAATAAGACTTATTAATAATGAGTTTTAGTTTTCAATTTGAGAGCAAATGAATTATCATATAATGGCACTGTATGTATTGTATAAAAGTTAAATGAGATCATATACTAAAAAAGAGTCAATCGGATTAAAGACTAAATATTAAAAATAAGATTATCAGTAACTCAAATTTATCTCTTTATTTATATAATAACAAATAATATATTAATAAATATATTATTTATTTATACAATGGATTCAATATAATTTGTGCTTGCAAATTTAAAAGCTAAAATATTTTATAGCGCAAATTTATATTTAAAAAATATTGAAAATGTAAATAATTCTAAATATATTGAGATATTTTGGAAGCAAGATTTACAACAATTATAATATTAATAATAAAATGTTGGGAATTTTTTTTTGTGATGAGCACTGAATATTGTGACACGTCATTAAAAAACACAACATAAATTACCGCTAAGTTAAACGCGTTGTATTTTGCCTTTAGATTTGTCAGTAATAACATATTTTGCTTTTATTAAAAATAAAATCTCCAACTGACTTCACAAATGATAGTTTTTAGGTATGAAATAAAGTTTGTTTCTTTCTTCCTCCCTCGCATTCTCACTCGAGACAAACATGTGCAGTGTAAAGCGCAAGTCGAGGAAATGAATGTTAAGAATGCTGATTACGCAGTGAAAATGTGCTTAATGAATTCCTAAGGAATTTTACGTCATTAGGGGAACTTAATGTTAGTAAATCTCCATTGACCTTTGGATGCCCTGGCTGAAGAGCCAACAGCCGTTTCCCAAATAACCCTGAACCCCCGCTTTGAGGTTATAATGCAAATAATTATTCTAAAAACATATTATTTAGGTATATAAAGTCATTAAATATATCCTTAAGAGGAAATTTTTTTTTGGTTCCCAACTTTAAAAACTGACATTGGAAATGTTGTTGTTTTAGCACCACATTCTCAAGTTCTTACTGCCATCAAAATTTACTAAAATAAAAATTTTTTTTTTAAAAAGATTTTATTCTCTCGAACTACAACCAATAAAAATAAACTTGTTTTGACCCCTGCCCCAAAAAAATTTAAAACCCCACTTAAAGTTTATTCTTTTAAATGAAAGCTAATCTTGAGGCATCCTCCTTTATAATTTTAAATCTTACTGTTAAAACATGCACATTTATGGCTTATTTTTTAAAACATGACAGTCATTAAATATGTTCTTAAGAAACTTTTGTTTGAGCATCGACTTCTAATCATTTGCCACTTCTAGGGAGGGAGTGCAATTTGCATTATACCCTGAAAGCGAGGTTCAGAGTTAATTTGGAAACGGCTATTGGCTCTACAGCTAGAGCGTTCAAAGGTCGATGGAGATTTACTAACATTAAGAATGTGCACATTTCATCCAGTGCTTAATAACAATTTAGTCGATTTATATTAATTTTTTTTAATTTGGGTGTTTGGATACCACAAGCGCATGTTACCATAGCAATTTTAAACAAAATCATTACAGCTATTTTTTCGAATGATTTCCTAAAAAGTATAATCGTTTAATCAAAAGAGTTTCGAAATTGTAATCAGAGAACTTATTTTTAAAAAAAAAAAAAAACTATTTTTTTCTTATTTGATACCCACGATATTAAAGAGGGAAAAAAACTAGAAAGAATAGAAAATGCTATGTGTGTTCGATTCTCGTCTTGGAAAGTAGAATAGCGAACTCGTAATCGGAGGGTTGTGAGTTAGATCGCCGTCGTCCGCCAAACATTTGTCGTATCGAAGGAGATTGTATACGTTAAACGTGTCGTGGGCCAAACGTCCTCCTGTTGGTCATAGTGCGAAAATAATTGGTTCCAATAAACTATCATATATTTAGTGTAACAAATGATACATTACTATTATTTTAAACTTTAAAATAATTATACGAAAATAAAATTTTGTTCAATTTACTTACAAACTTATTTTTGGATGCATTCATAGCTTTGAAAAACACTGATACCATGATATTTTAATAAAACTCAATTAAAAGAATTATAACTTTCTCTTAATCAGTTTTAATTCTTGAATTTCTGTTATATTCTTATTCAAAAAATTTAAATAAACAGTTCTTTTTGGTAGGTTCTATCCTGAATTCTAATTGTGTGGTCCGTAAATCTCCATTTATCCTATCCTGCTGATCCTTCGTCTGTTCTATCCTGCATCCCATTTACTGGTCCATACCGTCAGTCACGGGGACAATTTCACCTGCGATCCCTTATAAGGTGGTGCGAGGTCATCTTAATTAACGGTTAATTAACGTCGCACTAGACTAGAGCTGCACATTGGGCTACTGGCGGCGGTTCGGGGCTATCTCGAAGAAAAGACCGGGGAACAATGCCTCGTATTTTTGAACCGTGATCAGATGATGATGATGACAATACCTGAGCCGACGCAACCTCAATAGGGGTCAGGACATTGGACCCTGATCAGATTTAACGTACATCAGTCTCGTATACACGGCGTAGAAATTAGAGGCAAGTTTGGACGACGTTTTGTTACTTCGCAGAGAATCTGACAACCCTCCGATCACAAGTTCACTATATTTGAACACTTTTATCAAGTTTTGTATCAGCCGTCTACGAACTCGCAACCCTCTGGTTGCTAGCCGACGTCGGCACCTCGGGACTACGAACCTCTCCCCATAAATTTCAGGGTACCTTTTATGGAGTCTAACCGACTCCATACCAATTAATTAAAAAACATATAAGCTACAGTTTGCTTATTAGTAACAATTATTATAATTGTTTTGGTTAAATAAACAACTTTCTTTCTAGGTTTTTATTATTAACTTTAGATCTCAATTGAATAAAAGAAATTCTACATACTGTATGAGCACCTTTCTTGATCTAATTTCTGTAATGATAAATTTCTGAATGGCAAATTTCTGTATTAGGCCGGAATAATTTATACATTGCGCAATATCATTTTCAATTGCATATAACTGCAAGATCCGAAAGCTTTTCCTAATACATAGTTGAACGTAGATAAGTTCTAATTTACTAAAACTTCGTTCACCTTTACCACACTCGTTGAACTATGATACCCTTCAAGCATGAATGGACTGTAGTAGAGCGAATATGACGTCATCATCGTGATTCAAACACCTCAGACCTGATGAAACCAGACACGTGCCTTCCTTTCAAAATTTATGAATGAAAAAACGTTCCCGATTGACTTGTGATTTGGAAATAATAGTAAATGTGTTACTTCATGATGTACAGGATATTTTTATATATGAACTAGAAAATATTTATGAATGGATGACGTAGTAAACCATGTGTCTGAGGCCCTACATGTAGGCCTCACTTTGAAGTTAGCGAGATGATAGATAACCTTACGATTTCTCTACTATGAGGGATCCATGCTCGAAGGTGTTACCAGATTGACTAAATGGGTGGAAGGTCGGATTTTGAAATCGAAAAACTAAATTATAAAAATCGCCACATTTTTATAAACTAATCTTACAAATTAGTTAAAATCAGTACAAGTTTTCAGGTATGAAAAAGATACATTTGTATCTATCTCATAGATCTCAAATTTTTAACATAGTTTCCTTAATTTTTAATATTGATTTCCCTCAGGGGGTTTATTGTGAGGAGGCACGCTGCAGCTGATCCATCCAGCAGAAGATCGCTTCCAAATCGGATTAGATCGTCTTTTATCCGGTGGGCGATTGGACGAAGTGATGCCTGAACGCTTCTTTGGAGCGTGACGACAGAAACTCCAGTCTTTTCGGCGCCGGCGATCCGAACGTCATTTGAACTCACGAGTGGAAGCGAGCGCCATCTGTTGAGTGAATCCCACACTATTTCTTCCCTTCGCTTTTAATTGAGAATTTTCGACTGCATTGGTTTTGAATTTCATTAAGATAGATCGCGCAGGTTAATTGGGCGGTCATAAACTGAACATGGGCAGTCGTAAATATGAAACGGGTATGAAACTTTATAAATCGGAGTTAGAAAATTTAATAAAACAAGAAAAATTAAAATTTCCTTAATCAATTTAATTTTTTAATCAATTCAATCACGTTTTTATTTTACTAAGTTTATTAATGGAGATGGATTAAACAAAGGCAACGTTTGCTGTCATTTGGTAATCTATGCATGCAGACAATTCCAGAGTATCGAACACTACTTCATTTAAGTTTTCCAAAATGATCAAAATATTACAAACTCAATGAAATTTTTAATATATCGATCACAATTGAAGTGTAACCTTCGCCAATAGCCCACTGTACCGCTCTAGTGCGACGTTAATTAACCAAACCAAAACCAATTGAAGTGGAATATTGCTGATTTAGAACAGAATCGAATGTTAGATTTTGAGAAGAAATTGAAAGAAAGAAACTTTTTTGCATAAAGATTTTTCTTAAACAAGTACAAAGTGAAACGAAAGTAGAATAATTCAAATATTTCTTTTAAAATAAAATGGGTAGTCGCTGAACCAAACTGAGCGAATCTATTGTTCATGAATGTAATTCACTTAATATCTCTATGTGCTAAACTCAAATCATATTCAATCTGTTCTTTAAGCAAAAAGTAATAATAAATTAAACAAAACATACTCATATCCAATGTTTAGTCTTTGTTAATGAATATAAAGTATATTATAAATGCAACATGTAATGTAGCATCACTAAATTAACGTAAAATCAAATAAAGCAGTCTATTTAATTTATTTTAAATTCTACTCGTGTTTTTTCTCTTTTATTTAAATTAATATTAATAAAACTGTAAGGAACTATACTCTTTATAATTTTCCCCAAAAGATTAGATGAAATAATATATAACCTATTCAAAATGGCTACACAAATTTGACGAAACTTCTGCTAAATATGCTCTGATTAAATACAAATGCAAACTGTAAAAAATTCGTCAGTCAAAACTGACGAAATCTTTTTTTATCAGTTTCTCCCATACGTCGAAATTTTTTTGCGCTTTTCGACAATTTTTTTTTACAATAAATTTAATCGGAGCTTATTTAGTAAAACTTTCGCCACATTTTAGTAAACATTTTTATATATACAATCAGCCTCACAAAGTAATTACAAACTTAAATAAAAAAAAAATGACAAATAAAAAAAAATGTGCTTGAAATAGTGTAGGATATTAAGCAGAATGGCTAGCATTTCTTTTCGAAATTTAAATACAATACCATTGTGCTTTACTAAGACAGCATGAAGGAGAGTCACACCCGTGCAAGCGCGTAAGCAGCTTTTTCTACAAAGTAGCTTACAAATGTTTCCCCACAAATCCGTTTTGATCATTAAAAATACTTATGTCCTTAATGTGTTTAATGCGCCCATTGTGCCAGTCCGACGTCGAAGTAGGGCGACTACTGTGACCAAGGAAATGAACATAAAAGTAAATCCGCTTTAAATGAAATCATATTAGCACAACTGCAGGAAAATGTGGCTGTGTTGTAATTGCGGCTTGGACATCCTCGCCGCTGTCAATGATTTTGGTTTACATTTGCATTGAACGTTTAAAATTTTATTTGCAGTATCGCCGGTTTGATTCACAAGTAATGCGATTCATATGACTGGGATTTAGCAGCCGTAACGAAAGCTGCTTGGCGACAAAACTCAAGCGAATCACTTAAAAATTGGGAATTGTTTAAAAACAAGAAATGATCGGAATATATGAGTTTAGATTGTGGCAACCGTAACCCCAACATTACAGTTTAAAACCGTTTTCCTATATTAACTTACAGTTTAAAAACCGCATTTATACGGTTTTGGCTATATTAATACGGTTTTTGGCTGTTTTAAACCGTTTTGACACGGAGTTTAACTATATATCTTACGGCTATAAACTGGAAACCCAGGTGCCGGTTTTTAAACTGTAAATTTTGGAGAATATTTTTTGAAGTGTGTTTTCAGAAAATATAATTATAAATTTGCTAATTATTGCTAAAAAATACTAGTTGTGTGTAGGGGACTTGTGCACGATAAGTCCGGCGTGGTCCAATGTCCTCTTATTCAGGTTGCTAAGGTCTCATCTCAGGTGTAGTCCTCACCATCTTACCATAGTTAAAAAAAATTAATAAGCAGTGTTCCCGAGTCTTTCCTTTGGGATATATCCCAAATCATTAGGCCAACGGATCAGATCATTAGGCGACTATCTTAAATAAAACTATAAAGCCCTTACTCTATGCTCAGGCCTGCATTTTGTTCCGGCCCCACTGTTCTGATTTTGAAAAGAGCATCCTTAAAAAAAGAGCATCCTTATCAAATGAACCGTTTGCTGTCCATTTTACTTTAATATTTGTGGCAAGGGCCAATGTAATTTTAACCCGTTTCGGCCTATTGATATTATTAGTGTGTTGGTAGCAGGGGCGGACGGCTGCCATGGGATGGTCTGATGCAATCACTGAACCGGTTCCAGCCAGACCTATCGTAAAATCGCTACGATGTTGTGGAAAACCAGTGCATGTAGGATTTTTTTTTACTAATGTGTGTAGTATATTTAATGTAAAATTTGTATGTTAATTAAACATGTTCATAATGATCAACTTCATTAATTTTTGGGCTGGACCGACCCGCTTTCATGCCCCAGTATGCCCCTGGTTGGTAGACAGACAAAAATACTTGTATAAGAAAGGCAAATAAAGGTCCAATGGAACTGGACATGCTTAATCAAAATGCGATGTCTAATATCATTGCAAAGTGGATCGTAAACGATTAAAACTAATAAAAAATTCAGATTTTTTGCGTGTTACGGGGGAAAAAGATGGAAAGGGAGTGAGGAATAGTCGGCATAAATAGCAGCACCAAACAAAATGACCACAATTCCAAGCAAACCAACATAACCAAGATCCTGAATCTTTTCCGAAGTGTGTTCTGTCCCGTTCCCTACTACACCCAGACATTTCAAAACGCCGCCAAAGGGTGAAGACATCTGTAAAAGGAAAACATGCACCCGCATCGACCCCCTCCCCCCCATACACAAGCAAATGTGTGACAATTAATCTCCAAAAGATAGAATACAACAATATAAAAAAAAAATCGCCAACCATATATCATCTCGCCACAAGACGATGGAAATTCGCACAAAAACCGTCACAACTGCCTCACACTCGAGCGGACACGGTCGCCAACAAGCATAAACACGGGATTTCTCAGCCATAGGAAAAGGGGGCCGAATGAATGAATGATATTGCGTTATGGGGTATAAAGGAGGGGTGGGGTGGGCCGCCTCTTTTGTGGGGCTCCCCGTCAAAGTAGCTGTCCACAGGGTCAAATACACGAATTGTGGCCTGTCGGGACTATTTGTAGTGCGGGCCTTTGTTGCACCGAGGGTTGTAGGGTGCAGAAATATTAGGGTGGCGCCAACGACACGCCAAATATTAAATGTATATTTTCAATGATGTCTTATAGAACAAGATATCAGGCACCATTCGGATATATTTTAATATAGAGTTGGTGGGCATTTTCCCCACCAGTGCTATGAAAAGACATACTGCACATGTGTATTTGCCCCATAAAAACTTAACAAATTTCCTTAAATATTTTTAAAAGACAAAAATGCTATTAACTTTTGTTAGATACATTAATTTAGTTTAAATTGACAACAACTGAATTTTGGTACTTAAAGTACAAAATTTTCGTTAACATTGAGGTTTAGCTTTCTGCTTCGTTTTTGCCCCGCCAGTTAAAAATATTTAAAATATGCCTTAAGCATATTCAGGCTCAGGCTTTATTAAGCAATTTAAGATGAGCAGTCAAGTTATATACTTATTTACGAGTTATAAAAATTGTTTAGGGGGATGTCTTTGTGATTGCGTGACGTAGCAAAACTTTGTAAAAAAAGATACTGAAATGTGTTGCATAAACTTTTATGCAAGCACTTTTTATAGAAATCACAATCTTTCTAATGGGTTGTTTGGTACAATACACCATGTGGAAATTTTGTTGGCTGTTATTAAGTGAAAAATTTATAGTGAGGTGACATGGGGGCGGTGTAGTATATTCGATGCTTATCATGGTTCCTAATACATAAATATCAATTTTGAAAAAAACATGTACTCATAAATAAGTACAATAAATAAACATAGCAGATGCAACGTACATAGGCTGATTAATAAATCACTTTCAATAAATATCAAGAATTACAACTTAAACTTTCCGGAATCGATCGCAGGTCCACAGAGACGCGACGTGAAGAAGTTATAAACAGAAGAAATGTTAAAAAGGTGTGGCAAAAGAATGGGAAGTAAGATAATTGAATTGTAATAACTCAGTTTCCATTTAAGTAATCGATATCAAATAAAGTGGGAAATCATCATCTAAACAACTATTTTAAGTGTGTCAGGTCGCTTTGTTAAGATGGCTTGAACAGAAGCTCATATTAGCAATATAAATCACTCTGCTCATATTTGAGAAAGTACGGTTACTTAAATCTGAGTACGTCATCGCTCATTTACGATGCAATTGTACTCATAGAAAACAAGTAAGTTCAGGTACTCATTTTTAAGTTATTTTTTTTACAGTGTATGTAACGTATCTATGAGTACAGGTATTGTTTGTGATCTCATTGACTTTCATTTTCATAGGGTCACCCAAACCGATACTCTAGGAATTGTACCCAAAACTTTCTGTGAGTAACATATTAAAATTGTTAACGTTCTAGACGTGTTCTACGAAAATACATTTTAAGATACAAGAAGTGTAAATACAGTACATTATAAATGTATATTTTCAGGTACTCAAGTACAATTTTTTTACAGTGTGAAGAGATATAAAGGAAAATTTGCTGTAATTTTGTATTATACGTTGCAAGAAACGTACAGTGCTTTTCTTTCGTCCTTCCTGACCAATTTTGAAAACTGGAGCTGTCTGATTCTTACACCCACCTCTTCAATTGCTTTCACTCGCAAAGCAACTAAATAAATTTTACAAATCATAAATCAGTATGATTTGTTAAATTCAATTAATTTCTTAAAAATTTTAAACGAAATGAATCGACATTTCATCTGATAAGATGCCAAAAGTGGCGCCGCAAAAATCACACCTCGAAAAGCCGCAACAAATGAGCCTTTTTACTTTTTCTTTGCCAGCACAAGCGAGAGGGAAAAAAGGTCTACTTATATGAAAAGAATAAAAAAAAGGGGGAGAGAGACCAGGAATATTGACAGCGCACCACCGGCGGGGGGTCCCCCTGTGGGGATCGGGGACCGAATCCCTTTCATTGCCGCTATCCCAGATGCTCTGCCCCCCTCATAACACGCTGCCTTTGTGCCATTTCTTCAAATTGTCCCAAAGCATGGAACCGAACAACTTTTTATTGTGAATTTTTCTTGTGTTTGAAGAAATACGGGTTTCAATTGAAGGTAAAAAGATTGGTAGAGTGAAATAGTTTTAGATATTTCATATAACGACTACTCACGGGCCAACACGAGTGGTCAGTATAACAAAAAAAAGTCGTTGTAACGAACACACTGTAAAAAAAATGCGCTTAAAAATGAGTATATGAACGTACTCGTTTTTCTTTGAGTACAATGGCATCGTAAATGAGCGATGTCGTACTCAAATTTAAGTAATCGTACTTTCTCAGAAATGAGCAGTGTGGTTTTATATTGCTAATATCAGCTTCTGTTCAATCCATCTTAACAAAGCGACGTGCCAAACTTATCCCTTTCCACTCCAAGAACATTTTGATATTTGCGTTATTTCTAAAAAACAGTTATTTCTCTTTCTGTTTTTCCCCCAGAATTTTTCATGATCGTAGAGGAGAAAATATCATAATCTGTTTTGGATCTGCAAGAGAACAAGTTGAAAAAAAAAGATCGATGTGTTTTACATACAAGACACTTTTCGAGTTTATTTTAAAGAACAGGGAACCAAAAGGACGAGTCGTTATGTTGTCGCCTGAGCGGCGCCAACGGAGTGCAAAGGGTTAAAATAGCTGTTTAGAAGACGACATTTTTTGATGACGATTGCTTAAATGGAAACTGAGTTATTATAATTCACTTATCTTACTTCCCATTCTTTTATCTCGCCTTTTTAACTTTAATTCTGTTTATAACTTCTTCAAGTCGCTCTGGTAGTACAATAGATAATATCCTAGACTTCGGTGCAGATGACATCAGGTAGACGGATTGGGTTCGATTCCCGGTAAGTCCTGGTTGTAATTGTTGAAATTTATGGAAAGTGATGTATGAAGGCAGCCTACGAAGGCAAGCAACTGCTCTTTTTATTAATTTTACTCATTTTTGAGTACATGTCTTTTCAAAAATGAAACTTCTGTATTCGCAGGTATGCTAAGTATCGAATATAATCAAAAATCAGTTCATTTTACTTATTTTTAAGTACCTATTTTTAACCTTGCAGAATAAAATTTATTACATTAGGAATTAATCAACCGATTGAGATTTTAAGTGGTATATTGGTTAGTATATAATATTGTGGCGACATGTTTTCTTAAAACTCTATAGAATGTTGGAAGTTAAGCCTCTTTCAGGATGTGGATGTTTAGAAAGATTGTTATAGAGTTAGATGAGGAATAACTACTAAAGGTGTAACAGCTTTAATAGCATTCAATTTACACACTGGCACAACATAAATAATGGTTACAAAAGATAACCATGCGACCCTACACGGAAGGACTCGACTGACAACTTCACCCACGAACCAGCAGAGGGCGTTGCAGTCACCGGAACAGGGCATCGTAACCAGAGCGTAACAGAAGTAAATTTATTTCCTTCAAAACAAATATTTTACGCACACTATGATAAAAACCCAAAAATATTCTTTCTGTCTACAGTACATTAAAAAAAAATACCTTAGATGCATATGTTAAATTGTGCGAAATAAAAAAAAATGAATTGGGACTCGAGGTCGTTATAAAGAAAAGTTTGAGTTGTCGAAGATTTCGTTGTAAGAGATTTCATTTATGCGGATAATTTTCATAAAGCACTATAGAATGCATACAGATAAGCATGATCAGTGCCGTTACACCAAAAATATTTTGGGGGGTTGAAACAAGAAATTTCTCAACTTAACGAATCGAAATTATCAACTCAACTATTCGAAATTTCCAACTCAACAGTGCTGAAAATTCCTAGTTCCATTTTTTTATCGACATTTTTCATCTTCTTTTTATATATATTTTAGGTATATTAAACAGTTATCTCACAAGCATTGATTTGTTGCACCCATATTCCAATGCAATGTCCGTTCTGAGGTCTAATTTAAATGTAATTTTACAAGTTGAGCAATTTGTGATCTTCCCTAGCTTTCATTTGTTAATAATATTTATTTTCTTTAGCCATAAATTTTCCCAACTCGGGATTTTCAAAACTTGACATTCTCAACTTTCAGGGTTTCCAGGTTATTGGGGGGGGGGGGGGGGTCGCCCCCCTCCCCCTAAACCCCCCATGTGACGGGACTGAGCATGATTCAGCGTTACATATGTTACTGAAGCTTTCACAAAGGAATATACAGTAATTTTATTGTAGTATAAGGGATTATTGTAGTGTAGTATAAAAAATTTACAGGAGAAAATTTTCTTCAAGCGCTACAGAAAATAGATAAGGATGATGTAGCATTATACATAGAGGTGAACTGTAGGGGGATGAGGAAAGATGTGATCCAAATAACTTATATTATTCTTTAAAAAATGCTATTTAACACCAACTGATATTTTAATAAACATGTTGAGTGGTTTGGGGAGGCATTTATAATGAAAACAAAGAAGAAGCACCCAGTTTTGCTTTTTTTACTAAGAAAAGTAGGTATTTTGTTTGAAATTTGTGAGGCCTGAAGCTCGTTGTGTGTAAACGTAATAGAAACTTTTGTGTTTTGCTGTGTACACTTATGATAAATTATATAATACAAGACACTTAATTAAATTTAAAATAATTTTTATTATTTGATTGTTTTACCTTTTTTTCAAATTGGCTGCTAAGGGAAGTTTGACCCGGGTCAAACTCTCATATTTTAATTTGAAGAGAAGGACTATTTGATTAATTTAAAATGTATCTTGCGGAAAACATTTATTAAGAATTAATATTTCATAGACAATTTACTATTTTTTTTTAGAGTTACTATAACATTAATCTAAATTTATGACCTTATAAAGTTTTTATAAAACCATTCAATTTAAAATGCCTCTACCATTACATTGAACTTCCAACTATTTCAAGCATAATTTAAATTTATAGTCGTGCGCTATTTTGGCAGCGTAACGAAGGTAAGACCACCATGGGTAAATGATTATCATTTATTGGGAAAATTTCTTAAGAACCAACAAGTTTAAATTTCATTTACCCAATTGCATAAGATATTGCATCAGTATTCTTTAAGGATGTAATTCAGATTCCACATAATGTTACCAGAACAGTAATGACGCAGAAAGAATTATTTTAAAAATAAAGTTTGGCTTTTCAGATCATCAAAACCTTTATGAATGTAGTTTATTAGTTGCTAATGAGTGATATTTAGGTCGAAATGTATTGTAAAATTGTGAATAAATGTAAATAAAGAAATATAGTTAATATTTTATTCTTAATTCATAAATATATTTAATTTTTATTTAGTGTATCGAAACTCCCTTAAAGTGGGTATGATTAACCCAGTTTTTATAAATATGAAAATTGATCAAAAAATATAACAATTTTAAATCTTTTAAAAATCTTAAAAAGGTGTAAAAATAAGCCAACATTATTAAACTGTTATTAAACTATATATCAATAGGGCTTTTAAAAATAGAAAACAAATATTTTTTTAAATGGCTCAAACTTCACACTCTATATGTTACTGAGGTTTTCAAAAAGTTGGGAAACGGAAAGAACAACAAGAGTCCGTCAAAAAAAAAAAATTGCACCATGCGATACAAAGGTGAGAGGTGGGAAGAGTATAAACGGCTAACCTGGTTGACGCGGCCCACCATCATGTGCAGGATGGTAGATCATTTATCAACAAAGGCCGATTCACCACGGAGTTATAGGGCGAAATGAGTGGACAACCAGCCTAATTGACGATGACTACATGATGGTTTTCCATTTATCTCCATATGATGATTTCGCGTGAAGTTATGGAGCGGAATCGTATGCTGCAGTTGGTCGTAACCTTCGAGCATGCATGGTCTGTAGTAGAGAGAATATGAAATCATAATCGTGAAGCCCACATCTCAGAGCGAAAGGCCTATATCACGTGCCATCTCTTCAAAATTATTAATTAAAATATACTCGCAATTGGCTGATGAATTGAGAAATGTGTAACAGTGAAAATTTATGAATGGAATGACGTCATTAACCACGTGTCTGAGGCCATACATGTTGGCTTCACTTTGATGTTGGCGAGAGTGACGTCATGACTCCTCTACTACAAAGGATCCATGCTCGAAGGTCGTAACTCTCCTCCCACGTGGTACAAACGTCAAAATGAAAATGCGAAATGGGTTAATAATCGGCCTTATCGAAATGTCTCATCTTTCCTCTACACGATGGTATGTCTTTTATACCCATTGACTGATTCCACATGGAGTTATAGAGATTTGCAACTTTTAGTATACGACACCGTGGATACAATACGTCTTTCCTTTCGGTACGGATACAAATCAAGAAAAGAAAGAAGTATTCATGTCAGAAAATGGGTTATATATATAACAAGTCTCTCCTATATGTTACCGAGACTTTACAAAAGTTTTGAAAGGGAAAAAACGATGACAGTCCTTCAAAAGACGAGAAAACTACCAAGGAGACATTAAACCTTGTTTTTCGTTTTCTACACCACCATTCCGGAGGGACCGACATCATTCTTTCCCTGGACCATTTGTTAATGTCATTACCATTTCAGAACCATTAAATTCAAAATCAATCCCTTATCCACACCACGAAAGGAAAGAAGTATTCATGTCAGAAAATGGGTCAATCTGAAAGTATCTCCTATATGTTACCGAGACTTTACAAAAGTTTTGAAAGGGAAAAAACGATGACAGTCCGTCGAAAGACGAGAAAACTATCAAGGAGACATTAAACCTGGTTTTTCGTTTTCTATACCACCATTCCGGAGGGACCGACATCATTCTTTCCCTGGACCATTTGTTAATGTTATTACCATTTCAGAACCATTAAATTCAAAATATATCCCTTATCCACACTCTAAGCAAACAGCAGCCATCCACACTGTGACACACGCCATGTCTTGATTATTTTGCAACGCTTTCTTCCCCGACACACAAAGCGCACCCACCCTATTAAAAAGCGTTAAATGATAACAGTTATCGCATAATCGGGGTATTATTAACGGCTAACGACAAAGGTGTGTTTGGCGATGTTTATTTATAAATAACACTTTTTCAATTAATCCTGGGTTTCACTCGCACACGAAGAGACAAGTCCATTGAGGTCATTTATATGCAGTCGGCGAATAGACGAGGCTGTTTAATGATACGAATTGAGTCGCGTTGAAATGCCGCATATTTTCACAGTCGAGTACGTCGGTTACATATTCATGCGGCCGCACCTAGATTTCCGCGACTTTTTCTTTTCATTACGCCGCCTCGGAGTGGGTTATTAATTTATCGTGTTTGTCTTTGGTCTTTTGGTATTTTGCTGGATGAGGAAGGACACACTGTCAGGTCCGACATAGACCTGCTCGTGTGGAAAAGGATTTGTAAAATCATTTGTTCACACGCAGATTGATTTGATTTTGTTTTTGTCATCAACCTGCTCTGAGACAGTAGGAATGGTTATACTCTGGAAGAGAGAAGGGTTAGGGGAGATTTGATTCAACTATTCAAATTTATCAAACAAGGAGATGTGGAGGGTTTAGATTTTAATATGAGTGATAGAACGGGAGGTCATGGGTTTAAGTTAAACAAATCCCATTTTAATCGGGAAGGGAGAAAACACTATTTCTATAATAGGGTAATAGACAAATGGAACAACTTGCCAGTGAATATTGTTAATTGTAAAGGAGTAACGGATTTTAAGAAGAAGTTAGATATGCATTGGGGAATAATTAAGAGGTACTAGATGGACCAACCTTGTTGGGCCTTGAGTCTGTTGTGGGTCGTCAATATTTGTATTTGTATTGTGTTAAATCTATACAAAAGTAAACTGTAGAAAAAAAGGTACTTAAAAATGAGTACATAACCTACTCGTTTTTCTATGAGTACAATTGCATCGTCAATGAGCGACGGCGTACTCAAATTTAAGTAACCGTACTTTCGCAAAAAATGTGCAGTATGATTTAATATCCCTAATCTAAGCTTCTGTTTAAGCCATCTTAACAAAGCGACCTGATACACTTAAAATTGTTGCTCAGAAGATGGTTTTTCCACTTTATTCAATGCCGATTGCTTAAATGGAAAACGAAATATTACAACTCAATTATCTTACTTCACATTCTTTTGGATTCTTTTAACATTTCTTTTATTTATAACTTATTCAAGTCGCCCTGATAGTGCTCTAGACTGCGGCGTCTGAGGATCTGTGGTCGATTCCCCGTAAGTCTTGGTTGTAGTTGTCGATATTTATTGAAAATGATTTTTTAAGGCAGCCTATATGAAAGCTAGCATTTACCCATTTTATTCCTTTTTACCCATTGTACTTATTTTTGAGTGCATATTTTTTCAAGATTGAAACTTATGTATTCAGAGCCATGATAACCATCGAATATACTCAAAAATGAGTACGTTTGACTTATTTTTGGGTTCCTGAGGAAGTTATAAACAGAAGAAATGTTTAAAAGGTATGCTAAAAGAAGAAAAAAAATAAGTTAATTGATTTGTAATTACTCAGTTTCTATTTAAACAATCGACATCGAATAATGTGGAAAACCATCTTCTGAATAACTATTTTAAGTTTGTCAGGTCGGTTTGTTAAGATGGCTTGAACAAAAGCTAAGATTAGCCATATTAAATGACACTGTTCCTTTTTGAGAAAGTACGGTTGCTTAAATTTGAGTACGTTATCGCTCATTTACGATGCAATTGTACTAAAAAAAACGAGTATGTTCAGGTACTCATTTTTAAGTAACTTTTTTTACAGTGTAATAAACCATTATTTTGGCTTTACTTTATTGTTAATAATGCTAAGCAACTTGTTTAAAATATAAGCATAGTAGTAGTTAGACAAAAGAAAATATTTTATTTTGTTAATACAACTAAATGTGACACAGGCAAACAATGACCATTGCCCAACAATTTGTGACCACCCTGTTACACACGCCAGCTCACTTTCCAAAACTTAATACAAGTCCCATTGCTAATCCAATTACTTTTCCAGTCTTTAGAATCTAATTTAGAACTTTAGCCACAGGTCCTTTCATTTAGAGAAGTATTTAAATAACAGAAACCGACGCTCCTCTAACCAGATTACAAAATTCCAACAATTCCGCGCCGCCAAAAACTTCTTCTACGAAAACCTCTTTCATCACGACCGTTTTAAGTCCCAAATCCAATACCGAGGGAGTTCGATTCTAGGATTAGTTCCATAACAGCCAAACGATACTAATGAAAATCCTTTTCAATTTAGGGCTCAAACTATGCCCCGGACAATTCCAGCTTTTAATGAGGAATTGATGAAAGAGTTTTAGGTGCAGTGAACTGGCAACGAACTTGGGGCCCGGTGGGCGGTTTCGGTTGAATACTTGTGTTTAAAATGGCGGTCGTTGCCAAGGGTGCCCCCGAGTGGAATTCCAATATGCCTCTCGAAAACGGGAGTGCCAATATCACTTCATTAATCTCAGATGATCTGTTGAAGTTCACGGTTTGCTTTGGTAGGGATTGTAGTATTGCGAATTTAGAACAGGATGTTTGACTTTTGGAGCCCCGTTTGGAATGGAAAGTTCTTCCTTCATTGGGTTTTGGGGAGCATATTTCTGGAAATGATTGGAATGGAATTATTTAAAAATATATTTTTAATTAACGTTATTCATTTAAATAATCTTAGGTATTGCTTTACTGGCAAACTATTATTTAGGCTTATTCAGCATATTAAATGGAAAATAATTAACGAAGTCCAGCTGCAAAAGCACGAAAAGTTTTTTTAAATACATCGTAAAAAACTGCCAAATAACCAAATTATTATTATTGTTTATACAATAATACATTTTTTTGCAAATGTATAGGTTTGGTTTGGTTTTGTTAATTAACGTCGCACTAGAGCTGCACAGTGGGCTATTGGCGACGGTTCGCGGTCAATCTCGAAGGAAAGACCCGGGAACACATACACATTCACACACACATTCATACATGCACCTCGCTATTTTAGAACCATGGTCAGATGACGAGGAAACACCTGATCTGGCACCCAACGCCTTCAATAGACGTCGGAACTTTGGACCCCGATCAGATGTATCGTGCACCAGTCCCGTATACACGCCAGTATAATTTGTTGGATATTCTGGACGACTTTCTAGTATTTTTGTATGCAAATGTATAGAAAATATTTTTTAAAAAATCACTGAAATATGTAAGTTCTCAGCTTAATAAATAATTTATAATCCAAATTTTAATTTTCACATAACTTATTTTGCAACTGGAATAAAGCGGCACACAGAGTGTATGCGCCGCCATTTTTTTTTTAAGAAGGAAAAGGCGTTATATCCATATTCTAACCAACAAAAACTCACATTCTCTGACGGTTATCACGTTTGCTTAATATAACTGCTCTTGTATTTGTATAAAGTGTGGGTAGTGGGGATATGTAGCCACTTATGCTTCTGAGTGACTTTTTTGAATTTTTAATATTAAATAACGTATTTGATTTCTTTAATATATTTTAAAATAGAAGCCATATTTATAAAGTTCCTATTGATATACCAAAACCTTTTTTTTCTTCAAATTTTTTATTATAAATACATTTTTATTTGGGATACTTTAATCATAGTTTAACAAAACACAAAATTTGCTTTTCTTAAAAAAAAAAAAAATACCTGCACATAATAGGTACTTTTTAAGTTAAATTCATGCAGCTATTTTCACATTCGTAATTGATTATTTGGGCAGTATCCGGATTATTGGAAAAAGTTTCCATTTTAGGTATCCATCCCAAAGTATATTATACTAAAATTTCTAAATATATTCGGTTAATGGTTAAATGCTAATTATAATGGCTCAAATTTGTTGGCTTTTGTCCTCATTAACTTAGCATAATGACAGCTTTGTTAAAACTTTTGTTAAAAAATAAAATTTTCTCCAGTGGCTAGCAAAAATTATTTCATTAAAAAATAATGAAACATTTTACTACTTTACAAATTTTGATATCAAATTGACAAAAAGAAACTTTTTTTATTGTTGAAAAATTTATCCAGCATATTTTAGGAAACATTCTTTAAATGAAAGAAACCTTTTTTAACATTGTGTAAATGGTTCATCAAAAGCAAAAAAGAGTTGCAATTGACATATAGAATATAATTATATTTTATAACTTGAGAAGGAGGGGCAGGGCTGTGTTTTTCATGTTCAATATTTTATTTAATTATGTTCTTTGTTCTCAATAATTTGATTAACATTACATATGGACTAATTTGGGATCTTTTTTGAGAAATTTTACTTTAGGCAAAGCTCCAAGGGTAGAATCCGATTAAAATAGAAGTTAACTGGGGTTTTGGATCTAATTTTATACTAAATAATAACTTTATAAACTTTTACAATAAATACATTTAAATAAATTCTCATATAATTTTTTTTCTACATTTCTTAATGAATTTACGGCAAAGTAGATTGTAATATTTTGAATATTTTCGTAGTAAGAGATATTATCGGTCTGTGGACTGAACAATGGTTTTAGAAGTTTCCAGATATTTCTTCCAAGTAAAGTAATTTAAACAATTGCCTTCAACGAGCAAATTTCATATTTATAAATTAAAACCGATTTTTTTTTTATTTAGTTCCCTTCCATTACCAAATCATAGATCCAATGCCCTATATGATATAAGGATACCTTTCCAAAGATCAAAATGCCAGTTGAATTTCTTAATTTTGATTTAAAAACTAACTGAATTGGGTTTTTGTAAACACTAAAAATTTAGAATTGAACGAAGAAACCCTTACATTTACTAAAAAAAATCAGTTCACTCTGTTCCCATCAGTATGCTTAACCACACAATTCCCAAAGCAAGAATGATTGGCACCCGAATCTCCAGAAGTAACAGCCAAAATGAGCGGAACGATTCCTGTTGGAGGGTCGGAGAAAACGCAAATCGCCGCATTTGGCGCCAGGCAAACAGGAACCACCGCTGAATGACACAAGTTGTAATCAAAAAGTTGCCCCTCGCAGTTGTAATTGAGAAGCCTTGAGACCACCTCGTCTCGTCCCCCTTTCTTTTACGCCACTTAACTGTCGTCGGCAATTTTTACCATGACAATCAGTGACCAGACTGCAAGGGCGGTTTGGGTGGTACTGACGATACTATGAAATCTCACGAGTCTAGTTTGCTCTGCGAGATATTTTTTTTTGTCACAAAAATAATACTGTCCAGTATAAACCAGTACTTTGCAGTGTGGTGTTGGAGTGACATTTTGTTATTATGTAACTGTGCAATCTTAATATATACCAAAGTGACATTTAAGAAGTGGATCCTCATTTTTTGTTTGTTTGTTTGTTTTTTAATTAACGTCGCACTAGAGCTGCACAGTGGGCTATTGGCGACGGTTCGGGGCCTATCTCGAAGGAAAGACCCGGGAACGATGCCTCGTATTTTGGAAACATGGTCAGATGACGAGGACCACACCTGAGCGGGCACCCGACGCAACGCAACCTCAATAGGCGTCAGGACATTGGACCCCGATCAGATTTATCGTGCACCAGTCCCGTATACACGCCAGTATAATTTGTTGGATGTTCTGGACGACTTTCTAGTATTTTTGTAGCGAAGCTGGCAACCCTTCGATCGGAAGATCACTATTTTTTTACTTTTTTTTGTCAAGTCCATCGCACGGATTCGAACCACCAATCCTCTGATTAGTAGCTGACGGCCTTATCCACTGAGCAACTGGGGCTCGCAGAGAATATGTACAATAGTTTCATCATTATTCCTACATCCCCTACACAAAAGGTCATGCTTAACCCTCATAATAGTTAGATGCCTTCTGAGAGTACTATGTCCAGTCAGTAATCCAATAGTCCTACGAATACCAGAGCGATGGAGCTTTAACAGCTCCTTATGACGAGAGCTAGAAAATCCACTATTTAGTTCTCTAGCTTGTCTCTGGTCTGATGCACCGTACTGTTGATTCCAGTACCTAATAAAATATCATACTTTTTCACTTTTTAAAATGATCTTGGATTAATTTACCCAACTAAATAATTGAAACAAGATCGACCGGTACCCAAGACCACCCGTTATAAAATTGTAACATTAAAATACCCCCAATGTGGATTCTCTTTGTCCCGTAACGATACTCAGTCCACCCTGAATTTCCCCATTCAACAACCAGTGCAACGTACAACTAAACTCCGAGCCATTTTGACCCCCGGACGACAGGACAGACATACGCGACTGCTGGGCACCCATTCGCCGCGGACGTAATCTTGGCATTACGGCAATAATATCTATTAAGGGATTTGTGCCATGATAATTACAGGACAGACGGTAATTGCAGGACGGATTTTCCTTCCTTTTCTTTCTGTCTCTCTACAAAGGGGAGGGGGGGGGGGGGGGGGGGGAACGGCCAGTGAAGAGTAGGTTTTTTTCTTCCCTTTTCGTCTGGGATTGACAGGGAAGGGTAGATCGCGGGGTAAAATTAGGGGTGTCGCTTTTACTGAGGGGTGATTATTTTCGTTTCTGAAATGGGGGGTGGCGGTTGAGCCGTGTCACGTGTGGAGGTGGAAACGGCAGACGAGAGGGAAAAAAATGTTAGGGGAATGGTAATGAGGTTACTGGGAATTCGCATTTGAGATGTGTGTGACCCCGGATTTGAAAAGATCTCTCCCTGTGTCATTTTTTTTTGTTGTGGCTTTGTTTGGATGTTTTAATATTTAAATGTAAAAAGGAATGGTAGGGAAGGTTTGTGGATAATTCTCGGAAATAGGAATTAGTTGATGTGATTCATAGTTTTCGCATATTTGTGGTTTGGTTTGGTTTGGTTTTGTTAATTAACGTCGCACTAGAGCTGCACAGTGGGCTATTGGCGACGGTTTGGGGTCAATCCCGAAGGAAAGACCCGGGAACACATACACATCTAT
Source organism: Troglohyphantes excavatus (assembly GCA_963932185.1). Taxonomy (NCBI): domain Eukaryota; kingdom Metazoa; phylum Arthropoda; class Arachnida; order Araneae; family Linyphiidae; genus Troglohyphantes; species Troglohyphantes excavatus. Next base: position 62,811,336 of record OZ010671.1, on the reverse strand, counting down.
ACACACATTCATACATGCACCTCGTCATTTTAGAACCATGGTCAGATGACGAGGAAACACCTGAACTGGCACCCAACACCTTCAATAGACGTCGGGACTTTGGACCCCGATCAGATTTATCGTGCACCAGTCCCGTAAACACGCCAGTATAATTTGTTGGATATTCTGGACAACTTTCTAGTATTTTTGTAGCGAAACTGGCAACCCTCCGATCGCAAGATCACTACTTTTTTATTTTTCTATGTCAAGTCCATTGCACGGATTCGAACCACCAATCCTCTGATTAGTAGCTGAACGCCTTACCAACTGAGCAACTGGGGCTCTCGCATATTTGTGTAATTAAGTAGGAAAATTATCCTGGGCTAAAGGGAGGTGTTTTGACTTTTGTCAAAATATTTTTAATAAATAAGGTATGTTTGGACTACTGTCGCACAATTGCTTCAAAATGATCAGACTTATTACAGAAAGGGAACACTGTAAAAAAAAGGGAGGGGGTGTAATTTAAAATGAGCATCTGAACCTACTCGTTTTTCTTTGAGAGTATAATTACATCGTAAATGAGCGATGATGTACTAACCGAATTTCTCAAAAATGAGCAGTGCTATTTAATATTGCTAATCTCAGCTTCCATTCAAGCCATCTTAACAAAGCGACATGACAAACTTGAAATAGGTGTTCAGAAGATGGTTTCCACGTTATTTGATGTCCATTGCTTAAATGGAAACCGAGTTATTACAACTCAATTATTTTACTTCCCATTCTTTTGGTATACCTTTTTAATGTTTCTTCTGATTATAACTTTTTCATGTCACCCTGGTAGCTTAACGGATAAGGCCCTGAACTTTCGGTGCCTGAGGATCTGCGTTCGATTCCCGGTAAGTCTTGGTCGTAATTGTCGATATTTATTGAAAGTGATTTAGGAAGGCAGCCTATGTAGGCTAGCATCTGCCCTTTTTACTCATTGTACTCATTTTTTAGTCCATGTCTTCTTCAAAATTGAAACTTATGTATTCGGAGCCATCATAAGCATCGAATGTACTCAAAAATGAGTACATTTTACTTATTTTTGAGTACCAATTTTAACGGTGAAGCCAATGTCTTCGTGTTCTGATTGGATGTTCAATCCGAATATTATGAGAGTCTCTATTCAGTGATAAACGACAATCCTATATTCTTTAAAAGTACGTATAATTGGTATGTGTGGGTATTAGATGGATTGCGATAGCCTGATAAAAGAGTATTAATTTATTAAGTGACGCTACTCTTCATCCTTTAGTATACCTTCTCTCCCCCCCCCCTCCCCCCATGTCACGCAATCTCACGTTATCAATGCCCCCAACCATGTCACGATATTTTTTTTACAGTTTAAAAACAGCCATTAAAACTTCTATGCTTCAATTCTACGTATTTTTACAAACATCTTATCTCAAAGATAACAATTTCTATGCCACAGTATTTTCTAAAAAACATTTGAACAATTTTACTCAAAGCAAGATATTTTTCTCAAAGCTTTTAAAATGTGGTACGAGTAGAACTTTAATTAGTATTTGAGCTCTCTAGTTTCAAAACCAGATAGATCCATTTTCATAAATGTTACAGGAGAAGCTAAAAACAATTGACAGCCACGTACTTTTGAATCTAAACGTATATGACTTTGAATGGATTTTTAGACTGTATTTAGACATTTTTGGTTGATTTGAAAAATAATATTAAAAAACACTTTTTGCGGAAATATGGATTTATCTGGGTTTGAAAATAGAGAGCTCATATATCTGATTAACATATTTTAATCATTGTTTAATTTACGAACTCTGCTTCTAGTTGTAAATAGCATTTATTTGTTACCAATATTATGAGAATATGCAGGAGTTGTCCGAACATTAATTTATATGTGTTTTGACGGAATTCCATCGTTTGACGTGTTTCATACAGAGAGTTGTAATATTAAATAGAGAGCGCCTTCAAAGCCAAGACTCTCGTAAGGCCGCGGTGTCAACATTGAAAGGAAAAACCCACATCACGTGGTTATAGCGCTGCCACATTTGCCGTTCAGACATCTGCAGGAGTTTCAAATTTGGCGCACTTTCTTCTCTTTTGGTGATAAGGAGTTCTGTCCGTATTCAACTTTTTAACATATATGTACGTATATTTACTTATTTTCAAACAATATGCGCTAAATATTTCCTCTTCATTAACGAAACGAAAATATTTTATTTGTGTTCAATACTCGAAGAAGTGAAACTCTTTATATTTCTCAGGTTTTAATGTTCATACTTTCTTATTGAAGTATACAAAATAACAATTGAAAGAACTTCGCTTATGGTAAATATTTTACATAAAAACGTAAAGCAATTATTTCAAAACTACAAAGTAAGAAAAATCTCCTTAATATATCTGTTAAACTCCCTTAAATTGTGCCACTCGTTCAAAAAAAAACTATATTTAAATACAAAATTAAACACAAAACCATATTACAATACTTCGATCTCGTTTAGTTCTTAAAGTCGCCAAGGTCTGCCAAGTAATATTGGCGCATGAATGAATTGGCATTTCCACATATCACGTGGTTTCAATGATGGACACACGGAAATCAGCATTTTTATTCCTCTATTTGTATCATTACTCTATGGTTTCATAACTAATTCAATACATGTAATGTACTTTAAATTACATAAAGCAAAAAATGACGAGAATGACAATAATCGTGTTACCACTGAACTTTTTAAATAAACTCAGATTGTAGTTGATATTGGTTGGAAATAATTTTTAAAACAAAACAAGTTTCCTAAAATAAATGTGGACTTACGTATGTATTTCCTATATTATGTTAAATATACATTTTTTTATTATTACTTTATATGTTTTTCCAGCGGAATATTTTATTATTTCGAAAGTATTGTTTTGATTTTATCTCAATTCAATTTAAGTGGTTTTAAGCACAAAAGACACTTCTTTAAAAAACATCTATTGACTTTTTTATATTAATTTATAAATAAAATATAAGAACGTCCTATCTATTGACTCAATGGAGCCGGCATCTTTGCTTCGACGCTACACTTCTTCGATAAAAAAATATTCGCGAAAAAAAGGTTACGCATTTACATTGCATTACATTTTCCTCAATATCATTATTTAATGCAATAACTACATTCATGAAACGTGTTACGATTTCCTTCAGATTAGAATACTTCTATTTCTGCTGAGTATGGCCCTTAAAACATAAAAGTTTAAAGTTGCGAAATTCTATTCCAGCAAAAGAAATAATAGCGATTCATCCTTACGAAATCTGTATGCGTTTAAAATGTAAATCAATTTAAATTTTACTACACAACTTAAATGGCAATGCTGTAATTAGAATTAATTTATGCAAATTCAAAAATATTCCTTCGACAATTCTCTTCTGGATTTGTTCATTCAATGGCAACCAACACATCCTACAAATCAAACTTAAATTAAAAAAAGTTTTAAGTCACCTTACAATACTAGTGAACATTCCTGCCATGTTAAACTTATGTAAATAAATTTAAAGAAATATTTATAATACTATAAGAATTGTAGTTGAGAACAAAAAAAATTAAAAATTATATATTGAACTTCTTTTATCGAAATTTACATCAGAAGCTATCAACTTTTTACTTTAAATATATGTTACTTTTTTTTACAAAATTACTGCAAAGATTTTTAATTAATAGCTTCACAGTTAAAAAAGCACTCTCATATTTGACGAAACTTTTGTGATTTTTGAAGAAACAGACTCCTGATAAATTCACCGATTAAACATTTCGTCGAACTGAGTAAATTAATTTTGTGTTTTTTTTAACGAAATTTATTTCCTCAAATATGAAGCAATATACTTATAAGGACAAATTATGATTAATGCCTATGAAAAGGGCCGTAGAGGAATCTAAGTAAATTACTCTCGTTAAACATGTCAGGATTCTTGTTTCGTCAAAAGTTATGTGATTAAATGCGAAGTAATTGTCAAATATGACGAAAGTAGCCACGACGATCGCACTAATCTCAAAAATGGGAGAGTATTCTTTCTAAGAGTGTAACAAGTCCTCGTTTGGGATGTAATAAACATTAATAAGAAATCATAAACTATTTTCAAAAAAGTAATTTATTTTTATCAAATGAAAACATTCCTATGCATACTGTAAAAAAAAATACGTAAAAATGAGTATTTAAACCTACTCGTTTTTCTTCAAGTATATTTGTATCGTAAACAGACGTATGACATACTCAAATGCAAATGCCCCTATTTTCCCAAAAAGTAGCAATGTGATTTCAGATTGCTATTCGGAGCTTCTGTTCCAGCGATTTTAATGAAATCTGACACACTAAAAAAAATAATAGTTCAAAAGATGGTTTTCAACATTATTTGAAGTCGATTGCTTAAATAGAAATTGAGTTACTACAACTCGTTATCTTACTTCCCATTCTTTTGGCACACCTTTTTTTAATATTTTTTCTGTTTATAACTTTTTAATGTCGCCCTGGTAATGTAACGGATAAGGCACTGGACTTGCGGTGCTGACGATCTGGGTTCGATTGCCGGTAAGACTTGGTTGTAATTGTCGATATTTAGGCTACCTTCATGAAGTGATTTATGGAGACAGCTTATATAGGCGTCTACTCATCTTAACGCATTGTACTCATTTTTGTGTTTTCAAAATTGAAATTCATGTATTCGAAGCCATGGTAAGCATAGAATGTAATCAAATATGAGTACATTTTACTTATTTTCAAGTACCTATTTTTACGTTTGAGGACATTCTTTTGTTCGATTATTACTTTGTATGGTCTAAAGTGATCTGCGAAGCTATTGTTCAATTTAAAACAAGTTTTTGTTTTACTTTCCCACGCATTACGATGTATTCTTTTTATTAAAAAAATCTACATTAGAAATAAAATTTGATATTTTATAAAAAATAACATAATTGAGATGTCTAGTTTTTAAACCAGATATATCCCTTTCGACAAATTACTCAAAAAAAAAACCTAATTTACTTCATTAATTATGGAAGACTTATTTTATTTTTACACATCAGTAAGATAAACACGTCTTAACCAAAAATTAGCTCTGTATAAGTATTACTTTAAGAAAGAGAGAGAAATGTTGGATCTAACTGGTTTTGCAACAAAGCCAATGAGTGATAGAACGAGAGGTCATGGGTTTAAGTTAAACAAATCCCATTTTAATCGGGAAGGGAGAAAACACTATTTCTATAATAGGGTAATAGACAAATGGAACAACTTGCCAGTGAATATTGTTAATTGTAAAGGAGTAACGGATTTTAAGAAGAAGTTAGATATGCATTGGGGGATAGTTAAGAGGTACTAGATGAACCAACCTTGTTGGGCCTTGAGCCTGTTGTTGGTCGTCAATATTTGTATTTGTATTTGTATTTGTATATGTAGTTCGACTACAGCGCTGCGATCGGTGCACAGTATTCTACGCGCATCGTGATCTATCTTTATGTGTGTGTGTGTGGATTTGAAACTGTTTTTATTTTTTTATTTATCTGGTTTTGCAACCAATTGCTATTTTCACACCGCAAAATGAATAGCATATAACTGCTGTGGAATGTTATGACTTCGCCTGCTGATAGATTTGTATTAAAACTAAAACTAAATTATATAATCCGAAAATAAAAAAAGAGGATCTATCTGGTTTTGAAGCTAGACAACTCAACTGTAATCTCATTCTAACACATAGCACGTGCTTTGAGTATACCATTTATGCAGAGTAAATCAAAAATGTCTTCTATATATTGTGTTGGAGAAGCTATCGTTCTACCTTCTGATGCCATTGCCGACAAATGATATATTTTATGGATTTAAAATGTGTTTTTAAAAGCATATAAAAATGAATATGAAAGAAAAAAATATATTACATTTATCTCTCTTTCGTTTCAAAATGTACCATTTTGCCCAATAATAGTCAAGTTGTTGAACTAAAAACAAGTTTAAATATCACATTGACTATTTGAAATACGATCAGGGCAGCAAATTAATATATATATATATATATGCTCCCATATAAAGTTAATGTGAATTAAAGACTATTGTCTTAGTTACCATATTAATATTTACTGCCTCAGAATTGTTTAGTGTAATTAAAAAATGGTGGTCCGCGATTTTTGTCCAATATACGACTCAGTGATCAATGGCCATTTTGAGATAGAGAACCATTGATAATTAGATACATTTAATTCAGTATTTCCATAATTTTAAATAAACTATTGCATTATACAACTCATTGAAGTAAACACTAATATCATTTTAAAACATTGCTTTAAAAAAATTCCAAGTTTTAAAGAAAATCAATCATAGAATTTTTTTAAAATGTTTTTGGTTCATACTTTTGCTAATTTATATAATTCATCCCATAAATTAATTTAAATATATTGATTCAAAATGCTTAAATCAAATATACAAATATACGTTATTTGCATTAGTAGAATAGCAACTTTTCAAAGAATTTTGAGACAGATTTAAGATATATAAGATACATAGAGATCTGATACAACTATCGTTTGTTCCTAAAAACTACTGGAGATATTTTGGTAACCTCCTATTTTGAAAATTTCTTCCTCAAATCCATTTCCTTAAAAAATACTTTACACGGCATTCCTAAATTTCACATCAATTTAGCTTCTTCGTCACGTGGCTCCACTCAATTTCCCTTGATTCAGATAAACACCTGACCCCGAAAAAATTCACGATGACCCTCATCTATATTACATCCCCAATTCCACGCACATAAAAAAAATATCTTCAAAACAACCAGAACCAACAAACGCAACACTCATAAAACGGCCCATTTCGAAAAAGAAGGAAAAACATCCTTGACTGACTGAGTAGACTAAAAAAATTACCTTCACCAAAATAAAAAATAAATAAAACCGTTAAAAAAAATCTCAGATTTTCAATACATTGGCACATTTGGTTACCAAAAAAATATACAACTGACACCAACCCCAAAAAAAATAAATATCTGGGAAATGGCTACATCCTACTCAGTCGAATTTTTTTCAGTCGAAACCTATTCAGCCGAAAAACTCGGTGGGGGGTTTGTGGTTTTCTGCCAAACCTAAAGGGTGTTTTTCACCAATTTGGCAATAATTCTTTGCACTTGGAATACTTTCAAGGAATGTCAAAGGATAGCCCTAAAAAGTTAAAGCACTAATTAGTTCTTTCCCCTACATCTGCTGTTGACCCCAAGTTGGCGTTTTTTAAGCAGTCGTTGGCGGATATAATGCTTGCTGTGGCCAATGATATTTTCTCAATTCATAGTCGGTCCCTGATGTTTGAGGGAATCTTATAATTCCTGGAAAGTATTTGCGAGCGAAATTTTCTCTTTTTGCCGGGGGTTCTCGTGTTTACTATTGTCCTATGGCGACTGGTGGGCGCCGGGCGGGAGTGTAGCTGTCTCAGCTGATTTCTTTTTTCATTGGTACTCGATGCCTTTTATTAACATTTGGTACTTAAAAATTGTTTCATTAAATGGAATATTAAAAAAAATTAGATTATGTTGCTAATCTTTGAAAACTACTTTGTTAGACTTTCAATACCACTAAGTTTTAGATTTATTACAGAAACCACACTAATTAAATTTTTAAATACAAAATTATTAGTGATATTTTTGTAAATTATTCAAGGAAAATGTTATTTTAATTAATATTTTTTCCGGGTATCAAAATGCGTTTCTCGCAATTACAAATTGAAATACAAATAAATAAAGAATTTATGTGTTTAATATTAAATTTAGTTTACGTAGGGTGATAGCTCAAAGTAAAGTTGTTCGAACTGTTGAAAAAATGTTATAAAGACAACAAAAATTTAACATGTGCAATGCCATTTCAACGAATCTTATTGATTTACTTCAGCAACTTACTTTAATTAACAGCACAGCATTCTAATTATCAACTCATATGCAAGTGGGATAAGTCAAGAAAGAATTTCCGTTTCAGTGTTAGTGAACTTTGTAGATGTTAATATTTAAATATACTATAAAAAAGGGGGGGTAATGAATATAACCAATTTTTCTCGTTGTGAATTGTGTCGAAATACGATAATAAGAGTTTTACACGAAACGTCATTTCAACATATTATAGAAATAGGAATTTGTCAATAACAGAAAGAAGATAAACAAGCTGTTTTAGTCTACTCCGCAGACCCTCCTTCCTGTACATGCTTTACTTTATTTTATACGCATCGCAGCCTATTTCCTATTATAAGAGCCCAAATTTATGTCAACCGTTCCTTTATAACAGATATTCTTGCCGAATTATATTAGCCACATTCTATTCTTGTATCACAATTTTGGCGAAGGACTTTGAACGAGTTTGAGAAAATTGCGATTTTATACTGTAGTGTACGGTCACTTAAAAATACTATTTCAAGAGCAATAATAGGAATTTAAAAGAAATAGTTATTCAAAAAATCCTTTGTCATTATTCTTTTTTTATCTTCTAGAATTTGTAAATGTTTGTTGTCCACTGAATAATTCATGTGAAAATACATGAAGATATTTAATAATGAAGAGTAAATTCACTGTGTGTGAAATCCACTCAGATAGAAAAAGATGAAATAGCAAATGTCCCGTTTCAATTCTACATTGTTACATTGCATTATTATACATTATTACATTGCAGCTCCCAGTTTTAGAATATTATATAAAAAAACGGAAATAGATCATTTCGAAAATGTTAAGAAACTTTTAAATTATCTTATTAAGAAGAATACAATTAATATCCTGCCAAACTGCTAAATTCTCATTTTTACTACTGATGTATCTGGTTCATATTGAAAGTACTCACTTGTCCGTTTTACGACAGCATATCATTAATTTTACTTTTGCATATTTCTCCTAATTAGAGAAATATTTTAAAATAAGCACAATTTTTGTTACGCTTTATCAAAAAAAAAATACGTCACGTTTAGAAATATAAAATTCTGTTCTGCCCATACTCATCATAAGGTTATTTCTCATATGCAAAAAATATTGTTTTATAATTAGTTATAAAACATCGCTTTGATGCCTCATTGAATTTAAACATTTGACGAACCATTACTTATGGTAGAAATGAATTGTACTAGTTTGCATTGTAAACAAAAAATATGGCAATTTTATTGATAATTTCAATTACGGGTTAAGAATACAAATTCACAATGGATCACCACGATTATTTTTGAAAAAGGATCTCAAAGTTTTGAATTTCCCATAGATTGATATATTGGCCTGTTTGCATTGCGATGTCTATAATTGTCTTCGGGTACAATAGCCACAAAGTTTATTTGTATTGTGATAAAGCTTGTCAAGTTGTATCCATATATAATTAATAACTTAAAATAATCTAACTATGTTAATGCAGCTATAATTTTTTAATTGTCTATTTTAATCAATAAAACGTACGAAAATAGCTTTTTAAACCAATATAATCTCTATACTTGATACGTAAATTATTGTACCCTTTTTTAAACTCTAACAATTAGCTCAATTGTAAAGAAAATTATTCTTTTAAATATATAACTTTATAAATTTCTTAATAATAATGTTTTTTAAAAATTAGTTTGGATATTCATTATGTATAAAAAGCTTCTTACTTTGCAGTGTTTAAATATTATTTTTTAATGCTATTATACGAAATTTTCAATACAAACATAATGCCATATAATTGTGAATGTCACAGAGTTCGAAAAAAGTTATTTTCTACAAATGTTTATTGAGTAAAGCCTCCTTACAAAGAAGACACCTCGAGATAGTGACTTTTTTTTAACTACCGCTAACGAAAGTCTCAATTGTTAAGTTAGTACGAATACTTATTTTAACTTGTTACTACGACATTACTATATATCATATACCATGGAACCGGGTGAATAGAAGCTGGCAAGTGAATAACAGCAGTTTCGCTGAAAGATTTTTTGTGGGTATAGCGTTACCCTGTTGAATGCAAAAATTATGAAAATAATACTATTTAATATCAGATATTCGAAGATCAAGTAAATTTCTCATTGGACTAAAATGGCGCTAACTGTAATGCCAGAGGAAGTATAAATATCCACGTAAACCACGATAAAATGTCTACCCGGCATCACTGATTAGAAGACTCCATTTACAATACGAGTTTGCCAAATACATTTCTGAAATTTTGCTCGACCTCACCCAAACTCATATCTATTAGAATCTGTAACTATATATTTTTATCGTTTTTTTGTTGTTAATTTGTTATGAATTATTAACTGTATTTAGACATTTTTTTGGGGAATAGAAGCTTTAAGCACGTAAAACAAATACCTTTTTACCAAAATAACGAAACTCCAATTTAATCGGCTGATTGAAATTTCTTTCCGAAGTATAGGCTGAACTTTTAGACTGTTGTTTGTGAGAATGAAGTGAGAATTGTAGTGATATGAGAAATTGAATGATCACCTCGCATTTAAAAGAACTTTATTATAGAGATAGAAAGGTAAAAAATATTAAGAAAAGTTTTATTCTGTGGCCCGAAAAGCATATATAGCCAAGAAAAATTATATAATATTTCTTTAATTTTTATTTATATGTTATTTTTTAGTAAAAACCATCAAGTCAGCGGAAATATTTTAGTATTTAAGGATAACAATATTTCAAACTAAACGTGAATACATAACTCCTAAATTAAAAAAAAATCAATTTAAAAGATAACCATTCAACGATTTTTAATATAATCGTTAATGTGTTATAGATTTTTTTTATGTTGTAGAATCTAAGATGACATTTATTAGGTAGAATAATTTTCAACATATTTCAAAACTAAGATTTTATGTTTTTGAGGCTTTGTTGAAAATTATAATGTTTATAAGCTTGCACAGTTTCTTAAAAAGATAGATAATTTTGAACTTTGAAGACAAGTAAATATTGAAAATTGTGAAATTCGTAAAATATTAAGAAGGTAAGGAATATAAGGTAAAGAATATTCTACTAAACAAAATAAAAGTTTTAAAAATACGAAATTTTTAATAACAAAAATTTAAACTATAATTTTCTACACTGTTTTTCAGGTAACACAATTTTTTTTATTAGAATGTAATTACAACTATTACAAAAAACGTAATATGTTTTCAAATTTATAATTAATCGAATATAAACACCACTTCATTAAAAATTTAATTGATTGGATAATATACTAGTTAAATCTGTCCTCAAAAAATTACTTTTTTTGTTGTAAATGCTATTGGTTTTTCACAGAGGAGTAATACTCGATGTTCGAATTTGGCTGTTCAATATCAAGTCGAAAATAACGTTACTCTAAAGCTGATCGCTTCGACATTCCCAGAAAGTATTTCAAGTGCAATGAATTATAGACAGAAAATGAAGGGAAAAAATTCTTAAATACATTTTATAATTTATTTTAATTTAAAAACCTTTTATTAAGAATATGTATACAAATTTGCTTAACAAATACATAGAACATAGAACACCACCATCAGAAGTTTGGTTAATTTTAGTCTCTTACTTGTACATTTAAGATTCATTCAAACTCCTGAATATTGTGTCAGAACCGGTGCCATACCTATTTTTTAATAACGATCGCGCAAAACATGCTAAAATGTAAAATAGTAAAAATGTCAGTTTTTTTCCTGTCCACTTTGAAATAAATTCCTGCTTATGAAAACATTGTAAGAGTCACTTAAGTTAGTTACTGTCTGATATTCGAATTGTATGGAATAAACGAAATCTTTCTGTTTGATTTATAATTTCGTTAAGTTTGGCTGATTGAAAACTTGATATTTCTACTATTAAAAATCAGTGAATTTTAATAATATTTTTCTTTATGAATTCCAATGGAGATCTCCATTGTGAAAACCATTTAAAAATAAGAAAAGGAAAAAAACTACTTATCTATTTTAGTAATAAGCCTCCTCTAACGCAACTTTTTGCGTTTTTCTATTTTAAGTTTGACACTGTACCCCAAAATTTACTCAATATTTTTTTAATGGCGAATTTATTTTATTGCACAAAATAATATATTGCATATTGAAAAAAAACGTATGCTAAGTTTTACCACATTTCTCAAGATTCTACGAGTATAAAAAAAACGATTCTTTTTTGCAGTTTAAAAACTTTATCTTACCTGTAGAGCAATTTCTATTTTTTTTTTTATTTCATGTGTTACAAGTATAAAACTTATTAAACAATTAAAGTACTCTTATATTAGCAATATTCTGTAAAAATAATTTTGTCTATACTGGTATTTTTTTAAATTTAATATTTAGAAAAAAAATGAAGTTTTTAAATAATTTACTGTAAAAAAAATAAGTTACAGCTTTGACATTTTTTGTTTAGAAACAATATTTTTGACAAACAGATCAAATATGTCAAAAACCAAACAAAATTTTTTAAACATTTAAATTAAACTTTTTACGTATGCACAATACAATACTTATTCATTGTTAATAATTTAATTAAAACATGTTATAATAGTTTGAGAATTTTCCGTAATATTAAAAATGCCGTAAAAGTTTTTAAAAATATGTAACGTTTTATAATTAAATTAATAAAAATAAATAACTAGTGCAACATGCATATGTAAAAAAGTTTAAATTTAAATGTTTAACGTTTTTCATTTGGTTTTTGACATATTTTATCTTTAAATGCATATATCTCAAAATCTTATTTTTTCGAATTTTTAGCAAGGAAAAAACACTAAGTTTTTTTTTTAAATGGGCTTATAATTTATTTATAATACACTTACCATATTCTGCTAAATAAAATAGCACCGTGTTTTTTAAATAGCTATTCTTGTTTTTTATTATAAACCTTTAACTTAAAAAAAAATACCAATACAACAATTTGTTTTTTACAGAATATTGCTAATATAGGTTACTTTATCTGCATAATAAGTTTTACATTTGAAACATAATAAGTTTTACATTTGAAGCATAATAAGTTTCACATTTGAAACATAAGGAGTTTTACATTTGTAATATAATAATAAAGAAAGTAGAAATTTCCTTATGTTGTCATCTTAACCTAAAATAGCTTCTAAAATCAAAATGTCATCATTGTATGCCCCAAACCAACTACTAAGAATGGGCCTCCCTCCAAGCGCTATACTGCTTTTGTCCCACTTCGACCCCCTGCCTGGACGGTGAACGAAAGGTCACCTTTAAATTAGGGGAATGTATACATGTTTTTTTTGCGACAATCTTCATTCAACTTTCGTCTTAGGACAGTGATAAATACGCCAAATGGCAACTCTATACTATGGGGGAGGGAAATTCTTAAGACGGCTACTTTCTTGGCGATTTGAGAAGAGCAAAAAACATGCCAAACTGTTTCGCCAAAGTAATTTGGTAAGAATAGATCGCGGAGATAATTCGGCTGAGTAGGTTTCGACTGAAAAAAATTCGGCGGACTAGGTGCACACGCTGGGAAATGCCCCATTATAATAATCTCCCCCATTCTTCCCAAAGCCTGAGCAGGTTTCCAGCTCGAATTCTTACACTGCTTGCTCCGCCTCAGCCGGATATATTCCGAAGGCAAGAAGTATACTTAACAATGGGATTGACCGAAGAGTGCTCACGATTTCGATTCTAACGACTCGCAGATTGGCCGAACCTCTGAACCTGTGTTTATAGGCTCTATTCAATACCGATAGGGATTGGAAGAGGATGGTCCATGCAAGGGCGTCCAGGGGATGGGATACAAAGTATAGGTTTGGGATGGAGGGGCATAAGACAATGCGTTTGCGATTTTATTGGTGTTTAGATGAGTCTGGGAAAAGGTGTTGGAGGTCGGTTTTTTTAGGGGGGTTTGGGTGTGCGGTTAATGGGGGGCAGGCTTTTGGGATTTAGATGAGACATTTTGGCACGTTACCACCTGTTCTTTGGGAAATGTTATCGTAATTGCTGTTGTTGTTTAGGTTTGGTGAGCTGTCTGTTAATGCAAGATAACGTGAGAATTGTACAGTTAATTTTTAAAATAGCACGGAAATATATAGACTGCAGTACTATCTGGAGTTAATAGACTGCAGTACGTAGAACAAAACCATTACAGTCAAATAACGTGGAAATGTAGATAAACTATGCTAAAATAGAAAATCCGAATATATATATTTTTTTTTTTCAAATAATATTTATTGGTTGAATTCGATTTCCAGCAAAGTTGTATGCCTGTCAGGTGATGTATGCCTGCTCAGGTGAAGACATTCTGAATTATAGTCTTCAAAATTATTAGTGAATGTTCCCGGGTCTTCAACTCTCTTCCCCCCCCCCCGCCCCCTTACCACTTCAAGTCCTATTCTATATGCGGGCCAGCAGTGGCCGAGGTGGTAGACTATAGGAATCATTACCGTGGTAATGATTCCGATACTCTACCACCAGTGTTGTGGTTTTACTTTATAGTGCAGCAAACTCGTAATGAGAGTGTTGCAAATTTTGTTCTTCGTTTTCCCCTAAAGACATTCACTGTGTAGTAGAGAAATCTGGTGCACGTTAAATCTATCGTGGTCCGAAAATCCTCGCATCCCCTCATCTGTCCTCGATTCACAATTAAAGGGGAAATGTCCCGTGTTATTCCTTCGGGACATATCCCAAACCGTCGCCAATAGCTCATTATGTAGCTCTGTTGCGACGTTGATTCAACCAACCATGTTAAATTTCTAGTCTACGATTGGACAGTGCCGATTCATTTTTAAGTCACACTTCACCCATTCAACTACGAATGAAAACTTCACACACACGCACCAACATTAAGTTATATTAAACGTCCATTTAACGTCGCAAAGATGTCTTCATTAGCATTCCAAACTGTATATCTAGAAGACGAGAATAAAAATAATCCAAAAAGCGGACACGAACCCTCCTGGACAGAAAGATGGCTCCACCCAAGTTTCATTAAAGCGAGAGCGGCCATTATCGCTCTCTAATGTTCTCCTCTCTTGCAGAAGATGCCCCTTTTTTGTTTTAATGCTTTGTTGGGATTCCGAGGGCTGCATTTAAGTGACGCGAAAAACGCGCCCTCTCATTGGCCGAAACTTTAATAACGCCCTGTTGTATGGGGAAGATATGCTCAACCCTTTTTTTTGTGTAAGGGGGGTGGAAAGGGGGGTTAGTGTTCTAATGGTGCCGTGTTGTTTGTAACCCACCTCGTTTGGGGGCTATTGTCTGCTGATGAAAAGAGAATTTCCATCGTTTGGTAGGAACAGGTGTTGGGTTTCTTATTTGAAATGCTGTGAATGCCTTCAATTGGACGAGTACAAAATATCTCTTTTAGGTATAAAGAGCGAACTCAAGCGTGTTTTGTTGAAAATTTCTTATACCAACTGTAAAATATGCAGCTTATAATATGTGGGTTGCGAGTTCGAATATCCACTTTGTCCGTGTAGCGATTTCGTGATCGGAGGGTTGCCAGTTTCGTTCTTCGTCGTACACCAAAAACATCCGTTGTGTATAGGGGACTGATTATCGTTAAATCTGTTTAGTCCAAATGTCCCAATGACTATGTCAGTTGCGTGGAGTGCCAGCTCTGGTGTTATTCTTGTCATATAATTTACTTGAAAAATTACAAGGTAGCGTTCTCGGTAATTTCTTTTCGGATGAATCCCGAACCGTCGCTTTTATATATCTTAAATAAATGCCTATTGAATAGCTCTAGTTCAACGTTTAATCAACCAACCAACCAAAAGAACTCTAAAATTTTGCATTAAGGTACATACAACAGACACCACGGAACAACAAATTAAAAAGTACACCGTAGTTAAATACTTCACTAAAACAAAAACGTCTGTATTTTTAAGTTTTATGACCCATATTTAATTTGTAAACCTACCTTTTCAGACGAACTTGGCTTCCTGGAAGCTTTTATATTTGTAGTATACTCTTTGGTCAATGAATTTTTTATTTTCAGTTCAAACATTTTCTCGCCTGTTGACATACGATAGTTCACCACCATGATAAATAGTTTCAGCTATTTTTATATGGCAACTTATCAAATAACATTTTCTGGTTACAGGCGTATATTTGCTCTTTTTTTCCGTACTGATGAGGGAAAACTGCTTGTTATTGGAACATGAACAGTTCATATCCTCCTCTAATAGTGTATTTTACGCTCTTTATGTTAATTTGAGGAAAATAAAGCTGTAGAGCTTTTTTCACTGCAAGACATTTAAATTTATATTTCCAATACATGTATTCTATAATATTTTATAAACAAATATTATTTTAATAGGTAGAACTTTAATAAAATACCCCAATGCTTTTGATCTGAAAACTTTTCCAACGTAGAGTATTTTTAAGTATTTTAATTTTTATGTGCGTTGCTGGAAAAACTGGATATTCATGAAAGACTGACAGACGTCCAAACCAACTGGAGGGAATAGTCTTAGTGCAATATTTTCCAATACGAGATTGTAAGTCTTATACAATGTATAAAATGTACTTAAAAATAAGTACATGAACCTATTCGTTTGTAAGAGTACAATTGCATCGTAAATGAGAGACGACATACTCAAATTTAAGCAACCGTACTTTCCCAAAAATGAGCATTGCGATTTAATATTGCTAATATCAACTTCTGCTCAAGCCATATTTACAAAGCAACATGACAAACTCAAAATAGGTGTTCAGAAGATGGTTTTCCACATTTTTTGATGTCGATTGCTTATATGGAAACTGAGTTATTACGATCAATTATTTTACTTCCCATTCTTTCGGCGCACCTTTTTAAACATTACTTATGTTTATAACTTCTTCGAGTCACGGTGGTAGTACAACGGATAAGGCCCTTGATTGCGGTGCCTTAGGATCTGGGTTCGATTCAGTAAGTCTTGGTTGCAAATGTCGATATTTATTGAAAGGGATTTATAAAAGCAGCCTATGTAGGCTAACATTTGTTCTTTTTATTTATTATGCTTATTTTTGAGTACACGTCTTTTTCGAAATTGAATCTTATGTATTCGGAGCCACGATGAGTATCGAATGTAATCAAAAATAAGTACATATGACTTATTTTTGAGTACCTATTTTTAACATTGTAGGTTGGTTGAATTAACGTCACACTGAAACTGCACAGTGGGTAATTAAGACTTAGAGGATTTTTATGACACTTCTTAATTTTTGTTCTTTTAACTAATACAGAATCATCCCGTTTAAAAACTCCAGAAAACAGAGTCCGATATTTATTTCAAACCCATGCCTTCTTCAGTCAGCGTCTCGCGATTTTAAAAGAGATCTGATATAACTTAAAAGTTCAACGATCTCATTGCGTTGGTATGTGAATAATAGAAACCATCCTAACAAACCATCCAAAGACAAAAGGATCCCAAATGGGGTCCCAACAATGAAAAGCATTTCAACGCCCGTGCTGCCCATTGTCCACCTCTACAGCTTTACACATGTTGATGACCGTGCGGCGACTCTGGAATGGTACGGAATAAAAGGGTTAAAACAGGGGTGTTCTGTTAGATAAGTGCAGGGCTCTTCATGGGATATTGTTTTTGAGAACAAAAATATAATAGTTTTTAAATGAGATTTGAATCAAAATAAGATTTGGTTGAGTTAACATGGGTGGATAACAAGGATCCTTTCATTCAAAATGGTCCGCATTCTATTCTTATTGAATTAAAAGTGTGTAGCGTAAACTGTAAACTTAAATAAAAATAATTTTGATTTATAATGTATAATTATAATTTTGATTTATAATGGATAATTATAATTTTGATTTTTAATGGATAATTATAATTTTGATTTATAATGGATAATTATAATTTTGATTTATAATGGATAATTATAATTTTGATTTATAATGTATAATTATAATTTTGATTTATAATGGATAATTATAATTTTGATTTATAATGGATAATTATAATTTTGATTTATAATGGATAAAATTTTGATTTATAATAGATAAAATTCTGATTTATAATGGATAATTATAATTTTGATTTATAATGGATAATTGTAATTTTGATTTATAATGGATAATTAAAATTTTGATTTATAATGGATAATTATAATTTTGAATTATAATGGATAATTATAATTTTGATTTATAATGGATAATTATAAGCTATAGTAATTAACCGACCTGGCAAACTTAAAATAGTTGTTCAGAAGATGGGTTTTCCACATTATTTGATGTCGATTATTAAAATGGAAAGGAATTATTACAGCTCAATTATCTTATTCCCATTCTTTTGGAACACCTTTTTAAAATTTCTTCTATTTAGAACTTCTTTACGTCGCCCTGGTAGTACAACGGATAAGGCACTGGACTGTGGTGCCTGAGGATCTTGGTTCCATTTCCGATAAGTCTTGGTTTAAGTGTTAATATGTATTGGAAAAAAAAATATGAAGGCAACCAATGTAGGAAAGTAACTGCTCTTTTTTTATTAATTTTTACACATTGTACTCATATTTGAGTACAAGTCTTTTTCAAAAATGAAGCTTATGTATTCGGAGATATGATAAAGCATCGAATGCAATCAAAAATGAGTACATGTTACTAGTTTTTGAGTATTTATTTTTAACAGTGTGTCTTGGTATAAAGGTTCCGATAATAAAATCATTTTTCGAAATAACTTTACCCTTTTTGCAAAATTTGTTGGGAACTACATGTACTCAAAAGTACATGTACTTGAAAAAGATGTACTCAAAAATGAGTGTAAAGGGTGAACAATAATAAAAAAAAAAGTAATTGCTAGCCTACATAAATAACTTTCAATAAATATCGACAAATACAACTAAGACTTACAGGGAATCGAACCCAGCTCCTCAGGAATCGCAGTCCAATTCCTTATTCGTTGTACTACCAGGTCTATGTGCAGAAGTTATAAACAGAAGAAATGTTAAAAGCGCGTGCCAAAAGAATGAGAAGTAAACTAATTGAGATGTAGTAACTCAGTTTCCATTTCAGCAATCGACATCCCATAATGTGAAAATTATCTTCTGAACAACTATTTTAAATTTGTCAGGTTGCTTTGTTAAGATGGCTTGAACAGAAGGTGAGATTAGCAATGTTAAATTACACTGCTCATTTCTGGGAAAGTACGGTTACTTAAATTTGAGTACTTCATCGCTCATTTACGATGCAATTGTACTCAAAAGAAAAACAAGTAGGTTCATGTACTCATTTTTAAGTACTTTTTTTACAGTGTGTATATAAAATCATTCGTTGGTTTGCCCCCGGGCATTTTCCCTCTAAGGACAACTGCAACACATATTTCTCATGCACCAAACCAACCTTTCTCCACACACACACAAAAAAAGACATCACTGTTCCAATCTCTTTATAATCGCATTTCTCTCTCCTAGGTATTCTGAAAAGAAAATTGCAAAATCCAGTGTTGTTGCTCGCTAATGATGATACTCCTCGACGCCACGGCGATGACTTACTTAAGAAAAGACATCCCATTCCTCTTGGCCACTAACTAGATGTAGAAAAACCGGCAGCTACCCAAGACGACGTGTTTCCCACTGTACGCAAAAACAACAACAGTTTTTTTTCCTTCTGGTTTTGGTTCGGAAATTATATGTGAAGTTTTTCTCTATATAAACACCCTCCATAATGCACAGTATCTGTGAAACCGCAAATTGTTTCATGAAAGTTCGTGGGTTGTTACGGCAGTTGTTTATCTTTCAGTTTGTTAGCGTGTGGAAAAACATCTTGTCTGTAACTCAATTAGTCCTGCTTTTTCTTTTATTAAGAACATGTTTTATGGGGTTTTATTTGCTTATTTAATTCAATTCTTAAGTTGTTATTTTTATTTTTATTCTTTGGTATAAAATTAAAATCTGTGTGTTTTAGATGAGCTTGGGTTTGAAGCGTTGATGGGTTATAAGAATATTTAGTCCTGGATTAGGTAGAAAGAATAACCCATCACTGCCATGTATAACACTCTCATTTTTGAGCATTCAGCGGTCGTCAAGACTAATTTCGTCAATTTTGACAACTGAATCACTTGACTTTTGTCGGAACAAAAAGAATCTTCAAACTTTTCAACGAGAGTAATTTACTCCTATTCCTTTCCGATGGCATTACCTCAATTTTAGTTCTTATTTGTATATTACCACAATTCAAAAGAGCTTTTCTGACACTGTCAAAAGAGCGCGTGATTTCAGACCAAGAAATCTGTGGTTCGAGTCGAGCCGTTGATATTTCTTTCAAAATCGCTCTCACAGCTAACAAGTTACAGATGATTAAAATAGAGATAAAAAAAATATTTAAGTGTTATTCTCAAATAATATATTTCTTTATTTCCTAATATGATATATAATTATACTATAGTTAAATATTAATTTACTATTACTATTTACTATTAGAATTAATATTAAAATTAACAATTTGCATTCGTGTAACAGGCTTGATATTTACGTTTTTTTTTTTATGGAACAATTACATCCCGTTCCTGTTCTTTTGAAAAAGGTAATTTTTAGCGTGTTATTTTGGGTGGATAATTATAAAAATATATAAAATTTATGTGTGAAACTGAATATTAACATTAGTATACCAAATATATATTTAGTGGCTTATGACAATTGCAGCATGTCTAAAAAAAAAGTACCTGTTAGGAAATTTAATCTGAATAAAGTTTCAGATCATCAAAAAACCTGGTGCTAATAGAATAAAAAAATAATTTCTATGAAAGTTTCTGAGAAAATATTTTTTTAAACTCAAGACTTTGTTGTTTTCAATTTGAAGAACAGACAAAAAAAAACCATAACAAGAGTTAGCCCTTTGAATTCCGTGGGCGCCGCTCAGGCGACACCATAACGACTTGTTCTTTTGGTTCCCTGTTCTTTAAAATAAACGACAACAGCATGATCTTGTGTTTAAAAAACATCGATATTTTTTCAACTCGTTCTTTTACAGATCCAAAACAGATTACGTTTATTTTTTTTTCTATAAGCGTAATAAATTCTAGGGTAAAGAACATAAGGATGAATAACTGTTCCGTAGAAAGAACGGAAAAACGTTAAGACTTCTTGGAGTGCAAAGGGTTAATAAAATATCTTCTCAATAAAATTAGGGTTAATATAAATAATTTTTAATTTATCATAAAGGAAAGTGATGTTATATTTTCAGCTGGAGAATAAGTTACCGAAAGAAAAGCGTTTTATTATATTCAAGAACATGTAGTTCTCGTTAAATTTAAAGATCAGGGAACAAAAAAAACAAAGGTCGCCATTTTGGTGAGAAAGAAAACACTTGAATCCAACGGGTTAAATATACTGTAATTATTAAATGCAACACCCGCTTTTTACGAACATGTATTAAAATTCCTCTTTGACACTTTAGATGTAGTTTTTCTGCAATGTTTCATACATTGCAAAGGAAACAAGCCTCAGGAAGTGTTTCGATATGCGCTGTTTTGAATTGGAATGTCGGTGGTCAGTTAATGGTTTATTGTTTCAGTAGCCATTGTATTTGTAAAGTAACCTAAGGGGACAGCATAATTTTAGGTGACCGCAAAATAAGAAAATGCAACCTGTTAGTATTAAGAGATTCATTCAAAACATTTTCTGGTTCATTCACCATATACTTTTTTTTAGTCTAATGTATGTACAAAGTAAACTTTATATTATTAAACTTATTAACTTATTAATTGTATTAACTTATTAATTGTATTAACTTATTAAACAATGTTAACTTATTAAACAATGTTAACTTATTAAACAATGTTAACTTATTAAACTATGTTAACTTATTAAACTATGTTAACTTATTAAACTATGTTAACTTATTAAACTATGTTAACTTATTAAACTATGTTAACTTATTAAACTATGTTAACTTATTAAACTATGTTAACTTTTTAAACTATGTTAACTTATTAAACTATGTTAACTTATTAAACTATGTTAACTTATTAAAATATGTTAACTTATTAATTGTATTAACTTATTAATTGTATTAACTTATTAAACTATGTTAACTTATTAATTGTATTAACTTATTAATTGTATTAACTTATTAATTGTATTAACTTATTAATTGTATTAACTTATTAATTGTATTAACTTATTAATTGTATTAACTTATTAATTGTATTAACTTATTAAACTATGTTAACTTATTAATTGTATTAACTTATTAATTGTATTAACTTATTAAACTATGTTAACTTATAAAACTATGTTAACTTATTAAACTATGTTAACTTATTAAACTATGTTAACTTATTAAACTATGTTAACTTATTAAACTATGTTAACTTATTAATTGTATTAACTTATTAAAATATGTTAACTTATTAAACTATGTTAACTTATTAAACTATGTTAACTTATTAAACTATGTTAACTTATTAATTGTATTAACTTATTAACTGTATTAATTTATAAAAATAAACTTTATAACTTTTTAAATTTTAAAGAAATCTAGAATAACTCTAATAAAAACAAAATCGAATATAACATAAATTCAAAGTAAGAACCAGATGTCAAATTAAACAGTTTTGATGAAATTAAAAAAAAACAAGTAAAAATAATAAAAGTTATGATATTTATTAAAATTTATAAATTTTTCCGATTAAAACATTGAGTACTATAGACAAAAATAAAAATTTGGCAATTAATATTAATTATTTTTTAACATTATGCCTTACGACCATGATATATCAGAAACACATATCTTATCATGACATATCTAAAAAAAAACTTACTATTAAAAACATATTTTATATAAATATTATCCTCCCCCACCCCCCAAAAAAAGGAAATATTATGAGTTATTTTTAAAATATATTACATTTTCTATTTGTTTACTAAAAGTTTATTGATTATATTATACTTTTACTGCTTTTTTGTTAAAATTTTTAATTTGAGTTAACAATCGATTTCGTTTCGTTCATGCTTCACCGGATGTTGATATTGTTAAATAAAAACTCGTATGATAATATTTATGAAATTTTATTCCATGACATATTAGAAGGTTAAACTTGTGCCTCTGCATAAATGAATAACAGTATATTTCAAAATGGTTTTGTTTACATAAAGTTCTTAGAAACATTTAATAATTATTTTATAATAAAAATATTTTTACAAAATATTTTTAGTCTGACATGTTTGCTATTAATGCTGACTTATGACCTTGTCTATACATTTTGAAATACTGTCTGTCATTATATTTATAAATTGTCTTATATCATATATTAAAATAAATCAAACAGTTGCTTTCAACTTCACGGATGAATGGCAATCCAAATAAAGAAAAATATTATTTCGATAATCATTCATTCGTGAAGTTGAAACAGTAAACCTATGAAATGGTTAAAAATTATTTGTAGTGGATTTAAAAACAAAGAATAGATAAACACTCAAGTTTAAAGGACATACAAAATATTATTTAAAACGATTGCATAACTGTCATGTTATGTATTTAAAATTAAGTAAACAGGGCTTAACTTTATATACATGAAAATGAATTTCAATGGATACGAGGTTTCTGAACGTAATATGTCAGGAAATTAGATATTTAATTATAAAGAGTAATAAGATTTTTTTGCGATGGTTTGGATGTATCCCATTCAGCTGTAATGGTATAAAAAAAGCATTATTTTCGTAAATATACTTCGCTTATACTTTAAACAAGTCGCTTACATTTAGTAGCAACAAATAAAGTAACTAGAACGTAAACTTAAAAATATGTAGTCAAAAATATGTAAAATGTACTCGTTTTTCAGTACATTCGATGCTTGTCATGGTTTCGAATATATGTTTCATATATTCAAATGTTTATATTTCATATATATTATATTTCAAATGTTCATATGTTTCATATTTCAAAAAAGATATGTACTCAAATATGAGTACAATGAATAAAAAAAAGCAGTTGCTTGTCTATGCAGGTTGCCTTCATAAATGACTTTCAATAAATATCGACAATTACAACCAAGACTTACCGGGAATCGAACCAAGATCCCCAGTTAGTCACCGCAGTCCTGTGCCTCATCATTTACACTACCATGGCGACGTAAAGAAGTTATAAACAGAAAAAATATTAAAAACGTGTTTCAAAAGAATGGAAAGTAAGATAATTGAGTTGTAATAACTCAGTTTCCATTTCAGCAAACGGCATCAAACAATGTGGAAAACCATCTTCTGAACAACTATTTTAAGTGTGTCAGGTCGCTTTGTTAAGATGGATTGAACAGAAGCTGATATTTGTAATATTAAATCACACTGCTCATTTTGAGAAAGTACGATTACTTAAATTTGAGTAGTCTATCTACGTTATCAGTAGTCTATACAAATACTGTGTATATAATATATTTACAATTATTAATGATTTGTGATGGTTTATAAAGAAAATTAATAATAAGGTTCATTGTATTTATAATTACTAAATCAGTAATAAAAATATTATGAAGTAGCAGATAATAGCATCCTATAGTATTGATATTAAATGTGGTTAACTATTCAAAAACTTAAGAATGAATATAAAAACTTAACTTTTATTTAAAAAGAACTCCAACAAAAAATCCACAAAACCTTTTCATTTTCAAAATTACACAGTTCAGAAATCAGCCCACCACCAAAAATTAACCCTCTCTCCAAAAAAAAAAAAAACTTTTTGTGCACTTCTTTTCCGTATTTTATTAAGAAGAAAAAACTCGTCTTTAAGGCGCTATTTACGAAAACCGATCCAAGGGAAGCATTGACCGCAACGGAACCTTCCCACTTTTTTATGCCGCTCTCCGAACGACCTCTCGCGGCTGTCGCGCCCACCTGTTTCCCCCTTCGACCACCGAAGCAAGGGGACTCAGGGGCCCGGCCCACGCCGCCCTATCAACGCCCTTGACGCCGTAATGCAAGCCCTCAGCTGCCGCTTGCGTCTCAGCGAAATGCCATATCATTACTTTTGACCAGAGATGTAAAAGAGATTTTTTTCCTACATTGGTTCGATGCCTTTGGGATTTTTTTTTTATTGTGTACCGTTTCCATCGAGTCTCCCTGTTCCGAGGTGGAGTTTTAAAACTTCTTTGTAATCAATAGACGTTTTTTTTAAAAAAAGATTTTAACTTTTTTTTGTTGTTCCGTGTATTTAGTTGGACGCAGATGCTTTTCAGGATCTGTTAGTTGCGGTGGGATTTATCTTTGAGGTAAGTTTGGTGTAAGAACCACTGATGGAATCAGAAGTTTACATTATTGTATTTCTATTCAGTATACTTTATCGAATTTCTATAATTTAATTTTAACTACAATTTTTTTAAACTTTTAATTTTTGTAATTAAAATGTGTTTTATGCTACATAGAATATTTCTTACAATGTATTTTATAGATAAATATTTATATGTTCTCAGTTTTAAATTAAGTGTTTTTATATTAAAAATATATTGCTAATATTTAGTTATATATACTTGTAAATAATATGGCTTTCTATGATAGAATTACCCATTTCTTCACTAAATTACTTATTATATTACTAGAATATATATTACTTTACTTAAAAAATCATTGCTTTTCTTGCTTTACTATGTTCTACAGTAGCATATCAATTTATTTACTA
Source organism: Troglohyphantes excavatus (assembly GCA_963932185.1). NCBI lineage: Eukaryota > Metazoa > Arthropoda > Arachnida > Araneae > Linyphiidae > Troglohyphantes > Troglohyphantes excavatus. The sequence continues at coordinate 62,785,838 of OZ010671.1, read as the reverse complement.
AAATGTACCTAACTAGAATATTCATTACTTTACTAAAAAAAATTATTTCCTATAATACCTTCTATTTTACTAGAATACTCATTGCTTTACTATAATATTTATTGTTTTACTATAATACTGCATGTTTTACTAAAGTACTGATACCTTTCTAATTTCTTGCAATAATCTTTATAATTCAAAGCTTTTTTTTGTATGTGGAAAAGATACTAATTCCATAGTTAGAAAAAAATGTTTTATCCTGATCCGTTAAAAATTGTAAACATATCCTTTCAGTCAATACTAAATGCACAGAACTCGCCAACAGTTAATAGAAAAAAATATCTTTAAAATATCTGTATATGAATTCTGAATGTATAGGAAAGTTATTTGAAAATTTTAAAAGTATCATACAATAACAACTGTTTAAAAAGTTACTTTAATTTTTTTATTATACCTGCAATAAATGTCATGAGATATAAATCTATTTAGTGTGTATTTTTTAAATATTTAAAAAAAAATTAAACTATTCGAAATGTATTTAAAATAATTTAAAGCCATTGGATCAAAAAAAAACTTATAAAATAAATTTTTAAACAAAAAAAATCAAAGAAAGATGGATTTTTAAAACATTTATAATTGCCTGCATTTTTTGCAGTAAAATTTTCTTTTGTAAATGAAAGTCAAGTTAATTTTTTTAATTTATACCTTGCAAAAGTAAAACCAACAGCCCTATTTCAAAAATATAATTTACAGAAATGTTTTAAAAGAATATAACACTTTTAAATATGCATTAAGTGTTTTTTTAAGCTTCCAGATTACATTATTTTTAATCATTATATTATTTTAAGTATCAATTTTTATATGGGATTAATTTCAGTAACGAATAAATATAGAATAAACTCCAAACAACAATACCTTTTACATACGTTTTTATTATTTTGTATTAAGTATTTTTATATTATTTAAAGATATAAATAATTATTATGCTACTGGTTTTTTAACTTTAATAAATACCTGAATGCTTATTAAATAGTGAAAAGTTTAAATGCAAAATGTGTGGCTTTATTTTTTTTATTTATAAACTAAATATTTAATATGTTTATTATACATTCCTTTATTTATTACTTTACTTATTATATATATTTTTTATAGTATTGTAATACAAATAAATAATAAAATTTGGTTTTAGTTATTATTATAATTATTAAAGAAAGCTTTGTTTATATTTAAATGTTTGTCTTATGCGAGTGTTAGTCTATCAAAATCATTGAACATAATAAAAGTAGAAAAACTCGATGTTATTCGACGCACCGCAAAATATATTAACAAGTTATATATTACATATAACATAAACTTATTGTTAAAATATGTTATATTAATTTATGATAAAAATATATTTCATTTTAAATAGTTAATTTGTTTTAAACGGGAGTTTAACTGTTATAATAAAAACTTTGTTATTTCTGTAATGTATATCATAATTTTATCTTAAAACTTGTACTTACTGAAAAATTTAAAAACTGTGTAAAATTAATAGCAGTTTTCTTTTGAGTCAACTACTTTTATAAAATTTAGTCTAAATTTAAAGTTTTAATGTATTTCTTAAAAGTATCAAATGGCTAAATCAATTAACTTAGTACAGTTTGAAAAGCGTTAGAACTATTTTAAAAGTTTTATATTGTTTTTATTCGAATATTGCTAAAAGATATAGCCGAAATTTTTATCATTATTATTGGCTAACTCATTATTAAGACAATTATTTAAAAAATATTCTAAATATTTTGTAAATTCGTTAAACATTTTAACATTAAAACAATTATTTATATATTTTTAAATTATTTATGTATTTTAAAATTAATTAATAAATAATTTTTAAATTAATTAGAATGCAATATTGTATTTTGTCTTAATTTCTTTTGGTTTAATTACTGTCAAAGCAAAATAGCACTTAATTTGTTTATACACTTACTGACTTTTACATAAGGGATACTAAATAAAAGCAAATACATTTATTGCAAATCATAGTGCAGGAAAATTTCCAATTATTCTAAATTATTTTAATTTGTAACTAATGTAAAAATAATTTTAAAATATACTAAAAGCTATTTTTTTATATTTGTTAAACATTTTAGAGAATTTACAAAAACAAATTTCAAATGATTTTTTTTTTAAATAAATATTTTATTATTTTTGCAAACTGTAATGATAGAAATTTCAGCTATATTTATAGCAATATTCGAACCAAAACAATACGAGATTTTCAAAATTGTTAAAATAGTTCTAATTTAGCAACACTTTTAACCAATGACAACTTTTAATAAATGTTTTTAAACTTTAAACCTAGACTATATCAATTTATCAACCAATACATATTGAAATATCAATTGCACTCAATTCACGAAACTCAATGCTAATTTAAGCTATACGTAAGCACCAGATATCGAAAACATTTCAACGGTGAGACTAAATAATTCTTGCCGAGCATCTCTTCAGAATTCTGGGATAAACGAAATACATTCCACCGCGGTTTTACTTCTTTTCCCCAACACTAATTCGCAAAAAGAAAATCAAAACCATTAAAAGATATTTCAATAAACACATTTCCCTGACCTCAAATTAACAGTCTTATCTCCAATAAAATCTATTAGGATTAAAATGAAATTACGATTGTAATAGAAATATATCGATTATTTATGCAAATTCGCGCGGAGGGAAGGCAAATGGAGAATGGTTATTGTCTGTTGCGCAAAAAACTGTAAAAAGAGAAGTGAAAGTAGTAGTTATTAATTACATTAACTTCTTAATGATGCTATTGGCGGTTATTATGGAATTACGTCATTGCAAAGGAAAGTAATTGGCCTTTTACACAATCGTTTGGTTAATTATTTTCAAGGAAATACGCGTTATATTCCACTTTTAAATGCATAATTGCGAAAGGAAGAGATTACGCATTTTATAGTTTATTATAAATGTGAGATTTGAGCACAATCCAATGATAATTTGTTTTGAACTGTTAAAACGACTGCAATGTTCTTATGAATATCTTCGAAGCTTAAAAACTGCCATAGCACATTTGAAAAACTAAAATAAAAATTGAACTTCTATAGAATTGAATAGTTTATTTCAGATACCCACTAAGTGTTTTTTTGTTGTTGTTGTTGGAACAAAGAAAAACATTATATTTTTGATATATAGATTTTGGCTTACAAAAATTCACAGTTTATTTAACACCTTTTCGAAGTGCATGTTGCCTGTAATTAAATTATAATATTTATTCCTTACTTTTAAATTAAAAAAAAAGATTGTATTTAGCGGGTTTTTTCAATGAAATACGTTTTTATTATAAAAACGTACGCTTTTAAAGTTAATTTGGCAGTTGATGGGATTTTGAACATTTTATTTCCGTAAGAAGCAAATAAATTCCAACACAAAGTTTAATTTCAGAAACTCGTCAACAGACGATTCAATTTTGAATTCACGCTATATGTCCACACCATTCTAATGTCGCTTGTCGGGTTTCTACACTAAAATTATGTGTTTACAATATAAAATTTTAATTTCGTAAAGAAATAAAACTGTAAAGAAAATGTCAGTTAAAGGATTTTGAAATATATGATTCCATTGCAAGTAATATATTTTGAGCATTTTTATGCAGGCAATATTTGGATTGTAGTAAAAATATTTTTTATTATATTAATAATGAAGTCTAAAAGTTTTAGAGTGTATTATATTTTCGTGCAAAATATTGAGCTATGCTTAAGCTAATGACTAATAAAGTTTTTAACATCTAGCTCAGAAACACGCATATATAACTTAATTTGTGAAACTTACCTTCTAGTTAGAAAAGGTTTTCACCACTTCATTGGTGACCCAGACGTGAAACCTAATAGAATAATTTTTTTTAAAGTACATTTTAAGGAAATAATTTAATAAATACTGAAAGTTATCTTTTGAAATGATTTTCCCGTGTAATTCTGTAATTTATTTTAACGTCAGTTGTAATATATTCGTTTAAAGAGGGTTTTATAAAACATATTCATTAAATAAACTCCAGAAGCATTCGTTATAACTAAATAAAAATTATTTAAAGAAAAACTTAGTTTATTACAATTAGAGGATTCTTCCTTGTTGTATGATAAAATATCTTTCAGCAGTAAAATATCATTTATTTTAGCAATATATAAAAATTAAAGCTGAGGAATTCTACCATTTATATAGAAAATCCTTTTAAATATTTCAGGACTATAAATTTTAATAATTCTTTACATTTAAAATCATTTGTACAATGTAATGTATATTGTAATATAGCCTATATCTTCTCCGAGAATTTAGTAAAAATATTAACTTTCATTTATATTTAGGTTCAAGAAGTTCAAAACAATTTCTCATATTAATTACAATAGTTCACATTTTAATTTAAATAATTATAGATATAATTTATAAAATCAAATTCTATCTTCATTTGCAGAGGAGTTACTTGCAAATATACCAGACGTCACTCATTTTAACAACAAAATTTTAATTTATTTTCGTCTTTGGCATTTTCGGTTTTGGGTTAATTTATATGCACGAAATATTTTATATGAATAGCAATCATTTTAATATTTCATAATGTCCTGATTTTTTGACAAAAAATCGGGATAAAGCATAAACATTATTTAAAAAAATGCTTACAGCAATGTGTCAAGTGATTAAATGAATGATAAAAAGTTTGTCAATCGGTATTTGCATTGTTATGTCCTACATTTTCTGTGATATTTTTTTATATTTATGAAAGAAAATACGTGGTATTTACATTACACAAGTTCAATTGATAAAATTAACTTAATTTAATAAAAATATTTAAGAGGAAATTTTTTGTATTATTGAAACTAATAGATTTATTTTAAATATAATTATATTCAATTTAAAGAAAAAATATATAAATTAATTGGATTAAAGAACCCCAAAGTAAATTGTTTTAACTTATTTTAATTTTTTTAATAAGTTATCGAAGAGTTATTTTAGTTTTAGTTAATAGACGTTGCTATGCACTCTGCTGTTAAACTAATATCATTTCCAACTCTAAATACAAATTTTGAAAACCTGGTGTTAAGAAGCAGAGTCTATTGCCCCATATGTGCACAGTACATATTCGATAACTTTTGAACATTCGTTGTACTCTAAATGTAATATTTTAGAGCGTACTAAAACAATGAAAATTTGATTTAAATGAATAAAATATGTGATAAATATAAAGTATATATTTCACAGCTTAACATCCAAAAAGTGAGCTGAATAAAATGAGATATTGTCAATGTGTAATTCTCTGAAATAAGTCAAAATAACCTTCCCTAAACCATCTTATTCTTATAAATCTTAATATTTATCGAAACTTTTCATTTCATTTATTACAACTCGTAGTATAACATACTATAAACTGTAATTGCAGTAATCTAATGTCTTTTAAAATACAAAAATAATATGAATTTTCGCACGAAATTTTCTTTCAAAACAATTCAAAAGGTATTTTTCAAAACTTGTTTCTGTTTCATTTTCCTTTGATGTCGTATAAAAGTGAAGAATGCTTAACTTACGATGGATGTACATTGTACAAGTGGGAACAACTAGAGGCAGTAAAACGTAACATTTTTATATTATATAATATTAAACAATTATTAGACAATACATTAAAACGTATGAGGCGTACAGTTAAAAAGCTTAACTGATCTAACATTTTGAAATCTGAACAAAACATGTTTAGTTTTCCAATACAAATGTTAATTCATTAAAATAATGTTTTGTTAAGTAACTATTAGTAGTCATTCCAAAACCTACATTTTTGTTTCAAAACCATTCTTTTTCATGTCATACTATCAATATTTGAGTAATCCAGTATATAATCAATACGAGTATATGTTTTTTTAAAACTTGTCAACTCCTCAAAACGCTCTATTGAGTTGTCAGATTTTGACAGTATTAAACTTTTTGCAGATGAAAGTGGCTAGTTAAAACAAAATTAATATAGCATGATAGGTATGTTGGGTAATTGATGGTTTAAAACTAATGAAGTAAGAAATATATAGCGAATGCATTTAATATTTTCAGTTGTTGGACATTATTTTCTACTACCTCCGAATATGGTATTCGGCAGCATTGATTAAAAGTAGGGTGTAATGTTAGAATAATGTACAAAATTAACTAAAATCTTTGTTTCGGCCTTTTATAGAAAGATAAGTTGTATGTTTATATATTTGTATCTGTATTCATTTGCTATGTACAAAGCCAATGTATTACGAGATATCTGTAGAAAAATTATTAAATAATATTTTTTTCTTTCATACTTCATTTTATTAGGTACATGCAAACTATAATTTTCAATGATATTGTTTATGTTTTTCCAATTGGAGCTTGTCTCAATCGCTGTTTTTACATCCTAATTCCACAATTAATGCCTTTATTTTTGCTATCAAATTTTGAAACATATACAATCAAACCGGTAAAGAAATGTCTGGTAATTCATGTCAAAGACGACTGCTGAATCACGACGCAATAATGGTCAGTAAAATTCTCAAGAATCATTTACTACACAAATTTGTTTTTTGATACTTATTGATGAGAGATTAAGTTTTAAGCTGATGCCATAACGTCAACAACAGGAATAGAAGGCGAACTATTTAAATAACATTATTATTACATTTAATGAGAATTTAAGAACATTTCAGAACATTTAAGAACATTACATTTAACTATCGTAAACTCACCTATAATAATATAGTTTTAAAGATTTCGTAACTAGTTATATTTGTGAAAATATGCATGGTTACATATATTTTCTTAAGATTTAATTCGAGTGAATGAGCTTATGTTTATCAAAGCTTATTCAACGAGGTTCTCAATCTGCACCAGCTTCAGTTTACTGTCAATTTTAGTTCTCCATCCTAATGCATCCGAAAATAAACTAAAGATCATTTGTATGGTAAGTATTTGTTTTAAACTAAAGAGGGTTTACAGAGACAAATTTAGAATGTAAACGATGAACATATGTTTTTTAAATTTAATTAGTAATGTATGGTATCAGACTGCAGTGCAGTTCTAGTGGTTAACTAGAGCCGAAATGTGTAATTTTTTTACTATAATACTATAGCATTAAAAAGGATAGAAACAATTCAACTTGTTAACACACAATGTCTTAACAAGTTTCTATAACTCCCCATCAAAATACATGAATTTGTAGCGCAGTGCGTTGGACAGTCACCCGGAATCGAACCCAGGACGTTTTGTATGCTACGCCGATACCTTAACTATCAGACAGAAGTAATTACTCATGCCCGAATGAAAGTATCAAGTATTTAAAGTGGCCACTATTAATTTTTCTGGAAGCGGTTAACTAACTTTTGATGATGAAACTACAAAATTCCACTTCATTTGTTTGCAGTATTGTCTAACACTATTGATTCAATTTAGATATAGAATCGTGTATATGTGTTCCACTGAACTCTAATGTGGTTCAAATTTGCTGGGATTCAGCAAAAGGTAGATGGCATTTGAAATTAAAGTTTTTAAAGCATTTTACCTCTTTGGGCCTATTATAGGTAAACTTCAATGGTATCATACTTAGGGAATACATAAAAATATATTATTTTATCATTAACGAAACACTCATTAAGACAATTTTCGAGCAATACCCAAAACCCTTTACTTAGAAAGAGAAGCTTAGTTTTTTTCACATTCTAACTAGGTTGGTTTGGTTTGGTTTGGTTTGGTTAATTAACGTCGCACTAGAGCTGCACAGTGGGCTATTGGCGACGGTTCGGGGTCTATCTCGAAGGAAAGACCCGGGAACACATACACATTCACACACACATTCATACATGCACCTCGTTATTTTAGAACCATGGTCAGTTGACGAGGAAACACCTGAACTGGCACCCAACGCCTTCAATAGACGTCGGGACTTTGGACCCCGATCAGATGGATCGTGCACCAGTCCCGTATACACGCCAGTATAATTTGTTGGATATTCTGTACGACTTTCTAGTATTTTTGTAGCGACGCTGGCAACCCTCCGATCGCAAGTTCACTACTTTTTTACTTTTCTATGTCAAGTCCATTTCACGGATTCGAACCACCAATACTCTGATTAGTAGCTGAACGCCTTACCAACTGAGCAACTGGGGGCTCCATTCTAACTAGGAAGTAAGATAATTGAGCTATAATAACTTAGTTTCAGTTTAAGCAACCTATTTTCAAATAATGTGGAAAGCCATCTTCGGTTTATTTATTATCTACTGTTTGTTTTTAAGAAAGTCACATAGACCAGTAACGTACTAAAAGTTGGTTGTTATAGCAGTATCCATTCTTGAGATATCGTGTTCACAAATACACGCTCTTCATTAAAAAACACTTTTGGACTCAGTGGACCTCAAAGTCTGCGAAAACAATGATAAACCACAAAATTCACTCTTAAACAATGGGTTCATTACTCATATTTTGTAACAAGAAGTAAAATGAAACGATTTACATTAAAAAAATTCAAAAATTTAAAACTCACATCCTTAAAACTCGAAGAGAAGAAGTGAATTAATGTAGTGCGGCTCCAGCTAAATGGCATCAGTAAAGTCACATTATTTGCATGGTTTAAATATGCAATTGGTCAACTCTAACTCGTTGTTTGATTCGCCGAAACCAGTTTACCAGGTTTTACTCACATCCAATGACTGAGAGACATACTATAGGTCTTCTTCATTTACCAATATTAAGTTTTAAAAAATAAATTATTTAAAAAAATAAACAATATATTTCATTGTTAAAAGTAAGAATTCAAAAATAAGTCAAATGTACTCATTTTTGACTACATTCGATGCTTATCATAGCTCCGAATACTTAGTTTCATTTTTGAAAAATACATGTACTCAAAAATGAGTACAATGAGTAAAAATAAATAAAAGAGTGCAGTAGCTTGCCTACATATTGAAATTGATTTAGGAAGGCAGTCTATAAGTATCAACAATTACACCCAAGAATTACCGGGAATCGAACCCAGATCTGTAAGCAAAGCTGTCCAGAGTCTTATCCGTTAAACTACCAGGGCGATGGGAAGAAGGTATAAACATAAGTACTGTTAAAAAGGATTCTGCCAAAAAAAACGCGAAATAAGATAATTCAATTGTAATAACTCAGTTTCCATTTCAGCAATCGACATCAAATAATGTGGAAAAACCATCATCTAAAAAAACTATTTTAAGTTTGTCAGGTGGCTTTGTTAAGATGGCCTGAACAGAAGCTCAGATTAGCAATATTAAATCACACTGCTCGTTGGGAAAGTACGGTTACTTAAATTTGATTACGTCATCACTCATTTACGATGCAATTGTACTAAAAATAAAACGAGTACGTTCATGTACTCATTTTTAAGCATCTTTTTTTTACAGTGTTCTGGAACTTCAAATTTCAATTCAAGTATTTTTAAAACGCACTAATACTTCACCATCGAAATGTAAGCAACAAAACTCTAAGCAAAAGTGACTTCGAAAACTATTTCCTGGATTTTACAGTTTACCGGCATCGGTGAACAAGAACTAATGAAACTCAATGCATGTTATGGCAGAGTGGATCGTTACAAAAAAAATTGCCCTTATTATCTACCATTAATATGATGGAATTATACTTTGAAAGCCAATGATGAGCTATTTTTAAGCATAGATGACTAGTTTTGAACATAATTGGTGGTTGCAAGAATTATAGAAAATTGTGTTTAAGGATTAAGTTTCGAATGTAAATGGTTGAACACAATTTTAAACATTACACTTAAAACAAAAGTTTCTTGTCATTTTTCAGAGATTGCAATTTTTAAAAATTGAACATTATTATTATTTTATGGTAATTCCAAAATTGACAGATATATTTTAAAATGTTATTTTGAGAATAAAAGCTAATCATATTTTAGGATATAAGGTCGATTTTTTGTTCAACAATTCTTATTTACAACTACAGTAGACTAAAACAGAGCTAAAATTGACTGTTTTGCTTATTCTAGAAGATACAAATCACGTGGTTATGCTGTTTAATACATTAATTCCACCCCCTATGAACGCATTAAATATGCTGTGCTTTATTTTAATATTTTATACCCTTTGACATTCAATTTCGTATCGAACCAGGCCAGATTTATGTCAATCGTGGGCTATTTTCCAAGAAGTTATGGTGTTGCAATGTATCATCCTAAAAGCGTAATATATTGTTTATACCCTGATACTCCTTGTAGCAAATTTTCAATTTGTCATATTTTTTATTCAGCAGATTTTAGAAATTAAAGGTTGCAAATGAGACCATTCCAACAGAAAGAATATGCACAAGCTGTTACGACTGAATTCACGGATCACCCATCATGCACCATACGGGCTTTGCTTTATTTTCATATTTTACATGCATCTGCGCCTAATTTCCTTTCGAACGAGATCAAATTTACGTCAATCGTGCTATTTTTCTAGAAGTTAAAGTGTCGCAAGGGATCTCCTTAACAGCGTAACAGGATGTTAATATCCTGATATTCCATGCAGCTAATTTTGAAGACACTTCACTTTAAAATATCTTCGAGCATGGATCCCTCATAGTAGAGAAATCATAAGGTTATAATCTCTCTAACATCAAAGCGAGGCCAACATGTATGGCCTCAGACACGTGGTTTACTACGTCATCCATTCATAATTTTTTTCTTGTTCATTCATAAGAACATCCTGTACTTCATGAAGTAACACATTTACTATTATTTCCAAATCACAAGTCAATCGCGAACGTTTTTTGATTCATAAATTCTAAAAGGAAGTCACGTGTCTGGTGACATCAGGTCTGAGATGTTTGCATCACGATGATGACGTCATATTCGCTCTACTAAAGTTCATTCATGCTCGAAGTAAAACATAAACACTTCGGACGAAAGTTTAAACATAAATACATCACAAAATGCGAAAATATAGTATCTTAGCAGAAAAGCTTTCTGTACAACTCAAGTAAAAAACATTGCAATCTGATCAATTCACTTGAAGTTTGCGGATAAAATTGATATCTTCAAATCAGGAGAAATATTAAAATACTCGATCGAGAGTTACCCATGAAATCTGTAACTTGAAATTTGCGACTCTCTTCTATGACGTCATCAAAATGGCGGTGAAATTAATTCAAATGTCATATATCTGTAAATACTTGACCGGTTTGCATGGAATTTAGATTAATATTTACAGATTAGGGCATAAATGTATTAAGTATTCAAGAAAACGCGCATACTCAACACATCTATGTACTTATATATTGGTTTGTTTTGTAAGAAATAAGTGTTTAGTTTAAAGGTTTTTTTGGTTTGGTTTTGTTAATTAACGTCGCACTAGAGCTGCACAGTGGGCTATTGGCGACGGTTCGGGGTCAATCTCGAAGGAAAGACCCGGGAACACATACACATTCACACACACATTCATACATGCACCTCGTTATTTTAGAACCATGGTCAGATGACGAGGAAACACCTGAACTGGCACCCAACGCCTTCAATAGACGTCGGGACTTTGGACCCCGATCAGATGTATCGTGCACCAGTCCCGTATACACGCCAGTATAATTTGTTGGATATTCTGGACGACTTTCTGTATTTTTGTAGCGAAGCTGGCAACCCTCCGATCGCAAGATCACTACTTTTTTACTTTTCTATGTCAAGTCCATTGCACGGATTCGAACCACCAATCCTCTGATTAGTAGCTGAACGCCTTACCAACTGAGCAACTGGGGCTCGAAAGGTTTTTTTTTAAATTTCTTTTTATATATACAAAATTTTATATATATATGGAGAAAGTATTAAAGCTATGTAATTCCTATATGAGTTATCCAGTTGTAGTATTTACATGACGATATATATTTTTGCTTATTTGCAACATTAACATATATACAAGACCGTTGTTGCAGATGTTTATATTATTTGAAACGAACCAAACCAAAAATATTTGTAATAATTTTCTTTCAATCTAAATAATAACTTATGAGCGTATTTTTCAAGTTTATATTCAAATCATTATTCGCAGAAACATTTCATTTAATGTGTTCCAAGAACCATCATCTCCTACATGACGAATGTTTACTTAAGTTTAAATGACTTTTTAATCTCATTAACTTTAATAACTCAAGAGTTTTTAGCAGAGAATATATCAAATAAATTATAAATATTATAATTTAATAATGTGTCGGTTGAGTCCCTAAGCACTACTTTTAAAAAGCATATAGAAATTATTTAAACTAAAAAAATAACTGTTTACATTAGTTTTAATTCCATAGTTGTTAAATTAATTCAAATGGGAAAAGTTCAAGGAAATTAAGCCGGTTTCAACTGAAAACTGACCAAATATGTCCTTTATTTAGTATGACAACATAACTTTAAAACCTAGATAAAAAAATTTACTTAATGTTCTATAGCTCAGTTAAACATCAATTCATGTTTTGAAGAAAAAAACCTTTACTCAAAAGTTCTTATAGACCAATATTCAAAATGAAGGCTAACGTCAATTTTGTTGTTGGTATAATACAGAAAGTAAAAAACTGAATTCTTTTAATATATCCTTGATACATGAAAAGTTCAATTAATGATTACAACGAAACTCGAAAGTTATTACAGTTTTAAAGAACTTAAAAATTTAAATACATCGTTTTAAAAGATATTTTTATTGTAAAAATAAATTACGAGTAACATGACAAGAACTATCACTAGATAATTTAAAATATATTTAATACGTTATTGGTTTTTACATTAAAATATAGGAAAAAAATATATAGTTTTGGAGTTAATACTTTATTTTAGGTATTTACAGCTTTGCTAAAAGAATAATTATTTAAACTTTACAACAACAAAAATCTGAAATACGCTCCAATTGATTGTTTTTGTATAACAGAGAAAATGTGTTATATTTTATTTAATATAATTTAAGATGTATGGTAATTTTGATGTAGACAATTTGATTTTGTACGGAAACTTTACTATTAGTTATATATTAGAAATCTTTCGTTTGAAATGTTTTCTTTAAAATGAAATGTAAACTTAATACCAGAAAAAAACACAATTACAAATGTATTAAAGTTTCTTTTGATGCTCAATGAATTAACCAAACTTAACAATGTATGTAAGATAAAATCTCGTCTTATAGGACATTGCGTTAAGAATTTTAAAATACAAATACAACTTTAAAATACGCAATAAAAATACATCAAATCTGGACATGTTTCAGGAGATACATCTCCCTTCATCAGCAGAAAATGAAAAGCTAAAAAAGCTTTTCATTTTCTGCTGATGAAGGGAGATGTATCTCCCGAAACATGTCCAGATTTGATGAATTTTTATTGCGTATTTTAACGTTTGTATATTTGTATTTTAAAATAACAATGTATGTGTCTAATTTCTTAAATATGTTGTAGAATCCAAAGTAAATATCCCGAAACATATTTAGTCACCTCATACTCCTCAATTTATTTTACTTTCTACCGGGTTCATCTGAAAATCGTTTCCAACGCCATTGTTTCAGCTCCCCTTTCAGTAGAGAACAACACTCTTTTAACCAGACTAAAAACCCAGCATTCGAGCATACAAATATCACTTCCCTTTGTTCCCTGTTCCATAAATTCTATGAATCTTCTTCACTGAAACACCAGTAATTCCTCTTCGAACTAGGAATTACCCCGAATGAAATGCAAGAAGGAAAGAGACACTGTCAGTCGCTGAACCTGAAGCTGAGAATTTTTTTTGGCGTGCTTGTCATCGGATTATTGAATTTCTGATACGCTCGACGCGTTGTTGACATTCCTTGAAGAGTGTCGTGTCAGAGCGTCGTTTATTTTGACGCATCCGTTTTCTGCTGGGACGCTGCAATTACCGAGGGTCTTTTATTAATAAATTGGGAGGAATTTTTAAGCAGGTGTTTTGTACCGTGGGCGTCGAAAACAACAGCTGTTGTCGCGAAACTACTTGTAACGTAACTGCTCTCAAGCACGCTGTTTGGGTAATGCGTGATGTTGGTTTTAAAAATTATTAGCGAAATTGTTGTTTTTGACGTTAAATTAATATTTAAGAAGTATGTGCCTATTAAAATTTTCGTCGAAATGATAAAAACCTTCTGTCATGATTTTTCCCATTAAATTTACGAAACGACGAAATCTTTTTAAAGAATTGCAAGCACTTGGTAACCAAACAAATTTCATTATTATAACAAAAAGCAAACGTTAAGAAGTGTTCTCCATATTTGTTTAAACAAGTGTAAATTTGGTGGTATATTGGCTTCGGTATTTCTTGAAAAAATGTAACTATTTAAATTTTAATCGTTTTGTTTTCAATTTTAATATGAAATTAACACCATGAGTTTTAATATAGATTTTTTTTGGAAATTAAATAAAATTTAATACTAGAAAAACTTCCCGGCACTGCTTGGGGCTTAATCCATTAAAGTATAAAACAAAACTGTTGATTTTCATTATAATATGATTTTACATTATTCACTCTATTGTCGATATATCTTTAAATCTTTAACCCTTTTCAAATTTTATATATATAATATATATATATATATATACACTTGAAACTTGACGACCATAAAAAGCAGCTTTTATTATATTTAAAATAGATTACTTTGCGAACTCAAAAATTAAATAAAATAGTTTTATGAACTCATAATAAAAGTATCAAAAGAGTAGTAAACTTTTTTTTAATTACTATTTTTCTAAAGCTCTGAAATCCCTTTATAATGAAAATACTTCAGTCTGACTATCATTTTTTAACATTCTGCAATATTCAAGGTTGCTTTCTTCATTTTTGACAATTTCTACGTCATTGAATCCCTTGACTTCTGACGAGACAAGAATCTTAAAATTTTTAACGAAAGTTATTGACTCTAATTTATTTCCGGTGGTATCAGTTCATTCGGATCCAATTTTGGTTCTTATATGTATTCTGCAAAATTCAAACGAGCTGTTCTGGCACGGCCTTCGAGCATGGATCCTTTATAGTAGAGTAAACATAATGTTATGATCTCGCTAACATCCAAGTGAGGCCAACATGTATGGCCTCAGACACGTGGTCAATTGCGTCATTCCATTCATACATTTTCACTGTTACACATTTCCCAATTCATCAGCCAATCGCGAGTATTTTTTAATTCATAATTTTGAAAAGAAGTCACGTGTTTGAGGCCATCCGGTCTGAGATGTTGGTTTCACGATTATGACGTCATATTCGCTCTACTACAGTCCATTCATGCTCGAAGGGCACTGCCGATACCTCCCATGACTTCGGGCCAACAGATCCCTGGTTCAAGTTAAGCTGTCGATTTATACTTAAAATCGTCCTCATTTTCGACGAAATAAAATCACGAAGACAAAAAAACGGCACAGTTAATTTTCTTCGCTTGACGAATCATTGAATCAGAACATTTAGCAAGCATTTGTTTCGCCAAAAATGAGCCCCAGTTGCTCAGTGGATAAATGCGTTCAGCTACTAATCAGAGGATTGGTGGTTCGAATCCGTGCGATGGACTTGACAAAGAAAAGTAAAAAAGTAGTGATCTTGCGATCGGAGGGTTGCCAGCTTCGCTACAAAAAATACTAGAAAGTCGTCCAGAATATCCAACAAATTATACTGGCGTGTATACGGGACTGCTGCACGATACATCTGATCGGGGTTCCATGTCTTGATGCCTATTGAGGTTGCGTCGGGTGCCAGCTCAGGTGTTGTCCTCGTCATCTGACCATGGTTCAAAAATACGAGGCATCGTTCCCGGGTCTTTCCTTCGAGATAGGCCCCGAACCATCGCCAATAGCCCACTGTGCAGCTCTAGTGCGACGTTAATTAAACTTGTTTGTCTGTTTTGTTAATTAACGTCGCACTAGAGCTGCACAGTGGGCTATTGGCAACGGTTCGGGGTCAATCTCGAAGGAAAGACCCGGGAACACATTCACACACACATTCATACATGCACCTCGTTATTTTAGAACCATGGTCAGATAATGAGGAAACATCTGAACGACGTTAATTAAACAAACAAACAGTTTCGCCAAAAATGACAGAAGTTCTTTTAAAAAAATTATCATGTATCTTGAGCAGTGTACTTTCATTTTTCTTTGAAAAAACTTACCTTGAACTTTCCAGCAATCAATTCCGAGAAATCTAATCCCAAAAAGTGACAATGACGAAAACAAATCGTTGATTACTAATTTCCCAGAAAAAGTAAATGGAAAAACCTTAGCCCCAATACAGCTTTTCATCCCCCCGTGAACACATGGTCTCTGTTGCCCATCCAGAGCCCTAACCCTACCGGAAACGGGGACAGCGTCGCCTTAATTTATTTAAAATTACAGTCATCGGAGCGCCGCGTGTGGTCAGTAATTTGAGGGTGGTCAGCCGACCCTCCGTGGGAGGAGGGGAGGAGGAAATGACCGCTTGACCCCCCTGTGGGAACAGGGGGCGAGATGAGTTGCGTTTCCTTTCGAGAAACTTGTAATTATGGTTGGAGGGACAGATTTCGCTTTAGGTGTATCGACGGCTTAGTAAAGTTGCACAATGGGCTATTGGCGATCGATCCTAAAAGTAAGATGAAATAGAATGGATTTTTGTTTTTGGTTTTGGTTAATTAACGTCGCACTACAGCTGTACAGTGGGCTATTGGCGACAGTTCGGGGTCTATTTCGAAGGAAAGACCCGGGAACACATACACATTCACACACACATTCATACATGCACCTCGTTATTTTAGAACCATGGTCAGATGACGGGGAAACACCTGAACTGGCACCCAACGCCTTCAATAGATGTCGGGACTTTGGACCCCGATCAGATTGATCGTGCACCAGTCCCGTATACACGCCAGTATAATTTGTTGGATATTCTGGACGACTTTCTAGTATTTTTGTAGCGAAGCTGGCAACCCTCCGACGGCAAGATCACTACTTTTTACTTTTCTATATCAAGTCCATTGCACGGATTCGAACCACCAATCCTCTGATTAGTAGCTGAACGCCTTACCAACTGAGCAACTGGGGCTCGAAATAGAATGGGAAAACAATCGAGTATGGCTGTGTTGGAGAAGTGTTTTCACTTAAAACGTCATCACAGCAGATTATAGAATAAGGAATGGTAAATAAAAAAGGAAAAAAAAGAAGGAAGTTAAACAACCTGTTCAGTTTGGTTTGACACCAAAGACTCTTAGCCATACCCAGTACGTGATGTGCTTTATTTATAAAATTTACACGGATCTCTGTCGAATTTCGTTTTGGATGAGACCAATTCAAGATCAATCGTGATAGTTTAACGAGTTATATTACCATAATGACCCTAAAAGTGTATTTCTACCATGATAAAGCCTCCAGAGAGGATAAAGGCTTTCAGCTAGTAATCAGAGAATTGCTAATTCGAATCCGTGCGATGGACTTGACAAAGAAAAGTAAAAAAGTAGTGATCTAGCAATCGGAGGTTTGCCAGCATCGTAAAAAAAATATTAGGAAGGCATCCAGAACATCCAACTAATTACACTGGCGAGTATACGAGACTAGTGTGCGATAAATCTGATCAGGGCGCCTAATGTCCTGAACGCCTAATGGCGATCCAATGTCCTGACGCCTATTGAGGTTGCGTCGCGTGCCAGCTCAGGTCTTGGCCTCGTCATCTGACCATGGTTCAAAAATGCGAGGCATCGTTCCCGGGTCTTTTCTTCGAGATAGACCCCGAAACGTCGCCAATAGCCCACTGAACAGCTCTATTGAGACGTTATTTAACCAAACCAAACCAACCTTCAAAAACTGAATAAATTTCATAAAGTTATGTAATTTTTTAGATGATTGGTTGATTGAACTAAAGTACTAGTAGAGTAGAGCTACACAATGGAAACTTCTCTGGATCATTTCAGAAGTAAGGGTAGTGATCTTGGGATCGGAGGGTTGTTAGCTTCGCTACAAAATACTAGAAAAGTCGTCCAGAACATCCGCAAAAATTAACGGCGTGTATACGGGACTGGGGCACGATAAATCTGATCGGGGTCCAAAGTCCCGACGTCTATTGAAGGCGTTGGGTGCCAGTTCAGGTGTTTCCTCGTCATCTGACCATGGTTCTAAAATAACGAGGTGCATATATGAATGTGTGTGTGAATGTGTATGTGTTCCCGGGTCTTTCCTTCGAGATAGACCCCGAACCGTCACCAATAGCCCACTGTGCAGCTCTAGTGCGACGTTAAATAACCAAAACCAAAAAAAACACCATTAAGTTATGTAATTTTTTAGATGATTGGTTGATTGAACTAAAGTACTAGTAGAGTAGAGCTACACAATGGAAACTTCTCTAGATCATTTCAGAAGCAAGGGTCTATTATCACTATCACGCAATTTTGATCTATGATCAGGTGACAAGAACAACACTTGAATTTGCACCCCACTTTCCAAACTTTCCCAATACGATCAACAGCGTGAGGGTATTTAAACACGATAGTTTTAACTTCCACCGGCTTTCTCCACAGGTGTAGAATTTGGCTGGCGAAACCAGTTATATATGGAATTATACAAAATATCAATATATTTAAAATTATTTAAATAAAATATAAAATTTAAGAATATGTAATTATCAATATTGTAAGGGAAAAAATAGAAATTTTTTACTACAAATGTGCAAGTGTTTTGCAATTTTTAATATTATTTTTTAATTTTAAATGCCTACTTATTGATTCAATGGTTGTATGTCTATATAAATAGTTGATTAATCAAATAAAATGAATATTTTTTTAGAAAAGTGTAAATCAAACTGAAGCTTTTGAGTATTCAATAAAGAGGTTTAAGTTAAACTAAAAAATTCCATTCACCCATATCTTCTAAACTATTCCATTCAAAAGATAATAATTATATATAGCCTAAAAGTATCTTTTAGAAATGTCAAACGCAAATTTTTTAAATTTAGCTGTACACAAAACTATATTCAACTCTTCAAACAACGCTGAGTCGAATACGTAAAAGAAAATCTCGTTCACTGCTAAAAAATAGTCTCGATAAATATGCCCCGATAGCATTTTTCGTCAAACACGACAAAATATTTTGTTAGTCTTTCCCAAACGATGAAATATTCCGTTATTTTTGACAAATAACTTCTCATTTTTGAAGAAATGTTTAATCGGACCATTTATCAGGTGCCTGTTTCGTCAAAACGACGAAAGTTTCTTCAAAAATGAGCATGAATTTTTTACAGTGTAACCGGTTGCAAATGAACCGGGTTTTCCTTTTGAACAAGTTACAAAGAAGAATTATTTAATTTCGGCTTATAGACATCCTATATACTGGATCGAATGTGTTAAGAAAATGTACGCCTTCAGTATCCGTAAAACGAGTTTATCTGTCCTATAAGTACTATAGCCAAGAAACGGAAGAACAGGGGCATTAGGTAGCAAAGATAAGCGCTTTGAAAAACTTCCTCATGCGTATAGATTTTATTTGTATTAAAATTCTAATACAGAGGTATATATTGAAGGAATTTCTGATTTTATTAATACGAAGTTTTGATTTGTTTTTTTGGTTTGTTTAAAAAACGTCGCACTAGAGCTGCACAGTGGGCTATTGGCGACGGTTCGGGGCCTATCTCGAAGGAAAGACCCGGGAACGATGCCTCGTATTTTTGAACCATGGTCAGATGACGAGGACAACACATGAGCTGGCACCCGACGCAACCTCAATAGGCGCCAGGACATTGGAGCCCGATCAGATGTATCGTGCACCAGTCCCGTATACACGCCAGTATGATTTGTTGGATGTTCTGGACGACTTTCTAGTATTTTTGTAGCGAAGCTGGCAACCCTTCGATCGCAAGATCACTACTTTTTTACTTTCTTTTCTTCGTCAAGTCCATCGCACGGATTCGAACCACCAATCCTCTGATTAGTAGCTGAACGCCTTATCCACTGAGCAACTGGGGCTCTATTAATATGAAGAATGTATTGCTTATGGCACTACTAAATTAATTTTACAAATTCATACACACTGAAAAAAAAAGGTACTTAAAGATGAGAACTTGAATATACTCGTTTTTCTTTGAGTACAATTGCATCGTAAATCAGCGAAGACGTACTCAAATTTAAGTAATCGTACTTTCGTAAAAATAAACAATGTTATTTAATGTTGCTAATCTCAACTTGTGTTCAAACCATCTTAAAGCCACCTGACAAACTTAAAATAGTTTTTCAGAAGATGACTTTCGACATTATTTGATGTCCATTGCTGAAATGGAGACTGAGTTATCACAACTCAATGATCTTACTTTCAATTCTTTTGGCCCACATTTTTTTTCATTACTTATGTTCATAACTTTTTCACGTCGCACTGGTAGTTTAGCGGATAAGACTCTTAACTGCGATGTTTGAGGATCTGGGTTCGATTCCCGGCAAGTCTTGCTTGTAATTGTTGATATTTATTGAAAGAGATTTATGAAGGCAAGCAAATGCTATTTTTATTCATTTTTACTCATTGTACTCATTTTTGAGTACCTATTTTTAACTGGTGCTTGATATAAAAGTGAATAAGCGAATTTTTATTTTTACACATCATAGTGGAAGAAAATTTTATCTCGGAATAATCTTTTTCCGTTAATGTTAGGAAGTTTGGCGCACACACTGTTTTTTTTTTTTTTAATTATATTTTGTTATGTAATAATAATAATTTTATGTAGTAAAATATCTTTATTACACCTTAACAAAATTATTACTTTAGACCAGTGGTTCCCAAAGTGGGTTCCACAAAAAAATTTTGGGGTTCCGCGTGACAAATTTTATTTGATTAAAAAAAATAAGAATGTTGTTTAATTTATTCACATTTTCCTCGGAAAGTTTACAACGACCCCCAAAATTTATGTAATTTTTTTTGTGATGGCTTATTTTATTGGTCATAAATTTGAATTATCAGACATATTAAATAATATGGCTTGGCTATCTACACCTGCATACCTTGCTGATATATTTGGAAAATTGAACGAATTATGTTTGGTTCTGCAAGGAAAACAAGTCAACATATTGCAAACACAAGATAAAGTGGTTGCCTTTTCAAGGAAAATACAATATTGGATTTCAGCTGTGGAGCAAAATAACTTCGAATGTTTCCAGACGCTTAGTGATTTTCTCGAAGAATATGAAGTGGATTTAGATATTGAAATCCGTGATGGTATAAAAACACATCTGTCCAGTTTACAGCAATCACTCGGTGATTATTCTCTAAACCTAGAGAATCAAGATAATTACTGGGTACAAAATCCTTTTAAAATAAAAGAAAAACCAAAAGGATTTCATTCCATGGATTATGAAAATTTGATTGAATTGAGTAGGATACACAATTAGAAGCCAAATTTAGAACAGTATCTTTAACAAAATTCTGGTCAGATGTATTCAATAATAATCCAAATTTAGAAAAACAGGCTATTCGAATTTTATTGCCGTTTGCAACCACTTATTTGTGTAAAGCTGGGTTTTCAAAATATGTTGCGACAAAAACCAAATATCGTAACAGACTTGGTGCTGCACCAGATATGCGAGTTCAGTTATCAAACCTAACGCCCTATTTTAAGAGAATCATGGAATCAAAGAAGCAGATGCATTCTTCACATGAAAGATTTTCCATTTACTTTAGTTTGTTTTGTATTTTTATTAATTATTTCTATGATGAATTTTTTTTTGAGTTTTGCTTAATTCAATAAAATCTAAAAATACCAAAATAATACTTGTTTCATTTAATATCAGATATTAAATTTTGAAAAGTCGTTGATTAAAAAATATTCAAGGTTCCGCGATCATTGGCAACAAATTTTGGGGTTCCTCGACCAAAATAGTTTGGGAACCACTGCTTTAGACCAATCGACCTTATCAAGACTTTAGACCAATTCGATCTTGGGGGAATCTAGCATTTTGTTTTCATGATGAAATCTCAAAAAAAATTAGCTTTGAATTTCTAGATAATTAATTTTATAATTTTAATTTATTAGATTATATGTGGTTTGAGTTTCAGTGAAAAGTTAGAGGAAAATTTTCCCAAAATTGTTATTTAAATAAATATTTTTTTTAAAGCAATAAATATTATTAAAAAAAATTAAGTTATTGCTTTAAAAAAGATATTTTAATAGATTATTTCAAAGAAATTAAATTATTTTGAATTTCTTTGTAAGATTTTACTTTACACCTAGACTTCTTTGAAAGATGTGATAATATATATTAATAGTTATTCCCATGTCACAGGAGACGTATTACCCATAAACTATTAAAACCCGTAAACTATTATGTTCACAATTTATAGACTCTAAAAAGCAAAAAGGATGATTTATATAGATGCCATAGATGCAACTGAAAGGAGATATAAAGTATTTGGTTGATGCACAAACTAACATTTTTTTTTAATACTATTTGAAACTCAACGCTCTATGATGTTAATTTGTCAATCTGTGTTAATTTTTGTTGGAATTTTGGCCTGTCGATAGAAAAAAACTTCACGTTGTCGAACACCAATATTTAAGGGGAATCACTGATAGCCAATATTTGAGTCTGACTGTTAATTTCACATTAAAAGTATCAAAAATGTCTCGTATCTAAATTATATTAGTAACATATCTAATACCTATAAATACACTATCAAATATATAGCAATGTTGCGCTGGAAAAAATGTGGTAATGCATAACTTTTAAAAAAACTTATTTAAAACTTTAGATTTAATTTAATTGAAAAACAAACGATGTAAAAATGTAATTGTAAATCACAATTTTTAATTTAATCAACTACATTTACACTTTTATCACAAATATTTGGCACCCCTTATTTCGGAGTCCCAAGCAACTAACTACCTTTCCCTCGTCATACTTTTGTCGATATAACGAAGTATTTTCAGTGCTAAATCAAATTCACAGATAAAGGTTTTCATATGTCATCTAGATAGTTTAACAGCTTCCCCTACTGCTACTCCGCCATGACTTCAGTCATTACCAATCAAAGTAAAACATTTGACATTTAAATCAGCAAGTATTAAAAGTAACCGCGTATATTTTCCTTGCACCATCCTGAAGCGACTCTGCTTTGTTTACATACATATAAAAATAATTTAGACTATACTCGGGGACAGCCTAAGTTGAGCCTTAAGCGGAAGCTATGATATGTATAAATATTCAATTGCTTTAGGGTCAAGTTAGGTTGTCCCCGAGTATGAAGAAG
Source organism: Troglohyphantes excavatus (assembly GCA_963932185.1). Lineage (NCBI taxonomy): Eukaryota > Metazoa > Arthropoda > Arachnida > Araneae > Linyphiidae > Troglohyphantes > Troglohyphantes excavatus. The sequence continues at coordinate 62,762,648 of OZ010671.1, read as the reverse complement.
CATATACATTAAAAAATAGAGTATCCCCTGTCGTTACTCGAACCCGCGAAGTATTCTTCCAATGTCCCGCTCGCTACCGACTAAGCTACAAAGAACCGTTCTTGCTCAATCTTGGCAATAAAAGTTTTTCTTTATTCAATATTTATAAAATTGTTAAAGTTATTTTTAAAAAAAAACTAAATGAAATTTTACAAGTCCGAGCCTCGGATGCATATTTTGAGGAGGAATAATACTTATAAATAAATTTTCTGCATTTCACATGAAAGAGAAAGATGGTCTTTGGTAATCCACAGACAGACTATTTTATTATTATATATTTTATTGTATAACTAGCAAAAATACCCGTTCTTCGCACGGTGGTTAATAAAATAACGACAAATGACAGAAAATATATACATTTCAACTTCTCATTGCAGCAAAAAGCCCAATGTGCGGATATTTTCAGTAATTATTAAAACAAACAATAGTTATGACGTCATTTTTATAGTGTCAATAACGAAAAAAAAATTCTTTAAAATCGCAAACGATATTGTCATCCTTGTTAAGTGAATGACATACAGTAAATAGTTAAAACAAACGAATAGAACATCGTACAAACTTAAAAATTATAACAAAAAATGTCTAATTTTTCAAGTAAAGTTATCTGTAAATTTCATAAAGCTACTTTGTGTAATTATGGAGTATTTCGTATAAATATCGGCATTCTAATTGATTCATAATTTTTTACATTTTATTTTCGCTTTTCTCCGTTGATTTTAACTAATTTTACAGTTGCTACATCCTGAAACTTTGCTAGGATACGCTAAAAAATGTCATAACATTCGAATGGAACATCGTAGAGACTTGAAAATAGTCACGTTAAAATTCTTATTTTTTGAACTAATTATTCTGTGAATTTCATAGCTCTACGTTTTGTAGTTACGGAGCTTATTTTGTACTGACAAACAAACCAACATCCGGACAGATTTTGGAAATTTCAGCTTTATATATATGATATTATTAAATTAATAAACACGAAATTTTATAAAATTATATAACTTTTTTTTATTAGGTAGACATATGTTAGTCGCTCAGTTCAGACGTTAAAAATAAGTAAATAATATTAAAAACTCCCCCATAACTACGTCCTCTTCCCTATCTTATCAAAACATCATTACTCTAATTTGCCGCCACTCCGTTCATACCGAAAAAACGATTGGAGATAGAAAAAAAAAAGTCGCAAAAAATCACCTTGATTGATCAGAAAATAATAACAATCCATCTCGGTTCATATTTTTTCGAGAAAAAAGATCCCAGTCGTGTCAAACCTCCCCTAACAGGCGAGACACTTTCCCCCAAGAAAAATACGCATCGTGATCTGATCCCGGGACGTCTCCGCGTACAGGCACGGACTGCCCACCAATTACGGCGGCTCTTATTGGTGCAGAGCGAAAACAATCCGGGTCCTGGCTCCACTCCGAAACCATCAATTTCTGATTTTCGAATTTATGTGCAGACCGCTTATAAACTGGACATTAAGTTAAATGGGCAATACAACCTCCTCAGTATTTTTTTTTTGTTATTATTTTTTTTTAGATTAGGCAGTAATAATAATATAAAAAAAATGGAATGAAAATAATAACACTAAGAAGAAGGGCACAATCCGAAATGTCATTTTCGCTTTCCATCGGCTTCTTGTGGCTAAATCGTGACTTTCGAATCCCCTCCCCCCCCCTTCCCCCCTTCAGTCTGTGCTTTGATTGGCCATTCTAATGACGAATGGGTTTGGTTAGAAGTTAATATTTCCAGATTTTTCTTGTTTCTCCCCCCCCCCCCCCCCAAACCACTTGCACATGGCTAGACCAGATGACGACTTTACATCCGGGTATTCAAGGACAGAACTCCATCCATTCTTCTAAGAAAATATCTTCGAGAGGAATTTTTTTTCCCTCTATTTCTTGACATCGCTGGAAGAAAAAAATGGTGGAGGGGGGGGGGGGGGGGGGGGGGGGAGAAATCAAATTGCAGATGATTTCTTCTCTCCCCACCCCCCTTGAAGTTTTTGATGGGAAAATAATTCGCAGTCGAAATTACCCATATTTAATTGGAAGCCATTTCGTACTCTGGATTTCACTTTGTGAGTTGTTATAACTGGACAAGGGCCTTTTTTTTTTAATGTTTATGAAAGCCGCTTCTTCGCATAACTAGCAGAAGAAAATGAGTTATCAGTCGCTGCTGCTCCCGGATATAAAGCTTTCACTTGAGTTTGTTTTTTTCTCTTGGGATTCTCTTATAAAAGATGTTTGGACATTTTTTCAGGTTGTTTAGAGAAGAAAGGAGTGTTGCATTATATCAATTTAGTCCATAAAGGCTTTCTGATATCGCCCATCTTGGTTTTTACCGTTAAAAGTAAGTGTATAAGGAAGAAAAGGGTAGAGTTATGCAGTAATAAATCAATATTTTATACAAATATTTTGATGCAGTTTATTTTGTTAAAGTTAGTTTGGCTACATTTATTAGATGTACATTTGCTGGGTTTAGTTTTTACTGAAAATAGTTTTTCATAAATATTTTTTTTTCGTTAAACTGTCTTTAAAAAGAAATTGAACATAGATGATAAATACTAATCACAAACAAATACAGATCGAGTAAAGATTCATTGAATAAAATAAACTGTATCCAAATATCCAGTTAAAAAAATCTTAATGTATAGCTGTATAACTCTTCCACCCTATGCACTTCAAGATATCTTTCTGTTTTAAAATATTAGCAATTTACTGTTTTGTTTTGATTATGCAACACAGAAAAAAAAAATTGTAATCAAAAATAGGATGTTTAAACATTTGTTGGGAAAGGATTGACAATCTTATGCCATCGTCCTAAAATTGAAAACAATAATCGCCTGAGAGCAAACTCAATTATCTGAAACTTCTGCTGTTTTGAAATTCAATATTACGGAGGGTTTACTAAAGAATATCGAAATTTTAAAAGCAATGTATTTGCAGCCAAACAATTTAAAGCGCCATGATACATGCAATTGTAAAGAGGGGCATTCTAAAGTTTTATTAGGCTTGCAAGTTATGGTTAGATATTTCATCATCGCACTTTCAATTAGAACTTTCGCTTTTGCAGAGAAGTTCTTTTTCATTAAATTGACAAAACCAAAGCACCATTTTCACTTATAAATAAGAAAAATTCTGTATTTGCGAAAAACTAATGTGAAATCCTTTTTTTTTCTTTCTTCATATACCCAGACTGTCATCAACTTTGCCCCTCCCACAAGGGGAAGAAGCTCAAGCCACAGCTCATGAGCACACAGTGTCAGCTGGGATGTTTATTTTTAAAAAAATCACACACATAAAACTACATACAAATACAGAAAATACGGTAAAAATTTAAAGTACGGTCACCCTTGGCGACTTTTTCTAAATCTCGCCAAAAGTCGCCATTTTGGCGATTGTTTTCCAGTTTGGTTGCTGCAATTCCTTGTCGGGTTAGAGGGGGTTTGCCATTTAAAAAAAATTATCGCCAAATGTGAAAAAAATCGTGCCAAGGGTGACCGTACAGTAAATCTGACCCAAAAATACAATAAGACACTTCATCTCCACGGTTACATGTTTAAACAATCATAGAATCTTAACATTTTCCAATTCAATGACAGCGACCGCCATTGGCTGCTGTGCGGTTGTCACTTTAGCACGAACCGACAACAAACAGCAAACTTATTTGTGAATCACTCATCCAATGAAACTTCAAAATTTACCTTTCACCAAATTACCGTAATTCAAATTACCGTTATTCAGCTCATACTTTTCACCGCAAAAAGAAGCAACAGAGAAAACTATAGAGCTAGAGAAAGAAAATCATACATTTTCTTTTAATAAATACAACTGAGAAACGTGCAAGCAAAACAAAACATGCCAAAAATAATATTTTTAAAAAATGCAATACGCATTGTATTTTATAAAAATAGATTATCTGCATCCTTTTTTGACCGAAATAAAAGAAAGAATATTTCCAAAAATATCCCTTTCATTTCAAAATTTAAAAATATGTAGGTCCATAGAAATAAATGGACGCATTTACCAAAATTCGCAAATTTATGGAATGTTTGTTTTTGCATGCACACCCCTCAACTTTATTCGCAATTCATGCAAATGATTTGATTTCAGGAACGTTACAATTAGTAATCTAATCATCAATAACTTATTGAAAATATACTTTAGTCTTTTAATACGCTTCTAGTGGCTCCTTATTTGAAGGAAAAAAGAAACTCATAAGGCTTCACTCGCATAAATTTTGACATCTTTTCCTGGAATTTAAATAAGTTATTCTCTTTGTGAATCCTTATATTAGCAACATGTCCAATGAAGCGATTTTATATTTATCATATATCACCTGATAAGGAAATTTCTCATCTCACCTTACGGCTTAGTTTTATGAGCAACATAATCAAACAATAGTTTCAATCCAAACTAAAAAAAAAGTCCTGAGGCTGTCTTTTTTTTTTTTAAAGATTTTTGGAACAGCAGAAAAAGATCCATCATCCAGATAACTCGCACAAGAAAATCTCCCATCTCTTTCTCCAAGAACCTCATCCATTTGTTCCCCCCCCCCCCCCCAATTATGCAAATGGCTCGAACAATAGCTTTCCCCAAAAAGACACAGATGCACATTGTCATTGTTCGCTTAAGCGTCGAAGGGAGAAAACAAGATTCTTATCGAAATTAAAGTAAAAAAAAAAGAAGAAAAGACTTATTTTAGTCAAAGCGGACGGTTTAAAAGACTGACGAAGCATGACCGAGTAGTGAGTGACCAGGAGACATTGATAATTGGCATTCAACTAGGCCTAGTTATGGGGATGAGAAAACAATAATGATGATGTTCTTCCGTTTACGGCGTGTTAGTCCATGTCTAATACCCGGGTTCAGTCTCTTGCATAAACATAGAGTGCCTACCCGACTGGTTTCATTGAATTGAACGCAATCAATCAATCAAGAGTTTGGTAGGCAAGAGATTTAGACATCGATGGGGATCGCAAAAGGGACATTCTGATACAAAGACTGACCACCGACTGTGATAAGAATGTCGGACAAGTATCCTCCTGCAAATGGATAAATATTTCAGATGAAAGATATTTTAAATTAATAATATTAAAGTCTTTTGTAAACATGCGGATATGTCCTATGGTTGAGTGGGTCCTTCGGGATAGTGACTTAATTTCAAGACGAGAACTGACATGAGCATGGGTAATTTAATTTCAACTAAACCTCAATTTACATGTCATGTAAATAATGATGACGTTGTTTTTTCGTTTTGACAACTATATCACAGAATCTGGCCCTGTACCTTTTCATGTAGGCTTATGACAGTGTCAGTCGCATGTAGATTGCAATCTACAAAAATTATATATAATATATATAATAGCAAAAATAGATGGATCTGTAGTTTTATCAGCGGATAAGAAATTACTACGGTTCTTAATTTTTCGTGTTTTAAATTATGAAATTATAAATGTAGTAATTTATGGGATATAGCTGTAATATATACGCCGGCAATAGCCTATTAATCTATGTTAAATATATTTTTTATGAGATTTAATTTTCTCATGATTGCATTAACTATTCTTTGTATTGCTGAAGAGATTTAAATATAACTTGTAATATAAATGGTTAGGTAACACTTCATAATTACTGGAAATAATAATAGATATATAATCATAATACAGATGGGAGTTTTGATTGTTTGGTTGAACTAAAAGCTAAAAAGTATACTGTTGGTGACAGTTCGGGATATATTCCGAATAAAAGACCTGAGAGCAGTGCTCGATAACTTGGAAACACGTCACAATCAAATAACGAGAACAGCACCTGGGCTGTCATCGCACTCTAAAAACTTCCACGACCAGCGTGAGGACATTTAATGCACTACAGAATTAACCTGCGTTATCCCCCTCTACATCGTGAGTCTTTAGTTGAACGAAGAAAGAAACAATCTTCTAATATCGAATCCTTTGCCATGATCACCAAGGACGCCTCATTTTATTTTTGATTTTTAGTACAATTGTAAATACCATACATTTTATAAAGTGATAAATTAAAAATATGTGCTACAAAAATTATATTCTTCCGAATGTCTGTTTCGGACTACACTTTTCTTATATAAAAATTTCAAAATTCGGTTGGTTTGGTTTGGTTAATTAACGTCGCACTAAGGCTGCACATTGGGCTATTGGCGACGGTTAGTTGCCTATCTCGAAGGAAAGACCCGGGAACGATGCCTCGTATTTTAGAACCATGGTCAAATGACGAGGACAACTGCTGAGCTGGCACCCAACGCCTTCAATAGACGTCGGGACTTTGGACCCCGATCAGATTTATCGTGCACCAGTCCCGTATACACGCCGTTAATTTTTTGTGGATGTTCTGGACGACATTCTAGTATTTTGGTAGCGAAGTTGGCAACCCTCCGATCGCAATATCACACTTTTTACTATTCTTTAGTTCGAACCGGGGACCCTTTGGATTCCCAGCTGACGCCTTAATCTACTCGGCCACGGAGGCTTCTTCAAAATTCGGAGATGTTTTTAAAATCTCGTCAAGTTTAGGGACCCCCGTCTCTCACCGTAATTTTGAATTGCTTAATATTAAAGTGCATTGACCACGTGAGAATATTACTTAATGTCCACTCTCAAAGTTGCACTGAAGTCAATAAAACCACGCCCTGCAGCCTATCTTGCGTCATCGGTCACACCTAAATCAGCACTCGCTAATGGCATTTTTCAGATTTACGACCTACATCGCCTCCATAAAAGCGAATTAAAACCAATATCGTCACGGGCTATCGCACTTCAATTGCGCTTTTAACTGCTCCGATATCGCACTTGGTGCTATCGGATAAGGAACACGGCAATTGAATCTATAGGCAGGTCATGACAGTTTTACAAACTCACATCTTCTTAGAGACGGTATTGCTTAAAGCGATACCCAAAATTCGCAAAAAAAGTCATTTTTTTTTATATTTAAAAAATAATATTCAAACTTATCTTAATAACTCACAAAAAACTGCTTCAAAAAATTCCTATTACTTTTTTAGTTATGAATGTTTTAATGATGTGTTCCTATAACATAGTTGTATCATATGTAAACTTTAAAAGCAAATATCTCTGTTCGTGGTTTTGAAATTTAATGAACACTAAAAATGCTAAGGCTTTTTTACTATTATACTTAAAATCATAATTTTTGTGTGTATAGCAAGATAAATATATTTTAAATAGATGTATGCATTCAGATTTCCTATTTTTACCATAATTTGTTTTTTAAAACCACTTAAAATGGAATTTTATTTTTTTTCGTCAATTTTTTTTCCAAAATTTCTAATATATATTTTTTTTAAAGTGATGTATCTGAATCAAAATTTGAATGCATACATCTATTTACATATTATTCAAGATCTTAAATAAAAAAAATTGCTTCAAAATATTGAAAAACAAAAAAGGAGTAGGAATTTTAAAACTGTTAAAAAATTTAATAAAATTTTAATTTAAAAATAAATGTGCAATTTAAAAAAAAAATTGAGCGTCTTAAAATTGTTTTTTATGCATATTTAGAAAGAGAAAAAAAATTGGATTGTACAAGTATAAAAATAAAAAAAAAAAATGTCGAAGGTATCGGACCCCCTTAAGCAGGGCAACACAATTAGGTGGTTTTGTGTGCTAAAGTCAGAAAATTCTAAATTCAAACGGAACATTTAATATAATATAAAAAATAATGTTAATGTATATAGCATAAAAGTAAATATACTGTTGAAGAACTCTCCGTTTTAAAACGGGTATATGGTCGACAAAAGAAAACCCAATACAAGGTAATCACACATTATTGGACGATGTTCATTATTTGGATGTATCACATTTAACAGTATTGACATAATAGAACATTATTTTTGCACAATTACTTTCACTTAGCTTTAGTTTAGCAAACAAACGTTAAAAGTATAGCAAATATAATCGTTTTGTTATGTGTAGTTAAAGAGCCAAACAATGACCATTGCCGCCAAACAATTTGTGACCATACCTGTATTTTTTAGTATTTCTAGTACTAACTCCGAGTTAATGGTTCCTACTTTAAGCATGTTTATTTTTCATTATAATATACTTACACAGATTCCATTGGTTGAAATCCACATTATAGAATGATTATAAGGCACTTTGGAATGAACCTTTCTAAATGGAATATACTTTTATAGGATTTGTTTTGTTTTGTTTGGTTACACATTTTTAATCTATTGACGCTCACTAACAGAATGCAATGTGCAATTTATAATTGATTTTATTGTTTTGCCAGAAAGTAACTACAAGGATACATGATAATGTCTAGTTTTAAATTTTGCATATGGTAGGGGAAGTGTGGTAAGACTGGGTAACTAACACTTGTTACCCTGCTATATAGCCGAACCATTCGACCTAAGTTTGTCAGATTTAATTTAAATATTCGTCGTTTAACGAAGTACAATATAACATTCCTGAAAAATCATAGTTTCACTATTTTTTTTAAATGATTTTTTTCTGAAAAAAATCAATCCCAATAATGTCTTACCACATTATTGGGGTGGAAAGGATTAAAGTGGATCCAATGTTAACCTTACGAGAAATTAGAAAAAAAATAGATTTTCAGCAATTTATTTTTATTTTACATGACAATTTAAAAATATTATTTACAAAATTCACTAGTAAAGTAGGGTCCTTTTTCTCCGTTCCACTGCAGCTCCTGTGATCCCAGTTAAAACACTCTCCACATTGAATACATCTTTATCCTTCTTTTAGCTATAAAAGACATCATTACATTATAAACAAACAACGCCTGATGTTAACTCTTCCAAAATGCTCTCTACTATGATAGCATTTTATCTTCGAACGACCATTGGACATTGACGAACAATTTAATCGAAGCTTATTTAAAGACGTTTTCGTCAAATTTGAGCATCCATTTATAATTTCAAGAAATTGGCGACATTTCAGGACTCAGAAGAAAAGACCCGGAAAAACGGCTTCGTAATTTTAAACCATTTCTTCCTTTTGGGAACGATGCTACAAGCGAAGTACTCAAAAAACGATTACTTTCTGCTAAAATACAAATCCAGTCTTACAATAAATCGCAATCTGATAAGACATTGTACCCTATCCCACTAAAGTATATTGTGTCCAATCTATAAAACAGAAGATTTTTCGAATTACCTTTTTTTTTTGGCTATTCCCTGTTGTGTGGGAGAAGCCAAAAATGACTAGACTCAGATCAAATTTAGCATGAAACCCTTATCCGGGACAGCTTCCAAAAGATGGCGAACACCTGCATCCGGATATGCTTGTCTTGTTGAGGTCGAAAATAACAACATATCTTCGGAACAGATGATCCATCGCAGTCTATAACGACGCTGGGAAAATTACCCACAATAAGACGATCTAATAGGAGGGGACATTCGAAAACCAGTAGCCGCATGCTTGTGAAAACAGCGGGATAAATTGCTCCGTCATAAGCATCTTTTCTGCCTGATCCGATGATAGTCTTTTAAAAGATTTATTGAGCTATAAAACTGTCGAGTGGCTTCTGGGAAATGAAATGAATCTTTTCTCCGTTGTGAAAGCCAGACTGCTCCGTAAGCTCTGGGATTAATAAAGCAGGATTAGGTGTATCTTGAATATGATAGGAAGGAACATGTGAATAGGATTTCTTTGTATGAGGTCTTATGTATGGTCGATTTGTTTTAATCTTTAGAAAATTATCTTTGTACCACAGCACGTGCAGTCCTAACGATTGAAAATGATCTGCAAGGGTATTAAGTTACATGGGAAAATTGAGGATAAGCTGGGATCGTGCTAAAGTTGCACTAAGACTACACGTTTCATCGAATGTGTTTTTAAATGTGGTTAAACGAAGTATCACCCTTTTTTTAGAATGGTCAAAGCTCTAGCCACTAAACTGTAAAAAAAATAAGCTTAAAAATGACTACATTTTTTTTTTTTTGTATAATTGCATCGTAAAGGGCGATGGCATACTCAAATTTAAGTAATCGTACTTTCTCAAAACTGAGCAGTGTGATTTAATATTGCTAATCACAACTTCTGTTCAAGCCATCTTAACAAAGTGACCTGACAAACTTCACTAGTTGTTCAGAAGATATTTTTCCACATTTATTGATATCGATTGCTTAAATAGAAACTGAGTTATTACGACACAGTTATCTTGGCACACCTTTTTAATATTTCTTCTGTTTATAACTTCTTCACGTCGCCCTTGTAGTACAACGGATAAGACACTGGACTGCGGTGCCTGACGGTCTGGGTTCGATTCCCGGTAAGTCTTGGTTGTAATTGTTGATATTTATCGAAAGTGATGTACAAAGGCAGCCTATGTACAGACAAGAAACTTTTTATTCATTTTTACGCATAGTACTAATTTTTGAGTATCTGTATTTAAAATATGAAACTTTTGCATTCGGAGCTATGATGAACATCGAATATACTCAAAAATGAGTACATTTAACTTATTTTTGAGTATCTATTTTTAACAGTGAGAACAATGACATTGCATCAATTTTGCACAACCTGACGTTAGAAAAACGTAGCTTTATTTCATAAATGTTTTTATGTCTATAAAATTATTAATTCTGACAAGTTGTTTTGCATAAAATAGTATAGTTATTTAGTTAACAAAAACTCTTTAAACTATTTTGGATTAAATGTTTCGTTAAAAATAAGAAATTTCGTTATGAATGATATCTAAAACTGAAATTGGTTAGTCAAAAGGTACAGGATGATCACTAAAATATATACGAGAATGATTGTAGGACTTATTAGCTAATTGTGTACCCATATCAGTACTCAAGACATTTCTCAAGCTACTTTTGGATGGAAAATAAAATGTTTCCTGTAATTTTCCAAATGAAACGTATATGGACATTTATTAAAGGAAGGAAATACCTTTTTTGAAAATTACTTAAATGTCCAATTAAAATAAATTAGTGGCAAATAATGCGATGTAAAGAAATTTAACAGACAATCATATGTATTATTTCTGTAGTAAGGATCCCTTTTACGCCCTTTAGACGCAACTGATCTCAACACACGACGTGTCAAAAGAAAGAGAATTTCCTGAACCAGTGACGAATTGAACTTTTATCTCCTAAAATACCAACGTTTTGTTTTTAAATGAGTTTAAAATAATTAATTTTAACTTTTTTTTTTAAACAAGCGGTTGATAATGCTGCTGTCTATGAACAGGCCGTTAATTTTTTTTTTTTTTTTTTTTTTTTTTTGCCAAAAAAAATTCTTTCAACCGAATGGGTGTCTGGTGTTTATGTGTATGATAATTATCACACGGGCAGCATGCTGGTTAATTATATGTATGTTAGATTAGTAGTGTAAAAAGGCCGATTCTGAGCCGAGGTGCTGTGAGGAATAATGAGGAATAATGAGGCGTACGGGGAGGTGCGGCTGCACTTGAGGTGCGGATCAGGGAGGATCTCGTCTGTCAAGCCGAGGGGGCGTGGCCTAATGGAGATGACCTCAACCAATCAGGTGTCAGTAAGTGACGTCACACGCAGGGGACATGGGAACAGGTGTCGATGACTCATCGCTGCCCATGGGCATATCGCCGATGGGCATGTCACACCGTGTCTCAACGTGTCACACCGTGTTTGTACAGGAACGGACCAATCAGAGGCTTGTTTGAGGATGACCTCATCAAGAACCAATCAGGTGTCAGTAAGTGACGTCACACGTTGTCGGGGCAAGCAGAACTAGTTCTGCTTGTAGCCGCAAGGCGGCGCTGCATGTAGGGGAACGGACCAATCAGATGCTTGCTTAAGGAAGAACCAATCACAGGCCAGAAGAGGGGGCAATTCTTCTCCGTCGTCGGTATAAAAGACGACGTTCGAGCCAAGCTCTGACATTCTCTTAGTAGAACCTGCTCTTGCGACTACTCTAGTTTAGCTTAGCTTTGTTTAAAATGACTTCTTTAAAACGAAAATCTGATTTTGATAATATGATTGAAGATATTCCACCAAGAACATTCCGCCTTGGTGACGATATTTTTGTTTCCTGCAGTTTTTTCAACAAGCGAGTTCTGATTCATATTCGTCGATATAAGAAATGTGGAGAAAAGTACTATCCTTCGACTGATGGAGTTACGTTATCGCCATCCCAATTCTCGATTCTCCTTGGATGCGAGCCTCTCAAGACAAAGTGCTTTAGAGAGAACCCTTTTGTGGACTATTTTATTGAGAACCCATTCAAGCCTGCAAGCGATCCTGTGTCCATTTTATCGGAAACTCAACTCAGCATTAAAGATGAAGACGACGACAAAGAAATACTTTTTGAGCTGCTTGATTCCAGTATGAAGTTAAAAAGTGAAATTACGTGCCGAAGCGGTAGAACCTATACAAGGGATGTAACTGTGAGCAGTGACCAATGGGAAAAGCTGTTTTCGATCGGCGACTCTGTTATGAGTTCTGCACTGCGGGAAAAGTATCGTCGTGCTTCCTTTAAACAACTTTACGAACTGGTGGCCAAAACGTCTATTCCATACCATGCTCCTGTTTGTGCTTCCATGGATGAAGTTCAAAGTTCTCTGACTTATATGGTAAAGTCCGCTTTTTACGATATTATTTCACAAAGAAATGGATTGGTGAATCCACTACATACTTTAGACGAAACTCTATTGGCCGAAAATACAGTGAAACGTTTTCATGCAGCTGTTATGGATTTAAGACCTTATTATGTAGCGGAAGCATTTCATGAAAAATTATGTCAATTTCCATTTAATCCTGTACCTAATCATAGTGTGTTAAGTTTTGTAACCATACCATTTTTGAACTCTGTGAATATTTCAAATATGATTGAAATCGCTCAAGAAGCATTTTGTAGATTTTCTACTTAAATAAATATTGTTTTATCATTCATTTCGTCTTCTTTTTTATTTATTGTATTGCAAACATTAATTTATAAAATATTATTTAAAATATTAATTATAGCTTTAAACAAGGAAACATATATAGTTTTGTATTAACTTAAAGGAATAGTACTTTCCGAGAAGCCTTTGGTTCACTCTCGTGGTCCTGATCTGTTTCTGTTAGATATGTATAAATAGTTCAACATAATTTTTTCAAATTCATTTGTGTGCTAGTCTTCGTGTAGGAAACATGAATTTTAATGCTGCTTATAGAGATCCTAGACATTCGGATAGTTTTGGAGGGGTCAATGCACTGAAACGGACATTTAATGGAAGTGTAAAGGAAGTAAAACATTGGTTATCTCAGAAAGATTCCTATAGTCTGCATAAACCAATCCGTCACAAGTTTCTGCGTAATCGAGTGTTAGTAGGTAACATAAACGAACAATTTCAAGTTGATTTAGTGGATATGCAATCACTTGCAAAATTGAATAGAGGTTATAAGTATATACTAACATGCATTGACATTTTTTCTAAATTTGCATGGGCCATACCTTTAAAAGATAAAACAGGAAAAAGTGTGAAAAGTGCTTTGGAGACTATTTTCAAGGAAAAAACACCCCGTTTACTTCAATCTGATTCCGGAACAGAACTGACAAATACTCTCGTTCAAAATTACTTAAAAAAGTTGAATATTAAATTCTTTACTACTAAAAATGAAACGAAAGCCAGCATAATTGAAAGATTTAATCGGACTTTGAAAACCAAGATGTGGAAATACTTTACAGAATTTAACACTAAAAAGTATATAGGTGTAATTCCCGACTTCATGCATAGCTACAACCATAGCTGGCATCGAAGCATTAAAATGACCCCAGCTTCTGTAAATTCAGATAATAAAAATGAGGTTTTAGAAAACTTATATGGAAATCTCAAAACTTTAAAAAGAAAACCGCCCATACTTAAAGTTGGGGATACGGTACGCATTAGCAGACAAAAGCTACACTTTGAAAAAGGTTATGAACAAAATTGGAGTCGTGAAATTTTTACTGTAAACCAAATTATTCTTAGAATACCGACTGTGTACAAGTTAAAAGATCTGTCTGGAGAAGAAATTGAAGGTACTTTTTATGAAGCAGAGTTACAGAAAGTGATTGACTCTGGTTTTTATCCAGTGGAAAAAGTTATCAAGAAAAGGAAAAAACAAGGAGGTGTCATCGAATACTTTGTAAAATTCTTAGGATATCCTGAAAAATTTAATGCGTGGGTTACAGATGTTAAAATACTATAAATAGATCTACTTCCTTAGTATTCCGTTCAGTACCCATCATGAGTTTCTACGTGACGTTAGTTTCGGATAGTAGTCTGCAGTTTTTTCCTACAAACAAAATTTCTCATTTTATAACTCAGCTGCCAAGTCCAATTAATTTAAATGGAGAATGGGAAATTGGTTTGTCAGAAATCATTTATCCACATTCTTGGTATAATGTCAATGCGGCAAACAATACATTTACTTACGATTATGGCGATGGAAAACTGATAAAGAAACACATTGATGCTGGAAATTATGAAAACCTATATGATTTAGTATCCACCCTACAATTAACTCTTCCGAAAAATCCTTCCAAGTTTACTTTTTCTTACAACAAAACGACAAAGCGTGCTAAAATTGATGCTGTTCAAGGTACTTCTCTGTATCTTGAGAAACTTGGTCCTCTTTTAGGTTTTAAACCGAATACAATGATTCGAGGAAGTATGAAAAGTGAAATTCAAGCTGATGCTCAAGCAGGCCTTTCTTTTTTCTACGTATATACGGACCTGGTTTCACCACAAATAGTAGGGGACGTGTATGCACCTCTTTTGAGAATCATCAGAGTAAAAGGACAAGACGGTGACACGATTAGTCAATATTATGATAGACCTCAGTACTTACCAGTGAGTCAACGCTCCTTTCAAACCATTAATATAGAATTGAGATTAAATTCAGGGGGCTTTGTACCATTTGAAAAAGGAAAAGTCTTAATCGTATTACATTTTCGATTGAGACAAATTCTATAAATACACGAACATCGGACTGCTTGGTTCATTTAAACTTTAGAAGTCAAGATGAGAGTACCTTACGTGTGCTGCACAAAAAAATTCGAAGAACATTATGCCTCTCAGACAGGTGAAGGTCTACCTTATTATAAGGGAGTCTCTTTTCAAAAAGGCTATGGATTAGGAACTGTATTTCGTCGATTGTTTAGAACGGCTTTCCCATTCTTGGTGAAAGGTGCCAAAACCATTGGTAAAGAAGCTCTACGAGCCGGGTCACGAGTCGCATCGGATGTGTTATCTGGACAAAATCTGAAAGAAGCAGTCAAGACAAGAACAAAAGAAAGTGGGAGAAATATAGCTCAGAAAGCTGTTGATCGAATCCAGTCTATGGTGGGTAAGGGAAAGTATAAAAGAAAGCGTAAAACACGAAATGGAATCATTTCATCTAAGAAGCGCAAGGTGATAGGACGTGATATTTTTGATCCGTAATGGCGTATTTACTCAAAGATTCCCCAGAATGTGTAAAAAATGAGTTGGAACTTTTCCATCTGCCAGGGACTCAAACTGTCATTCAGAGTGGACAGTGGATAGAATTTCATCCCCTCTCCAACGTTTTTGACGGCGGACCAGTAGAATTTCATATTTCCGGTAGCGGCGAAGATTATGTTGATCTTAGTCAAACTCAACTTTACGTTAAAGCAAAGATTTTGAAGAACGATGGTACTCCTATGGCTAAAGAAGCAAATATTGGCCCTGTAAATTTATTTTTACATTCCTTATTTTCGCAAGTGGACATTACATTGAACGATCGGCTAGTTTCAAATTCCAGTAATACATACGGATATGAATCCTATTTACGAACCCTTTTATCTCATGGTCAAGACAGTAAGGCATCGCAACTCACCTCAGAATTATTTTACAAAGATTCAGATGAGGGCTTGAAGAAACGTTCCGATTTTTTTAAAGAAAGTGCATCCGTAGATATGATTGGATGTATTCATAGTGATTTATTTCATCAAGAAAGACTATTGCTAAATTTAGTGGACTTAAAAATTAAATTGATACGAAGTAAACCTGAATTTTGCTTGCAAGGATCTGAAGGATTTAAAGTAGTATTGGATAAAATTTCTTTATTTGTACGAAAAGTTCGTGTAAGTCCTGGAGTTATTTTAGGACACGCAAAAGCTTTAGAGAAGGGGACGGCAAAATACCCCATCAACAGAGTGCTATGTAAAGCTTATTCCATACCGAAAGGAAACATGTCCATTGTTCAAGATAGTGTATTTATTGGTCAAATGCCGAAGCGAGTCATCATTGGATGCGTGGATAACGAAGCCTTTCATGGATCTTTTACCAAGTCACCTTTCCATTTCGAGCATTTTGACTTAAATTTCATAGGAATATATATTGATGGTCAACCCGTTCCTCACAATCCATTAGAGCTCAATTTTGCTCAAAATAGCTTTATAAGAGCTTATCAAAGTCTATTCTTGGGCACTGGAAAAATAGGAGAAGATAGAGGTTCCTTTATATCCAGAGAAGAGTACACAGATGGTAATGTCATTTATGCGTTTGATTTGTCCCCAGACCTGTGTGCTGGAGATCATTTGAATCTTATCAAACACAGCAATTTAAGATTAGAAATTAAGTACAGTAAGCCGCTCCCACAGACTGTATGCGTCGTTGTGTTCGCAGAATTCGAAAATTTAATTGAGATAAGCAAGACAAGAAATATCCTGTTTGACTTTGGAAATTGAATGAAGATGAATGGACAACAACTCTTTCACATTCTATCGCACGACACTGCGACGTCACCTTTTTTCAAAGGAGTCTTCGCGAAGAATACCCTCCCACCTTTACAAAGCAACTCGTGTGCTATAGTAAATACCGATGACTTCTCTCAACCTGGTTCTCATTGGTTAGCATTGTTTTCAAGTACTCAGAAAAAATTAGAGTTTTATGATTCCTACGGAATGTCTCCTGATTTCTACGGAATCGATACATCTTACTATTCCAACATAGAATGGAATTCCATTGTTTTACAATCTCTTACATCCAACGTGTGCGGACACTATTGTATTTATTTTTTAGTGAAGCGATGTCAAGGTCATTCTATGTACTCTATAGTGGATCACCTGTATATTACCAATGTATCAGATTTTCAAGTGTATCAATTTGTAAAAAAGAAATATGCTGTAAGATTAGTTTTTATAAAATAAATTTATTTGATTTATATTCCTCGCGTTCTGTCATGTTTTCTTGAAGTGATTTCATTACTTTTAGGTACACCATTTTTAACTAAAAAGTTTTTCTTAAAGTTAATTAAATGCAACTTTTTATAGAATAATATTTTATTTTCCTAAAGTTTTAATATTTTTTACATTTCTTTTTATCCTAAAGTTTTTTTTTTTTTCCATTTTCTTTTTAAAGTTTACTTATACATATTTTTTTATTCTATTTTTTTTTTTTTCACTTATAAGATTTTTTTTTTTTTTTTTTTTTTTTTTTTTTTTTTACTATTTTTTTTTAAAACTTTTTTCTTTTAAATTATTTTTTTTTTTTATTTTTTTTTTTTTTTTTCACTTAAGATTTTTTTTTTTTAAACTTTTTTTTTATATATATTTTTTTTTTTTTTTTTTAATATTTATTTTTTACATTTTTCTTTTTAAAGTTTATTTTTACTATTTTTTTTTTATTCTTAAGTTTTATTTTTACATTTTTTTTTTATATATATATATATATATTTTTTTTATTCTAAAGTTTTTTTTGTTTTTGCATTTTTACTTATAAATTATTTATTTTTTCTCGTACTAATTTTATTTTTTCTATATATTTTTCGAATTCAAATTTAACTTTTATATTTATTGAAAAAAGATAACCTGTAAAGTAAAAATAATAAAGGACAACAAGATACAGCAACATCATTTATTGAAAAACTAAAAATGGCTCCATTTGTTTCTGCGGGCATACATAGAAGGTTTTACAATGTTATTTTCTCTATACAATTTTCTTTTTACATCCAACATGGAAGGAAAATGCAAATCTCGTAAAGCATTTAAGAATACAGCTTGTCCGACAGGAACTTTTTTCCTATTACGAAGAAAGTCATTCACCAGCATGACAATATTAGTGTGTGGGATAACTTTATCTTGGTAAATAATTTCACCTTTGTCCGTCCATTTGAATCCATTTTGATTTTTCAAAAACTGTAAAATGTCTATAGCCGTCTTTCTGTGTCGAATAGGCACGGTATGCATAACTGCATCTTCAAAGGTATCTTCTTTCTTCACATCTTGCAACGTCTTTTTATCTGGATCTGGAGGTGGTTTTCCAAGCTGGTCGTAATTTTCCAAGGTTTTAAGGTACCGAGAAGCTTTTTCACTTTCTGTGAGATTGGTATTCTGAAGGGTATTTGTTATTTCTTGATCAAAAGAGTTTGGTTCACGAGGAATTTCTTGGGATTGTTTGTCGATCAGGGTGTACTTTTGTAGGGCTTGCAAGTAGAGAGATGCTTTGTCGCTTTCCGCGAGTTGTTTATTCTGAAGAATACTTGTCATTTTTCGATCCAGTTCAGAGAGATGTTCCATTAATTGTGCCCTGTCTTCAGGTATCAAGATAAACTTTTTACTGTGCTCCATGAATCAATGAGCTGATGATTGAAATAGCTGCAGGTAATAAGACTGAAAGAAAACCGTCTCCTTTTTGAACAAGTAGCTTTCTTTTTTTATACAAAGGAACCTTTTTGTCTGAAAGCTTTCGTAAGCACGTCTTATGCTTAGAAAGACTATTTATTTGGCTGTTAGTGAGAGGTACGTTTCCGTGAAGTACGTTCAAGACGCATTCACACAAAGACTTGATAATACTATTGGGAACTTTTTGAACTATTTGCTTCGGATTTTTACTTTTCGAGATCACTTTCAGGAGCTCTAAGGTTTGCTCCGTACACGTAGACATCTTCACATCGAATGATAGTAGTCACTGTTGACAGCTCTATTTAAAGCCACTCTGCAAAATTTTCCGTATGCAGTTGCTTTTACCAATGCACAATGGATAAAGTCAGGAGGATGCACCGAACAGGATGCATGCGTTGGCATCAGGTGTTCAACTTTTGGACAGTTGAAATCTTCTAAATTATAGCACTTGCGTCTAGTCAACACTTCTAAAAAATGTTGCTTTTGTATTCCCTTGACGTAAATATCGGAAAATACTTCGAACAAAAGATATAAAATACTTTGAAATTTAACATAAGGTAAAGATCCTTCTCTCCAATCCATACAATGAATGTTTCTTGTTACCCAAGAAAACTGATTTCTCTGCGTAAGGGATAATTCTTCAAATGGTGACGGAGGCTGAAAATACCATACGCCCCACAAATGATTATCTTTCACGGCGTAAAATGCTAGTTCTTTGACGACAAATAGTCCCGACGGAAGCAGAAACCCTTCAAAATCAATCACGGCTGACATCCTTCCAGTTTGAGAGACGAAATACAAATGAAGTTAGCGAGGTTGATACACGTAATATATATCTCCAGGAAACATCCCCGTGCGCATGCGTAGAGAATCCTCCGTATTACTTTTCAGATCAATGAATAAATAACCGTACGGCTTCGAAGTAGCATCTTCATAACACTCTTGAAAAAACTTCACTTTTCTCGGATATAGTTGTCGTCCTAAATGCATGACTTGGGATTGGTCTCTTCGGTTCTTAAACAGCGCCAAGTAATGTGCATTCAAAGAAATTTCTCGCATTTCTTTTCCCTTATGAAACACATTTTGTACTATAAAGATGATACTGATATTTCGGTGGTGTGACATTTTAGTAAACATCTTTGTCAATTGAGCATCGTTTCCAAGCTCACTCATTAAATCGTCTACTACAATCAATGCATCCGAATATTGATTTAAATTTGAAGGCAAGCCTTCATGAAATGAAATGTTTGGGATTTCTGCATATAACTTTTGAAATATCCCATAGCACCATACCATCGTTTTTGGAAAGGGTAGTATCATTTTATTTTCGATCATTTTTTTCACGAAATGTGTCTTGCCACTACCTGTGGGACCTGCAACTATCATAGTAAACGGATGTTTCAATCGTAAAATATCCATACTGAATGATGAACTTTGGAGATGCTCTTCTTATTTATAGATGATCTTCTTCTGATGAACTCACATGTCGGCTAGTGAATAATGTCCGAATGGAAGAGTGCTCACGCGATCCTCTAAGATGTGTCTCTTCTGATCATACGGGGAAAGGGCCAGCTTATTTGAAGTAATGGTGAATATGTCATGCTGCTTGGATCGTATGAGATTCATGCTGGTCACAAGTTCTTGGTGTTGAAACAGGCACTTTGTATAATCTTCAAATTTGATTTTTTGATGGATGGTAGTCTTCTTAATCCCCTTCAGCTTCTTGGTGATATTGTCATGGCCTATTTTGAAGGCATACATCTTGGATCTGAGTCCCACGAATTCAGTCATGATTTCTCCCTTGGTTTCATCCTTCATCTTCCCGATAACTTTTTTGTTGACGAGAGGAAATCCGAAAATATTGTTGGCAGGATAATCCGATGTATCGTACAGGTCCAGGTCTTCCTTCATATCTTTGTAAACATCCTCGGTATGGATATTGTAGGTAAGGCTATCCGTATCCATGTACAGGAGTTTCAGTCGATCAGTTGGATATTTCGGTATCATCTTGGAATAGTGAAAGTCATACATGAGCGTCTTGGATAAATCCAATATAGCCATTCCAATGGTAATCGGCTTGTTGAATTTCAGTACGGTCCGCCGCATATGGAACGCTGCCAAAGTTTCGGAGAAGATGGTGCGATCTTGAAAGTTGGAGCGAGCAATCCATTTCTCAGATGTCTTCTCATTTCCGACCAACTTGATGTCCACTCGGCGTCGGATATTCTCCATAGTTTTTCCAAAAATTGAATTGTTCATGAGTTTGAAGAAATTTTTCTCAAACTCATTCGTAGCAGAGGTGCGCAGTTGGGTATTGACATCAATATAAGGTTTTAGCCATGGTGATTGACTGAATTGCAAAATTCTATGCACGGCTGTCACTTGAAGTCCTTGTTGCACGTAGAGCTGCAAATTTCGGTAATGTACGACATATCGTTCTTTCTTATGCAGAGTAGTCAGCAACCTCTTCTCTTTACAACCGGGTGGAGCTAATGTTTCTGGAGCAAGTGGCAGATCAGCATGTAGATCGTGTAGATGGGCTGGATACTCCAAATCCACTTCTAGGATGTATCCAAGTGCACTGTCCCAAGGGGTTTGTAAGACGTCCATCGTCGGGTTAATCCAAGCGTAATTACCTAATGGTAAATATTGGGACATAGCCCAGCCATACAAATTATTAGCATCTAAATATAATAGATAATTGGAAGGCTGAGACTTGTCATAGTTTGGCATATATGGATTATTTGCCTTTGCATAACGGTGAGAACATTGAGATATTCCTCCACGGATACCATTTTCGACAAACAATAACATGTCATAGTCCGTGAGCAGCTCCAGTCGAATTGACGTCTTCTTCAGCATAGCGTCCCAAGAGAGTCCGGGAGCGGTATAATACCACACGGGATCCAAGCCATAGGTTTTCATGCAGACATCTCGAAAACTTTCAAAAATGTCTGCTAACTGTAAAACATCCGTCTTGACGTACAAATCAGCATACTCGCCCAAATTGTCTAAGTTGAATGCATCCCACACTCCTTGAGCATGTTGATAATCTTCCATGGTGATGTGCGATTCGTTCAGGCGGTTATAAAAGGCATCACGGGGTGGTAGCTCGGTTTCCTTGAACTTGTCTGGATGATTGACGTAATCATATGGAAATACTCCTTTACGCAGCAGGAGAGAAACATGAGAGGAGGGAAAGTGCGCCTGCACATGTTTGAACTGGTCTTTTGAGAGATTTTTGGCCAGTTGATCTAGACTACTCGCCATGAATCGAAAGGAATCGATGAATCGAAGACTAAGTCCCTTGCCGATCTGCTTCGAGAATGAGATGTATTTTTCCGTGTTTTCTGGGATGACTGTGATGTTGAAATCGTCTCCTCCCAAGCATTTCACGAATAAATGGCTGTCGTATCCGGATAAGTTATGAAACACCACTGGGATAAAGTCTGGAGTTCTGGCCTTCAGGTTGCAGGTATTACAAGCGGTTCCTCGAAACTTCTTCGATTGATGATCGTGATCCTTCACCTTGTAATTCTTCTGGGAAAATTCGTTCTTGCACATGTAGCAGCGCGTTGCTTTCCGAAATGCTTCCAGCTCCTCTTTGGTTAAGGGATCCATTGGTAAAGGAGCTCTGTACACTTGCTGTATTTCCAGGGCTTCCAGCTTCATCCGATCCATAAACACTTGTGGTGCATTCGGTCCTCGGTACACGTAAGGGGCTTTGAAGAGTCCTGTGGTCGACACTATGTAGTAACAGAAGCTGACAGCTTCGTGTTTTTGGTAGGCTTCACTGTACGACTTATCAGGGTTCGGCTGGCAAGAAACTATCGGTCGGGTAATGCACTCAAAGTCAGCATAGATCACGAATGGGACTTTCATGGAATGTTTAATATTTTTGAAAACCACCCATTTATCTTCCGGCATAATGACTCGAACGGCCTCGTGCTGATTACAACTCAGCTGATGACGGTGGAGAATAGGCTCCGTTGAGAAAAATTGTAAACAGCGGCGGCATATGAACGTTTTCTTCTGGTGATTTGAATGCTGTCTTGCAACGAGACGGGATAAGTCCTTGATCCAGGCATAATGGGCATTTGAGTCGGTCTTGAGGTACATCAAATCAATGTGCGGGTCCTTTTCTTCTGTGGTGATCATCAGCGGATATACTTGATAATCCTCGGTGAGTCCATAGACGTTAATGGATAGGTCATTCAGCTTCGCAAATTTCGGAATGTCTTGAATTTTAACAGGGAATTCAACTCCTGTAAAATTGAGAGTGTCCATATGTGCTGCATAATGATGCGTTCGGTATGCATGCTGAGTATGGTCTTCCACTGGATGGAGAGCGGAGAGAATGGCCCACATGAAGCAGCGGTTGTCGTTGTTCTGGACATTGATGATGGCTTTCTTTCTTTTGATGGGTTCGGGAAGTTCGATGTATGTAGATCCCCGCAGAGGGTTGTATTTGTTGGTCCGTACCTCCAATTCTTGTATCCGTTCCAGGGTCCATCCAGATTCCTTGGCTTCAAAGTCCTCTGCTTCTTTGAGTAGTCTCTCCATCGTTTGTAAATATAGGGCTTCAACATCGGTAGAGGGAAGAACGATCACATTCTTCGTTTTGAAGCTTTTCTCCTCGCTTAAAATACCATCGGCAGCAACTTTTTGGTAGCGGCAGATGAGCCTGCTATTCACCTTTACTTCGAATTGAAACAGGGCAGATGCGACGATGCTCACAAAGTCTTCTTCTTTGGAAACCAGAAATGGTTTCAAGTCCTTGTATTCCTCGGTGTTGAATAAATGCACGTTTTGTACACGATTTTTCAAAGCAGATTGTCGCGTAGAAGAGGGTGCTGGTCGGGTAGAGGGTCCTGGTCGAGTAGAGGGTGCTGGTAGAGTCGAGAGTCCTGGTACAGTCGAGGGTTCTGGTAGAGTCGAGGGTCCTGGTCGAGTAGAGGGTGCTGGTAGAGTCGAGAGTCCTGGTAGAGTCGAGAGTCCTGGTACAGTCGAGGGTCCTGGTAGAGCTGAAGGTCCTGGTCGAGTCGAGGGTCCTGGTAGAGATGTATCTTCACTGGTCCGGCGTCGTTTTAGAAGCATAGGGGGTTCTGTATCTGCAGGCCGCTTGTGTGTCTTAAGGTGTCTGGTCAGGTTATCCATTCGCGAAAAAACCTTAGAGCACCAAGAGCACGGATAATTCACTCCTCCATGCTTATTCCGTTGATGTCGATTCAAATTATATCTTTGATTGAAATGCATATTACATTCCGCACACGTGAATTCCTTGTCTTGAGTAAAATCCAATTGAGTTGCTGTTAAATCTCCAAAATCCATGAGCGCCATCACTTCATCATTCAACGATAATGTTGAATTCTCGAAAACGTCTTCAATATTCATTTTAAACAAAGCTGAGCTAAACTAGAGTAGTCGCAAGAGCAGGTTCTACTAAGAGAATGTCAGAGCTTGGCTCGAACGTCGTCTTTTATACCGACGACGGAGAAGAATTGCCCCCTCTTCTGGCCTGTGATTGGTTCTTCCTTAAGCAAGCATCTGATTGGTCCGTTCCCCTACATGCAGCGCCGCCTTGCGGCTACAAGCAGAACTAGTTCTGCTTGCCCCGACAACGTGTGACGTCACTTACTGACACCTGATTGGTTCTTGATGAGGTCATCCTCAAACAAGCCTCTGATTGGTCCGTTCCTGTACAAACACGGTGTGACACGTTGAGACACGGTGTGACATGCCCATCGGCGATATGCCCATGGGCAGCGATGAGTCATCGACACCTGTTCCCATGTCCCCTGCGTGTGACGTCACTTACTGACACCTGATTGGTTGAGGTCATCTCCATTAGGCCACGCCCCCTCGGCTTGACAGACGAGATCCTCCCTGATCCGCACCTCAAGTGCAGCCGCACCTCCCCGTACGCCTCATTATTCCTCATTATTCCTCACAGCACCTCGGCTCAGAATCGGCCTTTTTACACTACTTAGATTTTCATTTCCTTATAAAAAAGAATGTGGATAAAACTTACACAAAAGTAAATACACTTGGGGATTTAGATGTAATATTATATTTATTATTAATTACTGTATGACAATCGCATAACTTCGTTTTTTAATAGATACATTCAAAATAATACTGATGCTAGTGACATAACTATGTCAATTATGTATGGTAAAAAAGACAAGTTCAAAAAAATTATAGAAAAAAAATATATCAATAAATTTTTATTGTTAAAAATATAAACATTTATTAAAATTTTTGTTATCATTAATCTGTTTTTACTGAAACCAAATTTAATATGTTTCCCTTAAACGTAAAAAATAAATAATAATTTGCTTATAAGCCTTGTTACTTCGTGTAGTTCTCGAATTTAAATATTATATAATTTCTATTTTAAAGAGGTTATGCAACTTAATTTATTGTCTAATAAAGCACTGCTGTCAGCAAATCATTGCTTTTCTTCAAATTAGATTTTGGCACCCTAATAGTAGAATATTATAGATTTTTTAACTATTTTATACACCACATAATTAACAAAATCATCAATTAAAAAAGGTTATTTTGTGGGAAAAGGGGTGTTAAAACTATGTTTCTTGTGCCGCAATACTTCCTTGCAATATCCCTGTAAGTATATAGATTCACAACATAAACCGTCTAACTTCTAAACGAAAACTGTATCCAAGTTCAATATTTTTTTATTTTTTTAGAAAAAAAGGTTATATTTATACATTAATGGGTCCCCAGCAACGCTTGACCGCAAGAAATTTTTCAAATTAAATCGTCTTTTAGCAAAACAAGATAGTTCCTCAAACACCATATCTCCAGAACCCCACAAGCCATCTTCCGCTCACTTAAATCCCGACGCCCAACCGTTCGAAAAGTCTCTCCCACCCCGTCGTTCAGAAAGACACCGATAATTACGACCATTGTCGCAACAGTGACATCGACCAAATTCTTGTTATTAACACCGAGTTATTTGCCTTCCTGTGGGGACGACCGCTCCGCAAAGGATAATAATTACACGCCCCATGCTAAAGTCCTTTTTTGAACGAACCAGTGTTAAAGGATCAGCTGAGGTGTTAATTTTCGTGGGTAGCGGATGAAAGATGACATTGTAATTAAACGGGATTTGTAGAGCAGTGACCGGGGTAACTTTTTTCTTATTATTATTAAATAGGAAGTGTTTCCTTTATGGTTAGTTTCATTAAAGTCATACTATACTAAAAGACAAAAAAAAAGGTACTTTAAGGGGACCCAAGCCCCAAAACCGGGAAAAATAGCTAAACTTTTTTTTCTTCATAAAACGATGCTAAACGTACTTAAGAAAGTGTGTACAAAATTTCAAAACAGTAAAAGAAACAGAACATATTTTTTTTAGATGTTTATATCCCATTTATCATTCTACATACTTTTAGTCTGCAACAATCGTCAGTTACACAAAATATTTTTTTTTTAAATTTTGGTCACGTTTAAAATGCTAAGGATTTGTTAGTAATTAACTTAAAACTAAACTGTTAATAGTTTTTAAAGCTCTAATATTTGTTTTATAAAAGTATGTATAGCTTTTTTAAACTAAGTTATAAATTATTTTTTACAAATTATTAAACTTAAAAAAATGAATATTTTTTGGGTTTTGAACTTAAAATAAGCTTTTGAAGACAATTTAAACACAAATCTGCAAAAGTCTATTCGTACGTTTATAGTATGTACTTTGACGTTATTTAATCAATTAAAAAACTTTAAAAAACCTTAAAAATTGAAAGAGAAGTAGTGTTTTTAAAAAAAGTATTTTTAAGCTTAAAAAATGCAAAAAATAACAAAAAAAAAATTTCTTAAATATATTTTTGTTTTTGATTATTGTTTAGAAAAGATGTTCTAATAATATAAAAAAATGGTATTTCAATGGTATGGTATCTGAATTCATTAATAAATGAAATAATATATGAAATTTTTTGCCTTACTGCGTTTTAAATGTTGTGCCAATAGATATTTATATATACAGGTCAAAGCTCAATTCAAAATTTACATTATTCCTATAACAGTCCCGATTTATCATTAAGCTCTAAATCAATAGGACGCTTAATATTCGAAATTCACAAAATCTTTTCAGCTATTTAAAGAGAAAACTAAAAGTTTTTCTTTCGGTTGTAAATTAAAACATTAATTTCCATATTTTGTAATTTTATAATATTCGTTTGTGTTTCTAATATAAGATCAAATGTATACAACCCAACACCTTTATTACAATCGTTATTATTTGGCAAATTTTTTTTCTTGAGATCAATTGCTTCTTATATAACATGAGAAAATTAGTCAAAGTTATTGTCAAAATTAGTTGAAACGGAAATTTAATTTTAATTTTGATGTGCTCTTTGAAATTCGACATTATTACTTCATGAGAAAGAAACCCATTAGTCATTCTGTGACCGCTAAATGCTCAAAATCCCACTCATTAACACTTCCACTTTTGTCATAAAACCTAAACGACCCATTCCTTTAATAATGGACCCTCTATCCCATTAATAGACTTTAAACATGAAAACGAGCCTAAACTCACTTCTCTTCGTGCAAAGAAAACGCAGACGAGAATTTGTATGCCACGAAACTTGCCTACAATTTTAGGCCTCCTCTTGTCGCCCAGTTAAGGCAAATTAAATCCAGAAAATTTTCGCCATTTTTTTTTTGCAGCCTAATATCCCATCAACTGAGAGCGCACGTTCTTCGGTAGGGAATTAAAGACGGGCGAAGTGCAATTTTCGTTCTAGCCCCCCCCCCCCCCTCCTTCCCCCTCCTCTCCACCACTTCATCCACCCCCTGTGATCTTATTTATTATCTTTTTTCCTCGGCGCGCACACCGGGTGAAATTCGCAGAATTCTCTTCCCCCCTTTTGCTAAACGATGATGGCAGAGTTGCGTGATAGCATCTCTAGCCGACGTTGATTGGGCGGCGGCAGCAATAACAACAGCCAATAGTGGGGCTTTTCTTCTTATGAAGGAGGCGTGACTTGCTTTGTGGGTCCACCTATAAAAATTTCATACTTCTGAAGAGGTTTTTAATAATTAGATTGAGAGGAATTTATATAAATATTTTTTGCGAAAATGTTGTATTGGAAATCGAAGAGGATTAGTTACAAGAGAAACTGAAATCTCGAGCTGAAATTTAATTAAATACCCGACTGTTGGGGAATTCATTTAAAATTATGTTGCCATTTTAAGAGATACTTACATAAATAATTAGATTCATTCAATTTTCAGATATAATTAATTCGCTGTATAAGAATTTCGTCGTACAAGGTTCACAGTGACATTTTGGTTGTGTGTATAAGTAAGTGAATTTGAAATAAAATGTTATCATAACAGTTTCAAAGTTTACAAGAAAATGGTTGATATTTGAAAATCTGAAAGACAGTATTTCCTTTTATTAGGTATTTTTAATGAAACCATTATTTGCCATTAAAGTATCGACAAGTATAGACATTAATAAAACATTTGTTATTATTTAGAAGAAATATTGCGGCTAATAGGAAATGAAAATGTTGAACAAGTGGCAATATGGAATTTTCTATTAATATAGAACTTAAATAAACACTATTAATACAGAATATATAGCAATTAATTAAGACTATTAAGATTGGAATAAGTGTAAATTACATTCAATTAACGAAGATACAACGTTTTTCAAACTGTGAAATATAGTTTTAAATTGAATTTCTAAATGCTTTATCTAATTTTAAATATATAGTTGTATTGCATGGCTTTGGTAATGATTTCAGAATAAAGTAATTTTCAGGGCTGATAAAGAATGATCGTAATTGGTATATACTGTAAACGATTAGGACAAATAATAGTCGATATTCGAATTATTTTTTTTAATTACTAATTTCAATTAATTTATTTACTCAATTAATTTTTACTCGGCACATACGTGGGTAAAATATTTCCTTAAATGGCTTATTTTAAATAGAAATGGTTTAATCCTAAATGGAAATGTATTTGCATTACAAATGCTAGTTATTTAAAAAAAATAAAATTAAAAAAAAATAATAAATTAAAATAATTAATAGCAAGTTTTTTATTCAGCTGATACTTTTTTTAAACAGATGTACAAACGTAAGTTTCGTTTAAAAATGCCGTCTTAGCAAACATTTATAACGTGTTTTGTCCAAAATTTCTAAAAATTAGATTATCGCATCACTTAAATTCCCTTTTCAAACTTTCAATCAAACTAAACTATTTATTCTTTGACAATATGTTTTAACATTTGAAATAACTTGCGAAATTGGAGTCTGTATAAGAGTCAATGCATTTGGGAAAAGTTATTCACGTTTTTCCAATGAACACCTGACCTGAATGGTACAAAACACGTTTTGAATATATATATTGATAGAAATATATGTAAAAAAAGCTATTAATAGAAATATAACATATAAAATAATTTTTTAAACGTATATGTATTTTTGTCATTTCTTAATCATCAGAATAACTGTTCTCAATCTGTGGTACACGTACCCCAGGGGGTACTTGGTGGTCCGGTTGGGGCTACGCAAAAATAATATTTGTAAAATGGCGGAAAACTTTTTAATAAATATAATAAGTAAAATAAAGTATAAAAGACTATAGGTGTCATCAATTTGAGTTGTTCGATTAATAGTCCAGCTAACTTAAGAATATTACTTCCTCAACAAAAACAAACTTTTTTTGCGTTGAAGGTTGGGCGAGAAGGGTTATGAGAGAAGGGGGTACTCATAAATGGAAATCAAAATTAACAGAATGCTTGAAAGAAATCATTTTAACAATTTCTTCAATTGGAAATTCATAAATTACTCTTTAACATTCACAACCTCTTAAATAGTGGAAATTTCTTACTAAAACACAAGCTTTTTAATAATTTAAATAAATACGATTCGTTTTATAAACAATTTTAGTAATTTAACGATATTTTTCTGATTAAAATTTACGTGCTTGAATATTTTTGTTACTTAAACTTGCTCTTGCAACATGCTCAGGTCTGTCATTAAGGTACCCTTTGACATTTTTTTTTTATTTTCAATATTTTTTGAATGCAAAATACTTTAATATATAATTAATGACAAAATTGTTAAAAAAATTTCATAAAGTTTTTTAATAAATTCAGAATTAAATTTTTAAAAATGTTTTTGCTGTTTTTAAAATTTTCTACTACTTTTTTAGTTTTTAATTTTTTATCACTAAATTTTATTTTTGTATTCCTTGAAATATAATAAACAAAACTGGGTATTGAATATTAAATAGTACTAAAATTAGATTTTATAGAATTTTTTTTCTTCTCAAAAGCCAAAAAACCCTGAAAAATCTAAAATTTTCTGTTTGAATTATTTTTAAAAATAAAACTATGTGTCCTAGGGCTTATTCCATACCCAATTATGTCAAACACATATCTAATAATATTTATTTAAAAAATTGAATATCTATCTCTATTACAAAAAAAAGCCTTAGCATTTCATATGCAGTAAAATGCGTTAAAAATGAACACTGAGAAAAAGTGATTTAAAGTTTTCAAATGTAAAAAAAAGGAATTTATGGTAAATGTATCATTCTGTTATCAAAACATATCATACTTTGCATCAATATAAGTATATTTATTAACAAATACTTTTATACTTGGTCATTTTTTAATTTTGGGAGAACTGCCTTTCAACTTAAATTTCAATGCATTTTTCACTATGACGTTAAAATATATATATTTCCTTAAGTACAAGCTATTTCTGTTTAATTTTGGAGTTCTCTATTCATTTACATGAAAGTACATTAAAAAATTAACCAATTAAACGTTAACAAAAAAAAAATTAAAATCCTCCAGCTTTGTAAGCACATTTAGCCTGCTGTCACCCAATATAAATGCAAATAACTTCTTAAATATTTTAAATTAAACACTGAAAATGTTCATACATGTTTAGAAATATTGGAAAGGTAATTTAAGCTAATAAAAAAAATCGATGTTTTGATTATTTTTACGGTACTGTGTCCCCTCTTAAAGAGATGCTTCAGTCTATGAACTAATTTAATAAGCTTAATGGCATGTGTTTTGTAATTTTTTTTTTATTTTATGAAGTCGATGTATATATTTAATGCCTAATCTGTGTCTTTTACCACATCACTACCAATCAGGTAGTAAAATAATTTTCTTTCCAGATAATAATTCAATATAGTCACAGCTATCAAATGATTATCTAACCATTTAATATGCACTGTAAAAAAATATACTTAAAAATAAGTACCTGAACCTACTCGTTTTTCTTTGAGTACAATGACATCGTAAATGAGAGATGACGTATTCAAATTTAAATAAGCGTACTTTCTCAAATATGAGCAGTGCGATTTAATACTGCTTATATCAAGTTTTGTTCAAGACATCTTAAGAAAGCGACCTGATAAACTTAAAATAGTTCTTCAGAAGATGATTTTCCACATTATTGGATGTCGATTGCTTAAGCCACTCAATGCTATTGCTATTGCCACTCAATTATTTTACTTTCCATTCCTTTGGCACACTTTTTTAATATTTCTTCTGTTTAGAATTTCTTCAAGTCGCCTGGTAAGTAAAACGGATAAGGCTTTGGGGCAGCGCTGCTGTAAGACCTGGGTTCGATTCCTTGTAAGTCTAAGTTGTTATTGTTTACATTGTTAGTACAACGGAAAAGGCACTGGACTGCAGTACCTGAGGATCTGGGTTCGATTAAGCCTTGTTTGTAATTATTAATATTTATTGAAAGTGATTTATGAAAGCAGGCTATGTAGGCAAGCAACTGCTCATTTTATACATTCTTACCCATTGTACTCATTTTAAGTAATGTCTTCTTCATGTATGAAACTTATGTATTCGGAGCTATGATAAGCATCGAATGTCATCAAAAACGAGTACATTTTACTTAGTTTTGAGTAGCTATTTTTAAGAGTTTATGTGTGGTTAAGCAGCCAAACTATGACCATCGTCCAACCATTTATGACCACCCTGAAAATCAAGAGACACATCATATTGGTATACCATTGTAATTGATAATGTGATACTTAGTTTTTAATCAGCGTCATCATAGAGCTTGTAATTTTTTTTTCTACTCTAAATCTACACTTTATTACACGGTACATTTTAATCTGTCCATGACATAACCCCTGATAAAAGCTTATTTTAATTCCAAATTTCTATTCAACGTAAACATATCGACCAAAAAATATATAATAAGCCCAAGATGTCACTTGAATTTCTATATATTTATAATTTTCCTTCCTATAGCTCCGTTAGACCTCGATCACAGAAAAAAGAACACGTTGTAAAATATTTATTTCCCGATAAAATTTGTATTTGGTTCGATATAGTCTAACAACTGTATTCAATTTGGGGTATTTACCCAATATATTTTCTCTCCAAATCATTCATCCTTCATTTCATTGACATCATAAACCCATGGATATCGGCAAACATATTTAGTCTTCCTATCACCCTTTGTTCTCTATTAAGAAGACTTATTATAAAATACTAGTACATACTATAGCATTTATTTTACACCTTATATATTGAATTTGTATTTGGTTCGATACATTCTAACAATTGCATTTAATTTATGTCATTTATCAAGTAATGTCATCAAATAGCAACGTACTTTCCCTTCAGCAGTGTTCAATTCCCCATAAGAATAACCATCTACCAAAAGAGACATTAGTTCATAAGATCTTTTGAAATAGAAATATACTTTCAGTCTTCCTTACCACCATTAGTGCTCAATCAAAAGGAAAACATGCCATCACATATGTTTTACACCTTATCTAATTTGGTCCAATACATTCAAAACACCTATTCAATCCATGGCATAACTTGACTCAATCCAACCCAATCACCAAAATACCGGCGTCCTTTCCCTTCAGCAGTTTCAATTCCCCATAAGCACATCTATCTACCAACAAATAAACATCGTGGACTCATAACGTCTCTTGAAATGGCATAGATTGGGTACAATTTGCAAGTCATTTGGTTAAGTATAGTTTTTAGCTTATAATACATTTTAAGCTAAGACTTTCATTAAGACTTTCAGTCTTCATGAGTCCTCAATCAGAAGAGGACATCATAAAAATTGTCATAAAATTTATTTCCCACCTTATCTCTAAAATTTGGCTCAATGTATTACAACAGTTGTATTCGATCTAACAACAAAATTCCCTGTTCAGCGTTCAATTCTTCATAAGCCTATTCAACCATCAAGAGAGACGTCTCTGGAAATCGTTTAACATATTCAGTCTTCCTAACACCATTGGTACTCAATCAAAAGGACACATTTTGAAACATGCGATATGTCTTACACCTTATCTCTAGAATTTGGCTCAATACGTTCGAACAATTTGATTCAATCCATGTCATTTTTCCAATCCACGTCACCAAAATACCGACGTCCTTTTCCCTTCAGCAGTTTCAATTCCCCATAAGCACATTTATCTACAAAAAAAAAACCCATCGTCAACTCATGATGTCTCTTGGAATGGCATAGATTGAGTTGGAAGGCAAACACTTTCAGTCTCCATAAGTCCTCAATCAGAAGAGGACCCATCATAAAACTTGTGACAACATTTATTTCTCTCGTTATCTAGAGATTTGGCTCAATATATTACAACAGTTGTATTCAATCTAAGTCATCGAAATAGCAACAAAATTCTCTCTTCAGCGTTCAATTCTTCATAAGCCTATTCATCTAGCAAGAGAGACGTCTCTGGAAATCGTTTAACATATTCAGTCTTCCTAACACCATTGGTACTCAATCAAAAGGACACATTTTGAAACATGCGATATGTCTTACACCTTATCTCTAGAATTTGGCTCAATACGTTCGAACAATTTGATTCAATCCATGTCATTTTTCCAATCCACGTCACCAAAATACCGACGTCCTTTTCCCTTCAGCAGTTTCAATTCTCCATAAGCACACCTATTTACCAAAAAAAACATAGTGAACTCCTAACATCTCTTGAAATGGCATAAATTGGGTTGGAAGGCAAACACTTTCAGTCTCCATAAGTCCTCAATCAGAAGAGGACCTCGTCATAAAACTTGTCATAACATTTATTCCCCACCTTATCAAGAGATTTGGCTCAATATATCACAACAATTGTATTCAATCTATGTCATTTACCCAATCTATGCCATCGAAATAGCAACAAAATTCCCCCTTCAGGGTTCAATTCCCCATAAGCCTATCTATCAAACAGAGACATATCTTGAAATCATTCAACATATCCAGTCTTCTTAATACCATTAGTACTCAATCAAAAGGACACATTTCGAAACATGCCATCAGACATGTTTCACACCTTATCTCTAGAATTTGGCTCAATACGTTCGAACAATTTGATTCAATCCATGGCATTTACGCAATCGTTGAAGTCGCAACATAATTCTCCATAAGCACGTCCCATCTATCAAAAGAGACATCACAAGTCCATGACGTCCCTTGAAACCGGCAATATGTCCGGCCCTCTCACACTATTACTCCGCAATCAAGAGGGCTCTTCACAAAGGGACGTCTAATTCCAGTCCTTCGACCCTCCCGCCTACGTTCGGTCCTTCACGCCAATAAAGCAATCGAGATTCGTCGTGGAAACCCATTCAAGCGTCGCCAATCGTTTTCTGCCCACATAATTTTGCATTCCCCAGTGGAGCAAGATGCATGCCAATGGAACCACGCAAAATTGTCCGTGCGCAATCCGTGGCATCCGGTACATCCAGGATTTTGCCTCAAATGCGGATGGTTTTTAGTCAAAGGTCCGTGATGTGTCTGGGTGCTTCTTTTTTTTTAATACTATAATTTTTTGGGGATTTTTTAAAAAAAAACTTTTACAGAAGGTCGGGAAGGATAAAAGCATTCAACTGGCACTTATTGAGCAAGGAGGAAAAAAATGGAAAAAGAGTTATTTTTATGGGGGAAAAATAAGTTTTATTTTTGCGCTTCGGTTGTTTCAATTTCAGTGATAAAAATGGTTATGATTGGATATAATCGAGTTACACCGAAAGCAAAATGTTGTAGACGAGATTGTTTACTTCTATACACTGTTAAAAATAGACACTAAAAAAATAGGGAATATGTACTCATTTTTGAGAACATTCAATGGTTATCATGGCTCTGAATACATACGTTTCAATTTTTAAAAAAAACGTACTCAAAAAATGAGTAAAAATTAATAAAAGAACAGCAGCTTGCCTTACATAGGCTGTTTTCATAAATCACTTTCAATAAATATCGACAATTACAACTTAGACTTACAAGGAATCGAACCCAGGTCTGCAGCAGCGCTGTCCAGAGCCTTATCCGTTTTACTTACCAGACGACTTGAAGAAATTATAAACAGAAGAAATGTTAAAAAGGTGTGCCAAAAGAATAGGAAGTAACATAATTGAGTTGTAATAACTCAGATTCCATTGACGCTATCGACAGCAAATAATGTGGAAAACCGTCTTCTGAACAACTATTTTAAGTGTGTCATGTCGCTTTGTTAAGATGGCTCGAACAGAAGCTGAGATGAGCAATATTAAATCACACTGCATCATTTTTGCGAAGGTACGATTACTTAAATTTGTGTAGGTCATCGCACATTTACGATGCAATTGTACTCTTAGAAAAACGAATAGATTCAGGTACTCATTTTAAGTACCATTTTTTTTAAAGTGTAGTAGACAGTACTGTACCCCCCCCCCTCCCCCCCCCCCCCCCCCCCCATCATAAGAAATTATGCCCCAACTCCAAAAGCTTAGCTCAAAAGACAAAACTTTACAGGAAACAAGAGAAATCAAATTTATCATCTGCATCCAAGTTTTGATCCATCAAAGGGATTTTATTGTCTGAAATAGTTTTTTGCATGTACAAAACTTTACGCACCGTTGAGGGATTGCTGCAGCGAAGGTTTACTGTGGTACAAGTATTATGAGACAAGTTCCTGTGTTAAAATATTCTTGATATAATTTATAATTCCAGCTACCTAAGATTTCTTTACATTTAAGATGTGCTACTTTCAATTTTTTTTTTTAATTTTTACTGCCAGAAAAAGGCAAAACTTAAACAAATTTTTTAAAACATTCATTCAAACATGATTCATTTGGGATTTTAGAATAAAATGATATAATACACGCAATTAATGTTCTATAGTAATGCATTAAATAAAATGTATGTTAAATGAAAGGTTTACAATCTTAAATACTAAACTAATTAAGTACCTGCAATTTAATATATTATTTACTACATAGCTGTTACCCAAGGCTTTGCAAGCGAATATGTCTGTTTAACAATAAATTCCTTATTATACACATCGCTACAGCAATTCCCACATATCAATAATAATAATAAAATAAAGAGACTGTCAGTGAATATCAAAACACTACTTTCTTTGCGGGTCACACAAATATTTAGGTGGCAACACTTTACCCTTACCCTCCCCTCTCTAAGAAAGTTACCAAAAATCCGGTGGCAACAGTACAAAACCCTGCCATGTAACAAGGCAAATATCCATCCATCACTTTTTGATAGATGGACACGCCACCCTCAAATACCCCCGTGTACGTACACAATATATCCATACACTTTGACAGGTGGTCACACCCTTTTCTATCGTATACGGTCAGTACCGTTCTCCACTACTTGCCTTAATGAATTTTTCAAGTAACGCCTGGCCAAACCGTTAGTTTATTTATGCGAGTCTCAAAACAAATCAATTTATATAAACACATTATTTTATGTAGTACACACTACTTCCCTTCTATGATCATTCAACTGACACAGCGTTATGCTTCCACAATTACATACACACACCACACCAACACATTCACAACAATTAATGCCAAACCATGCGCGAACCGAACCAAACCATACATTTCATTTTCTTCACTCTCCCTCCCACCAAAAGAAAACCCTTTCAATCGTCCATCAGAACGATCATCACACAAAACACACAAGAACCAGCCAACCCAACGACAGCTCTGCATTTAGAAAATCACAACTCAGCTTTAGGAAAAGACTTTGGAAAATTGAAAATAAAAGGTCTTCATCATTTTAGGCATTTCTCTGGTGTCTGATGCTACTGTGGGTCCTCATCATGTCTTGCGTTGAGGCGACAGAGCGTGCGATGGCTCCTCAGATACTCCCTAATGTCTCGCCCTCACGCAAAGGCTTTGCTGTCGGACTTATCTCTTATAAGAGATCTAATCATCCGTGTTTGTTTCCACTTGTCTTTCTGTCCGGGGTTAGAGACATCGATTGAAGATCTGGAGATTTGTTGGAGCGGTTTCACGAGCTTGTCTCGTCATTTCGATAACAAATGATTCGTTGATTTTTATTGAAAGTATGCATGCAATGTCATTTCATGTCCTGGTGAAATGCCCTTCTGAGTTTAAGTTGAATTTTTATCCCAATGTCTAGTTAATATTCGGCATTTTTTTTTTCTCTCAATCTTTCAATTGATTCGATAGTAATTTCGATAACAAATGATTTGTTGATTTTTATCGAAAGTATGCATGCAATATCATTTCTTGTCCTGGTGAAATGCCCTTGTGAGTTTAAGTTGATTTTTTATCCCAATGTCTAGTTAATATTCGGCATTTTTTTTTCTTTCAATCTTTCAATTGATTCGATAGTAATTTCGATAACAAATGATTTGTTGATTTTTATTGAAAGTATGCATGCAATATCATTTCTTGTCCTGGTGAAATGCCCTTCTGAGTTTAAGTTGAATTTTTATCCCAATGTCTAGTTAATATTCGGCATTTTTTTTTCTCTCAATCTTTCAATTGATTCGATAGTAATTTCGATAACAAATGATTTGTTGATTTTTATTGAAAGTATGCATGCAATGTCATTTCTTGTCCTGGTGAAATGCCCTTGTGAGTTTAAGTTGAATTTTTATACCGATGTCTACTTAATATTCAACATTTTTTTTTCGTGGCATGTAAGAACATAAATTAAAACTGAATGATCTGATACCTCACGAAAGGAATAGGTTTGGTTTGGTTAATTAACGTCGCACTAGAGCTGCACAGTGGGCTATTGGCGACGGTTCGGGGTCTATCTCGAAAGAAAGATACGGGAACACACACACATTCATACATGCACCTCGTTATTAGGAAAGGAATAGGAGTAAGTTACTTTCGTTAAAAAAAAATTTGAAGATTCTTTTTTCGTCAAAAGTCAAGTGATTCAATAACGAAATGATTTTAAGTAGCCTTGACGATAGCAGAAAGCTAAAAAAACTTATTGTTATTTTTGAGAGATAAGGTTTTTCAATATATGACAAACGCAGAGAGTTATGCAAACTCCTATATTACACTGTTAAAAATAGGTACTTAAAAATAAGTAAAATATATTAATTTTTTAATACATTCGATTCTTATCATATCTTCGATTACATAGGTTTCATTTTTAAAAAAGATATGTACTCAAAAATGAGTAAAATGATTAAAAAGAGCAGCTGTTTGCCTACATAGGCTGTCTTCAAAAATCACTTTCAATAAATGTCAACAATTACAACCAGGACTTACCAAGAATCGAACCCAATCAGTCTACCTGATGTCGCTCGCATTCAAGTCCAGGGCCTTATCCGTTGTACTACCAAAGCATCGGAAAGAAGTTGTAAACAGAAGTAAAGTTAAAAAGGCGTGGCAAGAGAATGGGAAGTAAGATAATTGAGTTATAATAGCTCAGGTTCCATTTAAGTAATCGACATCAAATAATGTGGAAAACCATCTTCTGAACACCTATTTTAAGTTTGCCGGGTTAAGATGGCTTGAACAGAAGCTGAGATTAGTAATATTAAACCATACTGCTCATTTTTGCGAAAGTACGATTACTTACATTTGAGTACGTCATCGCTCATTTATGATGCAATTGCACGAAAAGAAAAACGAGTACGTCCATGCACTTACTTTTAAGCACATTTTTTTGCCAGTAATTTTTTTTTTTCAAATTAATGTCGAGCTAGGGCTAATAAAGCGTTATTGTGAACTATCCGAAAGACCCAAGAACACTGCTTTGTAATTTTGAATCATGCTCAGATACGACGACAATATCTCAGCTGCACTCTCAGAAATAATACTATCATTTTTGAGAATTATGTGATCGTCAAGGCAACTTATCGGTATATTTGACAGTTGTTTCGTCATTGAATCACGTGACTTCTGACGAAACTAGAACCCTCAAATTTCGAGCGAAAGTCATTTACTCAGATTCCATTTCGACCCTTGAATGAGTTATCAGCTCGTGTTTAGTTCTTATACTCTTGTTAGAATTCAAAAGAGTCTTCTCAGTCGAGTGGATAGAGCGTTGTTCTCTGAAACAAAAGATCCGAGGTTTGAGTCAACTCGCGCTATGAAGGGCGATGCATCGCGATGAATAGTTATGTTATTTAAAATCATCCTCATTTTTGACGAAATAAATTTTGTTAAAAAGAACCGACACAATTTCTGTTTTCTCAGTTTGACGAAATATTTAATCGGAGTTAGCACCTCACGGAACCTGACATTGACATAACTGCATTGATTTTTTTTTTAAATTATTTCATAATAACAAATCGCAACAGATATTTTGTACCTTTTACCTTTTCTGTTAGAAATTTTATGGACAAACTCCTTAAATATACTAAAAAACTTGTGAATGTTTTTTTTATTATTATTATTTTCTCTTAAAAGCATTTTCTCAAGCAATGGAAACCTCTCAAAATGTTTACGGTTTCCCCCCCCCCCGCAAAGAAAGAAAAGAAAATATTACATAACAGCAAGGGGGAAAAGCAAACATCCTCTGCTTTCTTGGATTGCTGTGGTGTTATTTCAAATAGAAAGTAATAACACACATCGGAGTCGTTTCTTTAAATAAAAATAAACGAGAGCTTGGTTTGATGAAACTGTTTACAATTGAAAACTTTTGAGATTTACTTCCTGTATATGGTACGTCTGTCCATCTGGCGCACTTAAACTTAATTTTCCTTTGCGTTTTTTTTTATATATATATAAATAACTCGACGATTATTTTCATTTTAAAGAAAATTACACCAAAAAGGAGGTTTATAAAATTGTGTGCGTCACTTAAATGCTATGTCTAGAATTAGTCAATATTATTTATATGTTAATAATAGAAGGTTATTATCGAAATGGCTGCTTTAGAATTCGATTTGACTCCACCCAGTCAATCGCAATATCTTAATTAATGATTTGAAAGTCAAATTTGTTTAGATTCTAGACATTTTTATCTTACTTTATTAAATGATATAGGCGATTCATGTTTATGGAAAGCACGTTATTAGAATTATTTATAAAATGTAAAAATATTTTAATTTGAATATGCCTTCAGTTATTCTAAACAGTTAAATATTTCCATTTAAAAAAGAAAATCGCAGTTATAAAACAGAAGCAACCAGGAACTATTTTTTTTTAAATACTAGCAGGCTATCGAAATGTGTTACACCCCTGCTTAATTTTTTTTTAAACCAGGTAGTCAACCTAAAGCAGGTTGAATAACCAATAAATTAAACAAGCAGATTTTCTTTTAACGTTAATGCATTCTTTGCAGTCTTAACCTTTCGAGAGGTGGTTCTGATCATAGTTACTGTACTTACGTGAATGGACAATATAAGAAAAGTTTAAACGGAAGTCATGTATTTTTCGACTCTCTCCAACTCCAAAATTGGTTGAATTTATTGAATGAATTTTTTTTAATTGGATTTTGTTCAATCTAGTTTGAAAAATACTTATTATTTCTTATTTTTTTTATAGGGCTTTTCTCGGAATAAATCCAGAAAAGGGAACCGAAAGGAGAAAGAGGGCAAGGAGAAGCAACACAAATGCAAACGTGTGCCACATTGTAGAAAAATTATGTAATTATGCAATTTTGATGCCATGTGGAGAATTAGCTCAATTTTTAAATAAATATTTTTTGTTAAGATAAAGTTTTTGTATTCTCAATTATGCAATATTTAGATTCTTTATTATATATTATCAGAATGTATGTAGTATTTTATATGTAAAAAAAATTAGTTAGTCAAAATTTCAAATTGAATTTTTTAAGTATTTGGAGTTACAAAAGTTTTGTTATTTAAAATTATAGTGCTTTAGATCAATGCTGTTTTAGAATTAATATTTAAAGGTAGACAAATTATTTCTTACTATAAATTTTTTTATTCTCAATGTTTTGTATAATCTACTTGTTTTTATACACTAGTATGAAATATACAGCTAGCTGTTTTTCCCATAAATCTGTTTGTGAATGTTGAAGTATTCCACTAAATATTAAATATATATTATTCTAACCATTAAACTAAAAACGAAGTGTGCACTTTAAGCGTTAAGATGTAGGTTTAAAAAATAACTTGTTTGACTTTCTATTCTTTATTTGCATATGAGCTTAAAATATAAAACAATAACAATAGATTAATGCAATTAAAACTTTCTGGTATATTTAATGTTGTAGAATACAATAATTCTCTCGTATATTTTTAAAACTGATAGATTTTCTTGTCTAAGAGATATTGAGGTAGCTGAATAACTGAGATGTTTCTGAATTTCTTTTCACAGTTGATTTTGACTAGAGTGCAATTTACAATCTAATAACGTGAAATAAACGACTCATTTCAGCTGGATTGCCCAACTGTTGTGAACACAGCATACGTTAATGTATAGGATTTTACGACACCTGGCCTGTTGGGTCACAAACGTTAATTTATTATAGCACTGTAGTTGTTTATAACGGGTAGGAATGTTGCAATCGACCATAATTTTATGCCCATTGATTATTAAATTACAGGCAAGAGTTTCACGGGCTACAACAGTATCTAGTGAATACTGGAGTTATTTTAATGGGCAAGAAATTTACGGGTTACATTATTATACGGGCACTGGAAAATATAAATGAGCAAAAATTTTACGGGCTGAACCAATTTACGGTCATTCATATTTAAATTACGGGCAAGAATTTTACGGGTGACAAATTATTTTACGGGCAGAACCATAATTTTACGGTCATTCATATTTAAATTACGGGCAAGAATTTTACGAGCTATACCATAATTTTACGGGCTACGGGCAAAACATTAATTTACGGGTATTTGACCGGAACTTTTGCAAAAACCCGTAATTTTACTGGATTTTTTTTACAGTGTTGATTCCTCGTTATCTGACCACAGTTCAAACCTACGAGGCAGTGTTTCCGGGTCTTTCCTTCGTGCCGTCGTCAATAGCTGTTCTGTAGCTCTAGAACGACGCCGATCTACCAACAAACTTTCGGAATGGATCCCGAGAGTCGCCTATAGCCCATTGTGTAGATCTATTGTGAAACCAAACTTCTTCACTTTGGTCGTGATGGGGAAGTTCGGAGACCAGAGTGCCAGCTCAGTTATCCTTATCATCTGATCAAGATGCGAAATCGATTCCGAAACTTAATAATTTTTGTTTGGAGCTTTTCCAACTGCCTAACTTCTGTTCACAATTAAGATACTTAACACAGACAAGTAACGCCTCGTAATTTTGGAATCATGGTCAGATGACGAGGTCAACACCTGTGCTGGCACACAACGCAACAATCAATAGGTGCCAGGACATTGGACCATCATTAG
The DNA here is from genome assembly GCA_963932185.1 of Troglohyphantes excavatus. Taxonomy (NCBI): domain Eukaryota; kingdom Metazoa; phylum Arthropoda; class Arachnida; order Araneae; family Linyphiidae; genus Troglohyphantes; species Troglohyphantes excavatus. The sequence goes on along the minus strand of OZ010671.1, from coordinate 62,720,389 downwards.
ATTTAACATGCACCAGTCTCGTTATGCCGGATGAAGTTGTGAATATATTTTTAGGCGACATTTAGGAACGAATCTGGCAATCCCTCTGATCACGAGCTACAATTTGTCACGTAGTTTACGTAGAACTCGCAATCCTCTGATAAAGAGCCGTTTACTTAACCACGGGACAAGCGGACCCTGCAAAATTTTATTTTAACCAACAAACCATTCCCATCATATATGTTTATTCTCGATCATTTTCTCTTCATAACTTAAAACAAAACTTACAAAAATAAAACAGTGAGAGAGAGAAAAAAAAATAATAACCGTTGACCTACATAAACTGCAGATACTCGTAGGTAGAAGAACAAAGGCATTCTTTGTAGGGAAAAAGGCAATCTTTTATAACACAGACCACCTCTTGTTCTTGTAATAGCTGCTGATGACGATAAGAAATCTCATAACCCCCTTAGGTTAACAGCATGCGAAATGCCTCAAAGAATGTGGGAATTCTTTCTGTTTTCTCGGAAAAAAAAACGAAGAATTACATATCAAAAATGTTGTTAAATTACCTAATGGCGCATGGCATGTCTTGTTGTAATTCAACGATGGGGTTAAATTTGCTTCACGATCCGCGGATCAGCCCGTTTTCTTCGTGTATACGTTTCTGGGTATGCATTTAATGTGAATTATCGAGTACCCGATGTTTTAGGGGGCGGGTGGCTCATCTATCATATTTGACAGACGAGAGGCTGGTATTTATATCGTCTGCAAAAATGAAACTCCCACTCACCGAAAGATAATTTATGTTTCTTTTTCTTTTTGGTTGAGAGTTTCTTAGGAAAAAAAATATATGTGGCCTCAGATATTCGAAATCGAGGAAACGCTTTCAAATCACATGTTGAGGAGGTCTTATCTGTGTTCCGTTTGTCTAAATCTAACACGGCCTAATTGCTTGTTTTACTCTTTCAGACAAATTGGGTTTTTCGATAAGGATAAGTGGAATTGGTTAAACCGCCCCATAATCGGATTTTTAATTAATTTTATACAAACATTTTGAATGTCATTTTGTATTTGCAAACACGTGCTTTAAATATCTAGCATATCAACAAAAGAACAATATACATAAATGGGAAATGAAAAATATCTATTTATAAACTTGTCGCGTGATGCATACTATGTAAGAGATCTTTTATTTATTACTTCACGCTATTTTTAATCCTTTTGTACTCACCCATGCCACGCAACCTTTACACCCCCCCCCCCCCCTCTATTTCATGTCACGATAAATTTTTGTAATTAACAAATAATTATTAAAATTTCGTGTAGTTTACCAAATATTCCATTAGAAATATAGGGATTTCTATAAAAAGTTACTTATGTCAAGGTTTGGGAATGATATTTCAGCTATGTTTTTCTATGTTACGCAACCATTGGGACTCCCCCTCCCCCTGTCCTTTCCTCATGTCACGTCCAGCCACACGCAGGGCAGACCCATCCCCCATATAGTTGCATGACGCAATGTATGAACGACCCCTTAGGGTAGGCTAGGAATGTGTGTTTGAGAATACACGGGAATGTGTTGAATAGAAATTTAACGATTATAAATTGGATGCAAAAACTTAATTTGGAACGCAGTTTTTCTGCTTCGGTTCATATGGAATTTTAAGTGAAATTTTTTATCCTCCTGGTTGGAGTCCAATAAGTACCAAACAAAAAGGTCATAGTGAAGAAAATCTACAGGTTGGTTGGTTGGTTGGTTGTTTGGGGTTTATTGGCACAAGGGCCAAATATGGCCAAGCTGCGCCAAACACTAGATTTTATACCAACAATAAAATTCTAAAAACACACATAAACAAAACTTAAATTTAAAGAAGAGGTAAAAATCCTGTGTAGTTTAAAAATATAAATAGTGATGAATGAGGTGGATGATTCAATAAATAAGACAGTGTGGGAGATGAAGTATTAAAAAGACGATTATATAAAAATCTAAGACGAGGACAAGAAGTTAAAATATGAATTATGGAGAGAGGTTGTTGGCAATGGTGACACAGCGGGGCAGTTTCATTGAGCAATAAGTGTCTATGTGTTGCTCGCGAATGACTTATGTGGAGACGGGTTAATAAAACATCACACCGTCGAGATGACAAGGAAGGTAGGAACGAGATGCTGGGAAATACAGAGGCTAATTTATTAGCCGCCTGTAACCTCCAGCCATCGCTCCAGTCCTTCCACACAAGGTCTCGTAAAACATTACGTAGAAAATCTACAGGAGAAAACATTATTTTAGTTATAAGGCATCTTCTATTTACCCCCCCCCCCCCTATTTTTATTAATAGAGATTACAGTGAAGTAGTCTAAAGTTTTGGGCTTTTGTGTTTTATTTATATACTATTTTTATAAAATACATAATATCTTTAGTGCACGCTTATCTCTTCTTTTACGTTTTCCGAAAAGTGACACAAGTCAATTATTTTATCGATAACATTTAAAGATTATTATTTAAATAGTTAGGATTTCTAATTAAAAATTTTTTGTTATTTAAAAAAAAATATTTACTTAAATTTTAGAATTTACACAAATAGAAAAAATATCGATAATTTCCCATAGTGAACCATACCATAAATATTTCATTTCATTTATTAAAAAAAATACATATTTTCAGATATTAAATCGGATATAAATAAGACACTTAAAAGCCTTTGAAATGTAGGCCCTTCCCCGGAAGAAAATAACGACCTGATCTTTTGTACCTTGTTCTCCAAATAGAAGGACAACAAGATAGCATGTTCGTGTGATAATTATCGCATGAACACCCCACCCCCGCTCCCACACTCGTTGCAAGGGCGAAATATATTAGCGTATTTCTTATAGCCAAAAATCATAAAAGTTTAAATCTTCTGCTCATTCATAGATGGCAGCATTATCAACACTTTAATTAAAAAACCGGTTAAATGAATAATTTTAAAAGCATTTAAAAAAATATATATATTTATTATTTGAACGTATGATTCGTCACTGCTCTTGAAAATTCTCTTTCTTTTGACACTTCATATGTTAAGATCCATTGAGTACAAGGACCGTAAAAAAGAACTTTACTATGTAAATAATATATATGATAGGAATTTTAAAACAACGTGCTCTTTATTGTCTATCCTTTTGCTAAGTCCAACACAAATTGTTATTTATGACAACCAAGAGCACCAAGGATAAAGTGAAATATTAACTTAACTGTGTGGTTTATTTCAGAATTATACTCCTGATCAAGAAATTTAAGGTAAAAATATACATTTATTTAAACGAAAAACGGAATTATTTGTCAATAATGGAATGAATAAGTATGCAATACAAGTGACAAATTGTTGAGCGATGGTCAATATTGAGCTGTATCAGATTCAGCTGTATAGGCATAATAAAACATTATATTTGTCCAACAACTTCTCAATAAATCTCTTAGCTTTAGTAGCAACACACAAAGTAGTTAGAGCACAGCTGAAAGAAATGGTTTATTATGTGTGGTTAAACAGCCAAACAATGATCATCGCCCAACAAATGACCACCCAGTGTACCCATGGATTTTAAAGTTATAAATTTTCTCAGTCACAGTGTGCGCTAGATTACCGAATAGGCCCGTAAAGACCGAGCTTTTCATTTAGATTTATAGAGGGTCCCCAAATCACACATACTATAATAATAATAATTAACATCCCTAACATGGTTTGTTATTAAATTTACTAAAAATAACTTTTGTAAATAGCAACTTACTTTTGCTAAAAAAAAAACATTTTTTGTGATATTTGAGTACAATGGCGCAAAGATTAAAGCTGGGCTTCTCTTGCTTCAAGGTCTTAATCAGACCCTGTCTCAATTGGGGTACAAGCGGGGAGAAAGTGCCACCCCAGCGTATGAAAATTTAAACAAATTTTCATAGAAATTGTTAAGTTCTTTTCACTGTTAGCTTTTGCCCCCCTCACTCTTGCGACATACAATCGCCTCCACTGTCTTTGCTTTGCCATGAGAATACTTTTCGGCAGTCATTCGCTGCTTGCAACAAAAAGTAATATAGAACAAGAGTTTTATTTTCTTCTCCCTCCACAATTTAACTCACCACATTTTTTACTTAATCTCTTTCATCCCCCCCCCTCCCCCCTCTTCTTCTAGATAAAAAAATTATTACTTTGTTTCATTCCGAAACCAACCGGAAAAAAGCTCGAACACCTCCATCCCCCCCCCCCCTCTCCCATTCCCCCCACACCACTCACGCAATTTCTTTCTCGGCCACCCCCTAATCTGAAACCTGGCAACACCCCCCTAATGACAAGAACCACCGACCCGAAACCCCCTGTCCCCCCCTCCTTTTCCCACCCCCCATTCCCTATCCCCTTTAAAAAAAAAAATTGGCAGATGTTAGAAAATTTGCGCCAAACCTGCAATTGTCCCGTTGGGGTAATAATTCCAACTGCGCAACGTAGTGGATCTCCACAGTTACCCCCCCCCCCCCCTTTTCATGCAAAAAAAAGTGAGTGAAATGTGTACACATATGCAAGAAAAAAACAGGGGGGGGGGGGTTACCGAAAAGGAAGGAACCCTGTCTTTGTGTTCCAACGAAAAACAATCCTCAGTCACTTCGGTCATGAGACGCCATTGTTGTGTTGTTGTAATGACCGCCAAGCATACCGGCCGGTTGACCGGATGTCAGCACCCCCCCCCCCCTCCCCCTGTGGTTAGGGCGCAGTCTTGTGCCGAACTGTTCGGATCTGGAGCAAAGCCCCCCTGTAATAATGAAAGGGATACCGACGACTCTTTTGGCGGAAGTCTTGGCGGTGGGTAAGTATATATCATGTGATGTTTTAAAGGCTTTTTTGGGGGGATTGTGGTTTTACTTGTGTTGCGGGATTGAGACTGATTGAAGTTTGGTTGTGGAAGTGTGGATATTAGGGTTGCGACCAGGCGCCGAGATATAGGGATTCGTTTTATGATAGTTTCCTGTGATTTTTGACGTCAAAAATCCGATATTTCTCATAAAACTTAGGTGTTCTTAGTACCATTGAGACATAAGGTACTGTAGATTAATTCGTCTGTTAGACTAAAACACTTCTCAAATAAACATACGCTCTTTAAAAAATTTTAGAAAGAAAATTGCATAAATTAGTGTATTTTTTAAAACAAATTCCTTAATTTCTGAGCTTTTCAGCAGTATACCTTTATAGAAAAAATTCAGTAGGTTTTCGTCTGTTTTTAAATTTATCTGCAGAAACCTTTAGTGTTATTAAAAAAAAAGTGCAGATTTTCATCATCACAGGTTGGTGCATATCATCACAAATATTTTGACAGATTTTTTTTTATGCCTGTTTAGGTGTGTTCTTTCAAAAATTAACATTCAAAAATTCAATTCAAAAGGATCGCTTTATACTTACTCTTAAATCATTATGATTTTAAAAGAACGGGGTTAGAGCACAATTAATAACATATTCTTTTACACTAGATATCTATTTTTTTACACACTATCTAATATTTTTAAATAAATCTTGTGTCGGACTCATGAAACCTCAAAATGCGAATTTCCAACAAAAGAAAAAGGTCTTTCAATATTATAACCATTAATTCTTTTTCTATTAAAAACAAAAGGTTATACAATGTTCAGGCCCATTCTATACGAACGTGTAAAACACGCGTGAGCTTCTCGGTCATTCATAACACGTGGTACGAATTCACGAATCATTGAATAGCTCCAGCGCGTTTTACTCTTTGAGCCTGAATCCTTCATAGCAGGGAAAACATAATGTTATAATCTCGCTAACATCAAAATGAGGCCAACATGTATGGCCTCAGACACGTGTTAATTACGTCATTCCATTCATAAATTTTCACTGTTACACATTTCCCAATTCATCAGCCAATCTCGAGTATTTTTTAATTCATAATTTTGAAAAGAAGTCACGTGTCTGAGGCCATTCGGTCGGTCTGAGATGTTGGTTTCACGATTATGACGTCATATTCGCTCTACTACAGTACATTCATGCTCGAAGGTTTTACTCGTTTGTAGTAGAAGCTTTAGAGTCGCGCAACGAAATAACATAAACATTTCATAGAAATTATAATAATTTATAGTTTGTTCTAAACCTCCCCCCTCAATACTATTTAGATTTAATAATACTCCCATTGCAGATGTATATGAAATGTCACAATCTGATAGTTTGGTTTGGTTAATTAACGTCGCACTAGAGCTGAACAGTGGGCTACTGGCGACGGTTCGGGGCCTATCTCGAAGGAAAGGCCCGGGAACGATGCCATGGTTTTTGAACTATGGTCAGATGACAAGGACAACATCTGAGCTGGCACCAGTGGCGGATTTAACGGGCGGCAAATGGACAGTTGCCGCCTGGGCCCCCTTGTCTTGGGTCCATTTTGGGCCCCCCGACTCACAAAATTAGAAAAGGGAGGAAGAGAAATAATTGTTTCTTTTATTTTTTAACATATTTTAATTTTACTAAACTTTTCACTGAAATTATCTGTTTGGATTCCTTTATCCTTATACGTACGAGTAGACAGGTGCCCCTTCTTCAACGGGCCCGGGCCCACTCCTCCTCTTTACAGGGAATTACATTATCGAATAAGTCCGTGCAAACAACACTTGTACTTGGTTTCTGAGCAGCACCCAAATCATCTACGACGCGGGGGCGGGGCCCTGCTTTTGTAAACAGACCAAACGTGGGGCTTCTTATGAGACGCAGGGCCCTGTGTGAAGGTAGCTGCGAGAATCCATGAACTATAATATAGATTTAAGAATTATAATATTTTTAATAGATTTTAAGATTATTATTATTTAGGAGTGGGGCTAAGCAACGACTCTCGAAAAATCAACTCGGAGTTTAAGTGCATAGAGCATGAGAACGGCAGTTTCTAATCATTATTTAAAATTAAAAATGTAGCAAAACGGTCTAATCTAAATATTTTTAAAAAAAAAAGGTTAAGAAATTAAAATACAGATTAATTTTTTTTTTGTTGGCAAAAGGCCACCAACCCAAAGCACGGGACCCTTTGTCACAGCGCTAAGGAGGCCGGGGGATGGGGGGGGGGAGTATTCATACAATTACAATTTTATAGTATTCCCCTATGCTATAAAAATATATAACACTTATCAAACACGTATCTAGAAACTCGAATTGAAGCTTTAGGGTCTATTTAAAAGCGTAAGACAAATCGTTGAAAATATTTCATTTAATAAACTATGAAGTTTGGGTTGAACATTGCCTGATTTATCATTAGGCACCTTAGTCTGGAGCTAAGAGCCCTGGATTTATAAGCCTCATCTTTTATTGTAGAAAAATTGCCTATGTTTTTTAAAATTCGTTTACTGCAATTTTGCATAACTTTACAGCAATTTTTTCAAAAACGTTGTAATTTCTTGTTTTTTAAAAGAATAATTAACTGTATATGTGGGATTTTTAATTATTTTAATCTATTTTTTTACGAGAGTGATGGCCCCTATCAGTGCTTTTGTGCCTATAGTAATGAATTTTTTTAATCAATCCCGGGCATATGCTTTGGGGGGGCTAAAGGTCTACAGCCCCCTTCAAGAAATATTTTGAAGGGGCTGAGTCACCCTCCCTAATATAATAATCCCCTCTACCTTTTTTAAAAAAAAATAAATCTCATTTTAAATACTAATTGCAGGAATAGAGAATTTGTACAAAAATCCGCCTTGGAAAGGAAACCCTTGTTTATTCCTAAACGTGTTTTACGTGCGCTTGGAATGGGAAAGAGGTCGTTTTGAAAAGAACAGGAGAAGAATGAATTGTCGTAGCTTTGACAATGAAATCGCTTGCAAACCTTTTTCAATAGTTTCCTTTCGAAGACGATTTGTATGTATCATTAGTCAAATGCCCTTTTGTCCAAACAGGGAGGTGTCCAAAGCACCTGTTATGTTGCCAACTTCGTTTAAAAGGCATCCGTGAGTCGGAATTGTAGCAAGACATCTCAAGACATATGTCAGGGTCAAGGGTCACAAAGGACTGCTTTTCGGGGAATTGTAATGTGTATAGTCTACTTCGCTTCGTCCTCTTCTGTTTGTAATTAGTGTCACTTGGCCGTACTGGTTGATAGATGCTCTTTCCATTGTGACATGAGTATTGCCATTTTATGCTTGTGGAGGTTTAGAATGGACTACACTACAACTACATTGCCCCGTGAGGTCGTACGGGACTACTTGAAAAAAAAATCCCTAATTTATGAGATCGAACAGCTTCCATTTCACAGCTTCTTATTTCAGAGTAAGACGGTAAATTTAGGAAGTAATTTTTTTAGTACTAATAACAAATGTAGGAGGTTTTTTACATCAGCATATTTTACTGTTTTGCAAGTAAGTAAATATTTCTATATTCTAAAAATCAATTACAAATCATAACATCTTTCCTAATAAAATGGGCTTTTGTAATTATGTTAATCAATTGGCAGTGACTCTAATTAAAATGTTTGTTTTTGCTATACACCATTAAGTCAATAACACTAAGAATGTTTATGTATAGAAATAAGTCGAAGCTCATTTTAATCTTGAATAATATATAAATTACATATAATAAATGCAATTTCAATGTAGCGAATTATTGTAAATACTAGGAAAATACGGTTTATATAGTCTAAATTTCTAATGGTTTTATTGCATCAATTGAATAATTATATATTCAACAATTTATTATTTATTTCATTTGTTAACAATTTATTATTTATTTCATTTGCTAATATTTAAATTGATAATTTATATTTATTCAAAACATTATACAATTAAACTTTTCTTGTACTCAATAAACTCTGACTCATGCAAAATCGTATATATTTTTTATATTACTAACTTTTTATGTTTCCTAAACAGAAAAAGTTTAAGTTTGAAAACTATTTATAAAATGTATCCATTTAAGTAGCTGAAATAAACATAATTTCAGATATTTATATGAATATCTACAACACTTCGTTAAAAATGTAAAAAGTAAATATAAGAATAATGTAAAAAAAAAAACTATTACTTTTGGTAATTTCATTTTCGGTGTTTCTCAGAATGTGGTACGTTTCCTTGTAAGAAAATTAAAACTGGACAATGAGGCCTAAAATACGGCATAAAGCCATATTTACGAACTTTTATTGTAAAATATTTTATTTGTTTTGTTAAATTAGACGAATCAAGTTTATTTAGTTACAAATATCGAAAAGTTCTATTTTCGAGATTACAACACACCGCAATTGATGCAAGGGGCTGCGGAACAGTTGCGCTGTTCTCAAAATGGGGAATAATTGCGTCGAGCAAAATATTAATTTTTGTTAATATTATAGAAAATGATCATTTAGAAACAAACATTCGAATTGTGTTTTGTCACATTAAGTGCGCCTATAGAATTTGAAGAGTTCGTGGGAAAAACCGCAAATAACTTTTTCTTACTACATTGACTGATCTACAGATTCCAAACTTTGGTAGATAAATTCAAAGGATAAAACGTGTTTTGGACAAATAAAATAGTTAAGTTCTATTAAAAATTCGGAAGCAAGTTCAAAAGAGGTAATAATCCTATTTTTAAAAATTTTAAAAAACAAAACACGTTTTTTGAATGTTTGCTCCTAAATTATTTATTAGAAAACGGGCCCTCTTCAAACATTTTTGCCGCCTGGGCCTTTTGTCTTAAATCCGCCACTGGCTGGCACCCAACGCCTTCAATTGACGTCGGGACTTTGGACCCCGATCAGATTTGAACCTGGGTACTCTTGGATTCCCAGCTGACGCCTTATTCCACTCGGCCACGGAGGCCTCCACAATCTGATAGCAGGAGAAGAGAGTGGATTAGTTTCCGAAGCAACTCTCATAACGGAGAATGGTCGACGATCGCTGCTTGAAGTTAATTGCTTTTGACTGAAGTATACTTGACTCGCACGATTGGCAAAAAGTGAATAGTTTTGTCTGATCACAGGTTATAAAAAAAATTATGATTTCGCAATTTTGATATTTGGATCGAGGTTTTCAGACGAAATATTGAAATTGATTTATCTAAAGGCTCGTTTCAACGTGAGAGTTTTTCACTCTCAGACAGTTGTTGGAGATGATTCTTGTCGTGAAAACAACTACCCGATTGCTGTGGTGATCTTGGAAGGGAAATAATATAAAGCTTCTCGATAATAAAAATGGTCTTGTGAGTTTTTAGTTTGGTGCGTTTTTTCAGATAAGCATGGTTCTTATCGCTCGGATTCAATCCTTAATCTTAATATATTTCGTAGTTTGAAATAAAAAAAAAATTAGGAGTAAAAATTAATTGTTAATTGAACAACTTGTTAAAAATGCATTCTCATATTTCATTTAAACTTTTGTAATTGTTGACGAAATAAGCGTTTGCTGAGCGAGCTACATTATCGTACAATGCGACGCGAGTAGGCGTGGCCAAGGCATACCTTCTGAACGAAAAGTGGTAAAATCGCAATCACGTGACATAACAACATCGTGTAATGATATATTTTGATGCATACTCAACAGAGCTGTCGTAGCACTCTGATTATTAATAATAATGGGTTATAATTTAAAAAATATGTATTTAAATTGAGCTGATATAAAAAACATCCAAATTTGCTACAAGAATAAGTATATAATAATTTTCAATAGTTTTCATGACAATTCAAACTTTTTGAAAGTTGCATATAAAAAAAAATTATAAGCACTTACGTAAAAATTAATATAAAAAATTAGATTATTAATTTAAACATTAAATTTTAATATACGCTTTATTTTTTTTAACGTGCCCTAAGTTTGTTGGTTGGTTGTTAAACATTCACACTGGAACTACTTAAAAAAATCCGAAATTGGAAACATGAACCTTTGTTCTGTTGTTTGGCGAGCAAAGATTTCACAGCTCAAGTCTCAATAATAGGACAGAAATGGGCAGCCGGTAAATGTATAAACTAAATAAATAGATTAAAGAAACTCTGTTATAAAAAGAATTGGTAATTTCTGCTGTTTCTTGCTGATACATATATTAAAGGTAAATAACAATAATTTTAAACAATATAAAATACGACAGTAACATTTGAACATCCATGTATGTACCAGTGCCTGCTAAACTGCTTTGGATATGTGTTCAGTAATATTTTTCTAATGTAATAGAGATTTCGTTCAATTAAAATCATTATGGTGCATTTTGAGTTTAAAAAAAAGTCGTTCAAGCACATGTACAACAAATATACATATTTTGCAGTCCCTTCTTATCTCTTGAATATTTAACTAATGTCCATATTTTAGAGTACTACATTTTTTTTTACATCCATCCAGTTTGATGCCTATTTCTAGTTGTCGTAATACTGATTTCCTTAAATAGTAGGGTAGGCCTCAGTAAATTGGTAACTTCGATATTTTGAACCATCCTAGGACACAGTTACAGAATGTTCATCCTAAAAGTATAACATAATATTTCTATTGTTCTACCCCATCTACCTGATTTTAGAAAAAATCTGCAATTTGGTCTTTGCAGACCTTTTAATTAAGAGTCTAGTGTGCTTACAGTTTCAACAAAAGTTAGATTTAAGCAAAATAGCATTCTTATGTACGAATGTTCTTATGTTTTCAATATTTAAGGCAACAATTTAGTCTTTAGTACTTCTTTTGGTAAATGCCTCGTTTGCTGTGCACCCTTGGCACTATTCTGGAAAATTGGCGTCAAAATTCAAAATTATGTGTTTTTTGTTTACTGCCAAGTCAAAATGGCAAACATAATTGCTGGTTGGATAATTAAATAATGTCACACTACAGCAGCTGCACAATTCGCTATTGGTGACGGTTTAGATTCAACAATTATGCAATTAACCAATAAAAATACAACAAAATCAAAAGACTTAAGCATGCACACGTACCATGCGCTAATGTCACAAACTCTTACCTCGATTAATTCCAGGCACATGTTGATCTCCAGCCTGCGACTACTCAGTGAAGCCAGTACCCCCTTCGAGCAGTTTATTATGGTGCTTACAGGCAGCAGTCCCCGAAGCAGTCAGTTATGTCAAAAGTCGTCACAAACATCTTTGGCGGGTCAAGTTCCATGCCCTTTCCACACTTCGGGCAGAAACAAGTCTTTGCCAGCAGTTAAACATTCATACAATGACGACACATTTGCCTTGCACCTCCAACTTCTGAAAATATTTACTGTTAAGATACACTTCCACAGCGAAATCAACAGGACATGTCAACAACCCAACTCTTTCCTCCATGTCAACAACCATGTGAAATAATTTTAAACCATCCGTGTGCAAGGCCGAGAACTTAATATTCCTCCGCATGGTAGAAAATAATAAATTTAAAAACGGTTTATTAATAAATTATTTTTGGTTTACTAGGTATTACACATTTATGAATGCATCATTACTTTTGCTTGTCATACTTTATACTAATATATTTATGATATTTTGTTTTAGCATGATGGCTGTACTAAATGGGAAATTTTACTAGAATGTCTAGTTTAGACATTCAGTAAAATTTTCTTTTTGGTTTTTTCAAAGATGCTATTGAATGGCTGATGATTGTTTGACAATATGGAAATATTTTGGCGTTCTCAAGTCCAAGGGTTGATCTTGAGGAGGTGGTTCAAATCCCAATTTCATCAACATGGCTTCATCCAATATCGGAATTTCATCGGCTTCATGTCCAAAGAGGAGTTCATTCAAAACAAATTGCATAACATCATGAGTCATATGAGAGGGATCACAAGTTCAAAGTCCATTCAATCTGGCATGCATGGACAGCTGCAGAACTGGGAGAGTTGGTGGTTGTACAACTGGAAGAGTTGGTGGTGGTTGAAGAACTGGAGGTGACACAACTGGAGCTGGTGATTACACAAATGGAGGGGTTGGCGATGGCTCTATGAATCGAGGTTGATGCACAACTGATGGCTGCACGACGCGAGCTGGAGATATTGTCAAGTCCACCCAAGGGGTTTCCGCCAGGATGTATTTTAACACTAAGAAAAGCCCCAGTAATCACGTGGATTTTACGCCCATTTATTTTTTATTCTTATCCTACATATTTCCTACAGGGAAAAGTATAAATCATTGTTGTTAAATTAAGTAAATTAATTTAGTTTGAATTGACAAATAAATAATTTTTGACATTTTATGCATTCAGTTTTTGTTAACCTTTACATGTAGGCTGGGACAACCAAAGATAATGAAGAAGAAAAGATAGGGCAATGTACATGCGTAGTAGCGCACAAATGAGGTATTTGGCGTAATGCATTTTGGGAAGCAGATAAAAGTTTCTTTTTCAGTGATAACAGGTTTGCAGACAGCTAGCAAGCGATTCCGATACAGGGAGAAGAGAGGAGGGCGAAAAGCCGTCTGCTTCACACAGAGAGGATCCACACGTGTGAGCTTTCTGTATATCTTTGGTATGTTCACAGAGTACATAAGCTCATACGCAAGCTCTCGAATAAGATTTCAATTAAAAATTTCTTGGAGTATCCCAAATAAGATCTTGGACACAAAAACTCATTCATAAATTTAATACGAAATTAATTAAAATGTTAAATTTCTAACTTTAAGTATTCATGCAATTAATAATGCATTGATAATTAACAATTGCTAATCAGCATAATTACTAATTTCTGGTAGTTTTTATAATAGTAAATAGGGTATGGAAATAGTATACCCCCCTCCCACACACACACATACATAATTTTTTAATTGCACTGTACTAGCGTTTCAATTTTAAAATGAGAGGTAATATGAAATTAATGTTCAACACATATTTCATTATCTCAAATACTATTCTTTTTTAAATCAAATTATACTTTAATTCTTCAATTATTATAAAGTTATTTAAAAATTAAATTATTCATGTTATTTTTTTTGTTAACTTTTGAGTGTTTAATGAGAAAATATTGGCATTACATTTTTTTCTAAGATTTTAACGTTTATATCTTAATTATATTTCAGCTTAATGTAATGTAATTGCACAGTTTTGCTTTGATACGAAGTGATTTAGTTTTTCTTCTGAAATCTTATTTTTTGTTTAACGTAAACTTTTGAACATATAATTACTTTGTTTATATTATAAGTATTCATTACTGGTTCAAAACAAGTTAAATGTAAAACCAACATATAATTTTACTTCATTTTTAAATAAATATTTTATCTTCTTTTAATAAAAGTGAAATTAATGTAATATATATAGTAGTAAATCATACTTAGTAGTCTAAAATATTTAATCTTTCCAAGGTATATTGATAACTAAAAATTACTTATTTTCCTTTAATTCTTTCACACATTAATTAATGAAAATATTCAATAAGCATTTATAAATTCATTTGTTTACACCAATTATAGTTTTTATTAAATTTGAAAACTTACTTTAAAATGTGTTAGGAGATGAGACTATGATGTGGAAGCATTTTTAGAGTTTGTGTAACAGAAGAAAAAAAAGGAAATGACAGATCATAGTATTATATATATATATAATTTTTTATTTAGATAGACAGGACAAAAAAAATGCGCCTGTCCAAATGAGATATAGAGAAATGCTATTGCTTTTAGATAATTTCATACAGCTAATGAATGCAAGCAAATGCGAAAATCAGACAAATAGTCTTAAGTTGCGATTTACAGTATTTCGACACCTGAATGACCCTATTCCGGAAACTGCGTGCTTTGCAGAAGGATTGTTAACGACCCCTCCGTCAGACAGTTACACGTCTCTTATTTGTAAGGCCAGTCATCCTTCCACAAAGCTATGATAACTGTTTTCCCTGCCTTCATACTCGAAATCCCCCCCACCCCCTTGTTTTGGAATTAGCCCACAGCCATAGTGCAATTTATTGTTACGGAGTCCACGAGAAAAGGTTAACATCGAGGTTCAGCTATCTTATCAGGATTTATCAATCATCCTATCTCTGACCACAGAAAAGCATTTGTCCCACCAGTGAAAATTCTTTAAAATATCCTCTGGTTTCCACCCACATGCTCACAGGTAAAAGAGCTGGCGCGGTGACTTTTCACGAGCTCCAGTTGTACAACCGCTGGCTCCTCCAGTTGTGCAACCGCTAGCTCCTCCATTTGTGCAATCACCAGCTCCAGTTGTGTCACCACCAGTTGTTTTTACCATCAACTATTCCAGTTGTGTAGATGTTCATGCCAGATTGGGTGGACTTGAAACCTGTGACCCCTCTCTATTGAGGTTGCGTAGGGTTCCAGATTAGATGTTGTTCTCGTTATCTGACTATAGTTCAAAATTACAAGGCTTCGTTCCCGTGCCTTGACTTTGAGAATAGGCCCCGTATTATCGCCAACAGCCCACTGTGCAGCTCTAGCGAGACGTTAATTAACCAAATCAAGCCTCGTATTGTTTAACCAAAGTTAAGATGACGAGTTCAACATCTGAGTTTGTTAGTCGGCGCAACCTCAAGTGGCGTCAGGACTTTTAACCCCGATCAGATTTAATGTGCATCAGTCCCTACTAGGTGAAAATTGTGTTTGTTCACGAAAGGATCAATTTTGATAACGATTCGATTTCCAAATCGTTGCGCACATGATGATGATCAAACCCGCCCACACAACCAGAGACATCCTCTGAACATCCCAATTGCCCCCAAAAATCCCCATTACCGTCCGGGTTCTACAGCGGGATCTTATGACTTCCACAGGTTTGGTTTGGTTTTGTTAATTAACGTCACACTAGAGTTGCACAGTGGGCTATTGGCGACGGTTCGGGGTCAATCTCGAAGGAAAGACCCGGGAACACATACACATTCACACACACATTCATACATGCACCTCGTTATTTTAGAACCATGGGACTTCCACAGGACTTTCGATATAAGATGGTTCTGGGATCTTCCAGAATTAAGACAGTATGTTGTGCAAAGGATGTCTTAATATCCTAAAATGTTACTTTTATTGCAATTCAAGAATATTTTTAAACAAACTGCCAGTTATCGAGATATTTCATTCTTCTCCACGCAAAAAACGCAATGCATAATAAATGAATGAAAAAAAAAAATTCATTTGTAAAACCATACTTAAAATCAATTTTTTATTAAAAAAAAGCTTACATTTTTTTTTTAAACGTAAAGTTTTCCCATTCAAGCGATGAATTTTGGTCCATATACTAATTCAAGCAATTGGTGAAGTAAGTGCATCGTTTTACCTGTCTGTCAAAGAAGCTTGTAATATGAAGGAATGGGCAGGGTTTGATTACCGAATAGGCCCGGTGAAGCCCATTATAGTCTTACCTTACATTTTTTAGGGGCCCCCAACTCGCACATTTTATGTAAATATTGAACACCCCGTCATAGTTTACTATTAAATTTACCTTAACAAAATTGGATTATAAACTTTATAGTAAACAAATATTGCAAGTTGTATTAAATTTGTTCAAATATTAAAAGAAAATCAAATTATACAGAATATTAGGAATTCCATTACTTATTAATGTATTTTGTTATATTATTTATAATGTCAAAGGTTAAGTTTATAAAAGTTCGATTTGATGTTCCAGGGTCTATTTGAGAGTAATTGGGCCTCCATTTAAAGGCGGGCTTTCCATAATGTCTTAATCGGGCCCTGGGAATGGCTGACAAATCAAGTGGAACAAAATATAATGGAATTATATAAAGCAAAATGAATTGATTTGATATAATTTTTTTATTGAACTAGTACTTATAGGCAATATATAATAAATTTCGTATTATGATTTAAAATTTAATTTCTATATTTTATCAATTTAAAATCTATCATTTATAAGCATCAACGAGGTTAGGGAGAGATACTATCTCTGAAAGATATATTGTCCTTTTTTTTGTGTCATATATAGTCTGTATTTTTTTCATTAAATAGTCTAACTTGTCATTTCGTTTTAAGTTTGTTTTTGTCTGACTTTTCATTTTTTTAAAGAATTAGTTTTCCAAAAAAAAAAAAAAAAAATATTTTTATAGAAAACGGTTTTTCTGTAAAATAAAAGTTACAATCAATTAATTACCCCAAATAAAAACATTAACAAATGTTTCCCAAAATATTCTGTGTAATGAAAAAATTATTTAAGAAATTAACCAAATTCAAGGAATATTTTGGAAAAGTGCCTTATAGATTAACAGAAAAACAACTTAAATTTTTATTACGTTGTACACTTGTTTAACTAACAATTTTGTTTTGAATGAACATATTTCTATGTCCTAAAACTCATAAATTAATGCTATTTTAAATATGTATTCAGTAATACAACACATTCCCTTTGTTATTTTAGTAATCAAATTTGTAAATATAGATAAAAAACATCAGCATACTCAAACGATACAATTTGGCTGCTTTCAATTGAAAATTTAATAACAGAATGTTTAGGGATATGAAGACTTTACAAAAATTTATTTACAATAAACTTTTTAAAAGCATATGTTCATTCCTTATTTCATTTTGAGCTACTTTTGTTACTTATACCAAACGTATGAATAATGAATATTAGACAGATCCTGAGTTAAAAGAAAAGGGCAAATATGAATCGTAGCAAAGCATATTTTAATTCTAGGAGCAAATTAAATTCTGCAGAAAGGAGAACTCCAGAAGTTAATGATTACTTAAAATAGCAAATTTTAAACTAATTTAATAAACTTAAAGTTTAAAATTATATGTTCTATAAAAAGTTAATTAAAAAGAAATTAACGAATTCATGAAATTTTCTGACGATTCATAAAAGTATGTTTTATTTGTTTTCATAATGTAAAATTTTATTAAATTTAAAAAAAAAAAAAAAAAATTTTTTTTCGGTGAAACTCGACAGTTCCTTTCCACTAATGGGGCAATTCTCAATTCTGTACCAAAAGGATTTTTGTGGATGGGAAATAGCTAGACGGGGGAGGGGTGTTAAAGCTTTTTTCCCTCGTCAAAGATACAAATAGTCGTCCCCGTAATTTTACCATTAAAGTTAAGGGACATCTGTAGGAATGGGGATCTGAGGAGGTTGAGTGTCGAAATAGATTTCCACAGATATGGACATCTGTCTCTGTTAACACCATTCTTCACCCTATGCCACAGATTCAAGTTTATGTTTTTACTATGGAAAATTAATTAAACAAAACAAAATTCCGGTGGGGCAAATCTGCATGACTGGTGGGGCATTTCTACGCACTGGTAAGGAAAAATATTAAATTTAATTTTCATATTATATATTTTTAATATGAAATATTATTTATATTTTGGTGGGGCATATAAAATTTAAATTATTAATAATGTAAAAATCAACATTATTTTAAAATTTTCATTATAAAGTTCTTTTTAAATAAATATTGCTAAAGCTTTAATATATTAATCAAATAAAGTAATTATTTTTATAAATATAATTGAAATAAAATAACTCATATAGCGATAAAAATATTTTTTTTTTCATTTATTACAAATATTTTTGCACACAAACATTAATTTACAATGATATAAAATAATAAATTAAATATTCATCAATATCTTTTTAAAATCTTGATTGCAAGATGTATTTTTCTAATCCAAGGGAAATCTGAAAAAACACACACACACAAAAAAAAATTTAGTAAACAAAAAACACATTATTAGGGTCACACTGATATTTTTACGGTTATTAACAGACAGCAAATGAAAACATTTCAAGTTTATATTATTTTTGTTGCACCCCCCCCCCCCATATGAATGTAGATGCAAGACAGACCACTGTGTGATGGACCTTTGGTTAGTCTTTCTTAGCATTACAAGCAGTAAAATTAAGAATTGAATAATTAGCATTAATATTTAAATTAATATAAATAGATTCTTAAAGATATTAAATAAGATACATTTCTTTAAACAAATTTTAAACATATTACAATACTTGTTATACTATTACTGCTACTATGTGTATCATCAGTGGCGGATTTAACGGGCGGCAAATGGACAGTTGCCGCCTGGGCCCCCTTGTCTTGGGTCCATTTTGGGCCCCCCGACTCACAAAATTAGAAAAGGGAGGAAGAGAAATAATTGTTTCTTTTATTTTTTAACATATTTTAATTTTACTAAACTTTTCACTGAAATTATCTGTTTGGATTCCTTTATCCTTATACGTACGAGTAGACAGGTGCCCCTTCTTCAACGGGCCCGGGCCCACTCCTCCTCTTTACAGGGAATTACATTATCGAATAAGTCCGTGCAAACAACACTTGTACTTGGTTTCTGAGCAGCACCCAAATCATCTACGACGCGGGGGCGGGGCCCTGCTTTTGTAAACAGACCAAACGTGGGGCTTCTTATGAGACGCAGGGCCCTGTGTGAAGGTAGCTGCGAGAATCCATGAACTATAATATAGATTTAAGAATTATAATATTTTTAATAGATTTTAAGATTATTATTATTTAGGAGTGGGGCTAAGCAACGACTCTCGAAAAATCAACTCGGAGTTTAAGTGCATAGAGCATGAGAACGGCAGTTTCTAATCATTATTTAAAATTAAAAATGTAGCAAAACGGTCTAATCTAAATATTTTTAAAAAAAAAAGGTTAAGAAATTAAAATACAGATTAATTTTTTTTTTGTTGGCAAAAGGCCACCAACCCAAAGCACGGGACCCTTTGTCACAGCGCTAAGGAGGCCGGGGGATGGGGGGGGGGAGTATTCATACAATTACAATTTTATAGTATTCCCCTATGCTATAAAAATATATAACACTTATCAAACACGTATCTAGAAACTCGAATTGAAGCTTTAGGGTCTATTTAAAAGCGTAAGACAAATCGTTGAAAATATTTCATTTAATAAACTATGAAGTTTGGGTTGAACATTGCCTGATTTATCATTAGGCACCTTAGTCTGGAGCTAAGAGCCCTGGATTTATAAGCCTCATCTTTTATTGTAGAAAAATTGCCTATGTTTTTTAAAATTCGTTTACTGCAATTTTGCATAACTTTACAGCAATTTTTTCAAAAACGTTGTAATTTCTTGTTTTTTAAAAGAATAATTAACTGTATATGTGGGATTTTTAATTATTTTAATCTATTTTTTTACGAGAGTGATGGCCCCTATCAGTGCTTTTGTGCCTATAGTAATGAATTTTTTTAATCAATCCCGGGCATATGCTTTGGGGGGGCTAAAGGTCTACAGCCCCCTTCAAGAAATATTTTGAAGGGGCTGAGTCACCCTCCCTAATATAATAATCCCCTCTACCTTTTTTAAAAAAAAATAAATCTCATTTTAAATACTAATTGCAGGAATAGAGAATTTGTACAAAAATCCGCCTTGGAAAGGAAACCCTTGTTTATTCCTAAACGTGTTTTACGTGCGCTTGGAATGGGAAAGAGGTCGTTTTGAAAAGAACAGGAGAAGAATGAATTGTCGTAGCTTTGACAATGAAATCGCTTGCAAACCTTTTTCAATAGTTTCCTTTCGAAGACGATTTGTATGTATCATTAGTCAAATGCCCTTTTGTCCAAACAGGGAGGTGTCCAAAGCACCTGTTATGTTGCCAACTTCGTTTAAAAGGCATCCGTGAGTCGGAATTGTAGCAAGACATCTCAAGACATATGTCAGGGTCAAGGGTCACAAAGGACTGCTTTTCGGGGAATTGTAATGTGTATAGTCTACTTCGCTTCGTCCTCTTCTGTTTGTAATTAGTGTCACTTGGCCGTACTGGTTGATAGATGCTCTTTCCATTGTGACATGAGTATTGCCATTTTATGCTTGTGGAGGTTTAGAATGGACTACACTACAACTACATTGCCCCGTGAGGTCGTACGGGACTACTTGAAAAAAAAATCCCTAATTTATGAGATCGAACAGCTTCCATTTCACAGCTTCTTATTTCAGAGTAAGACGGTAAATTTAGGAAGTAATTTTTTTAGTACTAATAACAAATGTAGGAGGTTTTTTACATCAGCATATTTTACTGTTTTGCAAGTAAGTAAATATTTCTATATTCTAAAAATCAATTACAAATCATAACATCTTTCCTAATAAAATGGGCTTTTGTAATTATGTTAATCAATTGGCAGTGACTCTAATTAAAATGTTTGTTTTTGCTATACACCATTAAGTCAATAACACTAAGAATGTTTATGTATAGAAATAAGTCGAAGCTCATTTTAATCTTGAATAATATATAAATTACATATAATAAATGCAATTTCAATGTAGCGAATTATTGTAAATACTAGGAAAATACGGTTTATATAGTCTAAATTTCTAATGGTTTTATTGCATCAATTGAATAATTATATATTCAACAATTTATTATTTATTTCATTTGTTAACAATTTATTATTTATTTCATTTGCTAATATTTAAATTGATAATTTATATTTATTCAAAACATTATACAATTAAACTTTTCTTGTACTCAATAAACTCTGACTCATGCAAAATCGTATATATTTTTTATATTACTAACTTTTTATGTTTCCTAAACAGAAAAAGTTTAAGTTTGAAAACTATTTATAAAATGTATCCATTTAAGTAGCTGAAATAAACATAATTTCAGATATTTATATGAATATCTACAACACTTCGTTAAAAATGTAAAAAGTAAATATAAGAATAATGTAAAAAAAAAAACTATTACTTTTGGTAATTTCATTTTCGGTGTTTCTCAGAATGTGGTACGTTTCCTTGTAAGAAAATTAAAACTGGACAATGAGGCCTAAAATACGGCATAAAGCCATATTTACGAACTTTTATTGTAAAATATTTTATTTGTTTTGTTAAATTAGACGAATCAAGTTTATTTAGTTACAAATATCGAAAAGTTCTATTTTCGAGATTACAACACACCGCAATTGATGCAAGGGGCTGCGGAACAGTTGCGCTGTTCTCAAAATGGGGAATAATTGCGTCGAGCAAAATATTAATTTTTGTTAATATTATAGAAAATGATCATTTAGAAACAAACATTCGAATTGTGTTTTGTCACATTAAGTGCGCCTATAGAATTTGAAGAGTTCGTGGGAAAAACCGCAAATAACTTTTTCTTACTACATTGACTGATCTACAGATTCCAAACTTTGGTAGATAAATTCAAAGGATAAAACGTGTTTTGGACAAATAAAATAGTTAAGTTCTATTAAAAATTCGGAAGCAAGTTCAAAAGAGGTAATAATCCTATTTTTAAAAATTTTAAAAAACAAAACACGTTTTTTGAATGTTTGCTCCTAAATTATTTATTAGAAAACGGGCCCTCTTCAAACATTTTTGCCGCCTGGGCCTTTTGTCTTAAATCCGCCACTGTGTATCATGTATGAATATTCTAAACTTATCTGTACTAAAATCTTTAATGAATCATTTTTTGACTTATGATATGCATCATTAAAACTCCACAATTAAAATAATCATTTTGCGTAATGTGAGGAGGAATTAAAATCTTAAAATTTACTGATGGTTTTCACCTATGTAACACTACGTGCAGCTATTTAATATAAATGATCTTCATTTACATGGAGGCTGATTAATAAGATATAAATTTTCAATACAGCATTACAACAAGCATCAATTATTAACAATATCCATTGGAAATAATATGGGAATAACTATGAACTTAATTTCATTTAGATTCTCCATCAGAGAGTTTAATTTTTAACTAAGAAAGTTAAAAGAATAGCGTAACTTACATAGTAAACCAAATTTTGCAAAAGAAAAATTAGCCAGTTTGTAATATTATGTTATAATACCTTTTATTATAGTTTACTGAAAATTATTTTTACTACTTAAGATTTGGTGGAAATCTGAAGTCATTTGTCAACTAACCAGACCTTTACTGGTACTCATACCTGCCAACCCCCCCCCCCCCCCCCCCACCAATATACGAGGGTGGAGTAAAAAGTTTCCAGCATGAGGAACAAATTTTTTTTTTAATTTTTCCTCTATCAAGTAAAATGCACTTTTTATAACGGTGCTCTAATGCAGTGATACAATGATTTTGATGAACGAAGTGACACAAATTATGTAAAAATAAAAACTTTGATTTTGAAGGACTGTCAATAAGTACTCAAAGTCATCATCGATATAAAAGAAAGGGAACGAGTTTATTCATCCCATACGACATTATGCAGAAACCTAATATTGTTTCAACTAGCTATGAGTCCGGGACAACAGGCAGCATATATAAAAACATTACAGAACTAGGAGGAGATACATGTACAATTGCAGCATCTTGTGCAACAGCAGACAGAACAAGAATAGGCAAGTTGCAATGGAAATTTTAACTGCTTGCAAGTAAGAGTGGTGCTTTCTTAAATATACAACTCTGCATTGGAATAAAAAACTTTCAACAGCAATGTCCAATAAGTACAAAATAAAAAAAACGTTCACCAGCAAAAGATTCTTGGTGTGCCTGCATATCCCCAAGGAACTAATAGTAAATGCGACTCAATCCTTGCCGACTTAATATATGAGCAACCGACTTCTTAGCAATGTACAAACAATTATGAACATGATATTTGACACAACTTCTTCCAACACAGGCCATGTTACTGCTGCTTGTGTCAGAGAGCAAAATAAATTGGGACATAAACTTCTTTGGTCAGCTTGCCGCCTTCATATCAGAGAAGTCATTTTGTCTCATGTTTTGGTGACTTAAAGGTCGAGGCTTCTAAGTTACTAGGTATAACCTTATTTAAACTATTTTGTAACAATTTTGATCAAGATGATGGTGAATTTGAACCATATGACCCAAAGTCAGTGAATGTGCCAGCGAGAAGCAAAATTAATGATCTTGGAGATAGTGCAATCTATGCAGCAAAATGTGCCATCGATTCTGGAAAATACAGATGATTATATGGAATTCACAAAGCTTTGTCTAATACTTTGTCTTGACTTTCCCAATATTACACAAGCAGTAAAATTAAACCGACCAGGAGCTTTGCACAAAGCATGTTGGATAGCCAAACTGTTATACATGATTAAAATTTGTCTTCTTGAGCAGCAACTACCTACCGGCACAACAACATGTCAAACTGTGTGACTTTGCCGCTCTCACCTACAGCACATGGTATTGTGATTCTGCCATAATATCTCTTTGGAATGTCCTACAAATGCTATGTTTTCTTATAATGTACAAGGTTGTCCATCCCATCATATCTGAAAGTGCAATTAGCACTTTTGAAAACCATTACTGTTAGTATCTTACATGAGATGGTTCCACTTGTCCTTTGGAGCAACAGAGTTCCACCACAAGAACGAAAAGCTATCGCTGATGCAATGCTAGCTACAATACTAAATTCCACTGATACTGCTTTTAAATTTCAAGGTTGATATGGTATGGATTTTGAAAAACCCATATTTCCCAAAAATCTCACTGTAAATACAACTATTTCTAATTCAGTTGAAACGCATTCTTGGATTTTATTTTATCTATTTGAACTAGACTCAAATTTTTTAATAGAAGATGTTTCAGAATGGTTTAGTTCTGTATCCTACACCACACACACACAAAGTTGCAAGCATTGAATGTTGTCAACGATTGTGCAGAACGAGGGGTGAAGCTAAGTACTGATTTCATAGAATCAGCAAAATATGAAGATCACTACCAACATGTTCTGCAGGTCGTCGAACAAGATCGACAAAAACAGAGAAATCTGCGAAAACGGCCGAAATTGACTATAGTTTAAATTGAGTGTACTTGTACGAATTAAATTGATATTAGAAAGTTAATAGTATATGATTATATATTCTTTTATTATATCACAAAACAATCTTAATTGCATTGTTTTATTAAAGCATACATTATTATATATTTTTTTTTCAGAATTTTCGTTTTTGTTGTACATTCCTGGGACTTGAGGACCACATAGATGTTATTCAATTTTTACAAAATTCTACGTATATAATTTTTTTTAGCATTTCGAACAAAAATAACATAGGGACAGACAATTTCCATGAAATTTTTAAAAACATGGGGCGTTTGATGCACCCTACCGTACACTATGAATTTACCGAGAGAGGAAATGTTCTCTGTAACCCATCTTGGAACATAGAAAAGGTTTATATATTATATTATGTTCAATAATCCATGACTCAGGTGTAATCCCATGCACTTAATAATAGAATCGCCTATAAACTAGGACCCTCATTAGCAGTGCAAAAGAGTATACAAATCAAATTAACTCACTACAATGAATTGAACAAAGCAGAAGTAGCTTCCCAAATAAATATAAATTAATAAGTGCAGCAACGGAAACTAGCCTAACTAAATAAACAATTAACTAAAGATCAAATATTTTTAGAAATTAACTAATATAATTTAAATACTATATTCTGGATGTTTCATTAAAAACTGACAACAAATTGAAATAACACAAATTTCAACGTTAAAATTTGAAGTTTAGCGATTTAATCTAAAAGAAAGAATGAAGAAGAACAAGTAAACAATTTTAAAAACGTCACGGTTAGAGAGGAAAATAGGTAAATAATAAATATACTAATACAAAATATTATTTTGCGACAATGTTCGAAACCAGAAAGTAATATTCATTTTTACAACTTTACCACTTTCATGACGTAGGTATGCCTGGCCACGCCTACTCGCGTCGCATTGTACTATTTTGTGTAACCTTCAGCGTTTGCTATATGCTACGATTAAATATTTCGGCAAACTGTTGAAATTCATTGTGTCGTTTTTTTAACGAAATTTATTTAATAAAAAATGAGGATGAGTTTAAATAATATAACAATTCAATGTATGTAAATTTTTTGAAGAAAACAAAGAATTGCCCATACGTTGGCGATATTATATAATAGCTCTGGAATGAAAAATGATATTTAAAATTGAGTACCTGAACCTACTTGGTTTCTTTTTAGTACAATTACATCATAAATGAGCGATAATGTACTCATATTTAAGTAACCGTACTTTCTCAAACATGAGCAATGTGATTTAGTATTTCTCAGCAATCTTAACAAAGCAACCTTAAAAACTTGAAATAGTTGTTCAGAACATGCTATCTACATTATATGACGTCGATTGTTTAAACGGATTCTGAGTTATTACAACTCAATTATTTTTCTTCCCATTCTTTTGGCA
Organism: Troglohyphantes excavatus; assembly: GCA_963932185.1. Classification (NCBI taxonomy): domain Eukaryota; kingdom Metazoa; phylum Arthropoda; class Arachnida; order Araneae; family Linyphiidae; genus Troglohyphantes; species Troglohyphantes excavatus. The sequence continues at coordinate 62,694,403 of OZ010671.1, read as the reverse complement.
CACCTTTTTAGCATTTCTTCTGTTTATAACTTCTTCAAATCGTCCTGGTAGTTTAACGGATAAGGTATTGGGCTGCGATGACTGATGATCTGGGATCGATTCCCGGTAAGTCTTGGTTGAAATTGATGATATTTAATTAAAAGGATTTATAAAGGCAGTCTATGTAGGCTAGCATCTACTCTTTTTATTCATTGTACTCATTTTTGAGTTCATGTCTTTTTCAAAATTGAAACTTATGTATTCGAAGCCATGATAAGCATTAATGTACTCAAAAATGAGTACATTTTACTTATTTTTAAGTACCTAGTTTTAACAGTGCGGAGCATGTAGAAGGCGCATGTTTCGTCAAAAATTATGAAAGTTTTTTCGAAGATGAGAATGCATTTTTGACAGTGTGGAACTGCGTTAAAATGAAGGTCTCAAAATTTGACGACAGCGTCACCAGACTGACTTAAACAAAAGCGTGTAATAAAAAAAAAATATCGAAACGTGGGGTCAACGCACCAATTGAAACAGCCAAGGCCAGACGAATCAACGCAATATAGAAGCTCCATTGTGTCGATTCACTTTCACCTACCTCTATACTTCCCTATGGAAAAATACACCATTATGGCACCAGACAGTGTCTGAATTGCGACATCGCGTATGAGTTTCCTTTTTTTCACTGATGAAGATGCAAATGGGACTCTAATTTTGCGGCCGGTCCTGTGACATCGTGCGTTATCCAGTGACTGGGAATCACTGGAGCGTGCACTGATGTCGTCTGTTTCCTGAAGATTGATTGTGTTCGAATACCGTTGTAAAGGGACGGAGTGGAATTGTTAAAAAGTACAACCCTTTTGTTTGAATAGGGAAAACTGATTGAGTTTTGTTGAAAATTAGGTGTGAAATACGAGAATTTAGGGAGTTATAATTGGGTGTAAAAATGAGATAAGCTTGTAAAAATTCCGATTACTTTCAAACCCTTTGCACTCCGCTGTCGCCTGTCAAGCACCAACAGAATGACTAGTTCTTTGGTTCCCTGTTCTTTAAACTAAACGAGAACATGATCTTGCGTCTAAAGAAAACATGATATTTTTTCAACTTGTTGTCTTGCAGATCAAAAATAGATTTGGCTTTTGTTTTCCTCTATGAGCAAAAAAATAATTATGGGGAAAAGAACATAAAGAGGAATAACTGTTCCGTAAAAAGAACGCAAAACGCAAAGTGTTCTTGGAGTGCAAAGGGTTAACATTTGTAACAGCATCGTCGACATTTACGTTCTTTTAACGGAACTGTTATCCCCCATCACTGTTTTTTTTTCTTCTTATTTTATTTTTAAGCTTTGGCGTTCTTGGATGACAAAAAAATAATATGTTTTAGAGTTATTGAAAAGGCAGGCGAAGGAAAGAACGACGTCAAAAATATGCTGTTGTCGTCCATTTTAAACAGGGAGGTAAGGGACGAGAGAAAAATGATGCATTGGCAAGAGGGAGAGAGAGAGAGAAGATATAACAACAGCTCGGCTATGTGAAGTTGACTAATTTTTAAAGCAATACACCAGGTTGGTCACAAATTGTTGAACATTTTAATTGTATTGCTGTATCACATTTGGCTGTTTTGGCGTAATAAAAGATTATTTTTATCCATATATTTCACTGGTATTTTTAACAAGTCGCTTATCTTTAGTAGCAACGAACATAGTAATTACTAGTTAAAGCATAGCAAAAATAATGCATACTTTTTAACTATTGAGTCCTACTGTAAAGTGTTTTGTGGTATAGAATGTAAATGTGCAATGAATTCATTTGTTTTGTTATGGTTTCTAACACAAAATCAGTGATAGAATTACATTAAATTTGTTGCTGTTGAAAAAATCATTTTATATTAATAAACTTAAATAATATGTGTAAAATATATATGTAAGTGGTTTAATGAAAACAATCGTTCCAAGCTACGATTTCCCTTTACCAGCTAACAATTTGTCACAATCCTGTATTTATAATATAATGCAAGATTATATCCCATATAAACCGTTTCAGACACCTTTTCCATATACTAGTTTTAATTAACTATAATTATTATACATCTGATGTTATATTTTTTGTTGTTATTTTAACTTATTTTTATTAGTAAAAATTAATAATAGAATCCAACGCTAGTAAATCAGTTGTGATTCATATACCAATTTATTTATAAATGAGTAATATGTTAATTTTAATTAATTAATAAGTTGTATAATTTTAAAATACAAATACAGCGTTAAAATACGCAATAAAAATCCATCAATCTGGACATGTTCCGGGAGATACATCTCCCTTCATCAGCAGAAAAGAAGAAAAAAAAATATGCTGATGAAGGGAGATGTATCTTCCGAAACATGTCCAAATTGATAGATTTTTATTGCGTATTTTAACGCTGTATTTGTATTTTTAAATTCTTAACGCCATGTTCTATAAGACGAGTTTTTATCTTAAGAAGTATAATTATTTATTAATTTATTTTTTTAATAATATTACTCGACATGTTATAATAAAATATAAGTCACAGATAAATCGACTCAAGTCTTGAATTTGTAGAATTAAAAATATGGTATTATTTTTCTTAAAAATTGCCATGAACTACAGAACGATAAAATATCTGTAATGTTTTTCTAGCAATTTAAAGAAGTTTTTAAGTTTAAATCATTCAGAACACTGTCCATTACATTCTGGATAAAAAACAGTGTTTTGAATTCATGCCATGTTTCCATATACTTTATTGAATGAACGTTTACCTGAGCTCCACAACAAGCATACTATGTCAATTCCAGTATGAAAGTCATGTTTCTATTACGGCCTCGCAGAGCAAAACACGGTTTATTTATGCATGCGATGCGGCTACCGAAAAGATTAAATTGATGACCGCGCTCTGTAGACCCATCACACCCCTAAAAAAATTGCTACTGGGAAAAAACACATCCCCTCATAAATAATAAAAACGTAATATCCCATCTTCGGAACAAAAAAAGAAACACAAAAAAATAATAATCTAATAATACATCAAACTGGCGTCGGCCATTAAAGATATCTAAACTCCCGTACTTCGCCAAATTCTCAGTTTTCTTTGGATAATTATCCCCCCCGATGGAACCCTGCGCTGAATATAAAGTGAGCGGGGATCCTTCTTAATAGTGTGCCTCCGTGTGGTGAATTAGTAATGGCGGCGATGGTTTTTCATTCGCGGAAATTACCGGCCATTGAAACAATTGATCTTGGCGTCGCTGAGACGGCGCGCCACGCCCTCTTCAGGACGAGTGGGGGAAGGCAATTGGCTACCGGTCTTACCTCTACACTGCCTCGGGGGCGTGGTTATGGAAAGTCGCCATTCGCACGCCGAGAGGGGCGGTGCTGCAATTGTGGGAAATATAGATACAGTATTGTGTAAGAGGGGGGGATTTTGTTTTGTTTATATTACTCGACTGGAAAAAGTGTGTGTTTCGTCGGATTTTCTCTTTTGTGGCGTTGTTGGTTGTGTTAATTTTTGTGTTTTGAAGTGTTTTTTTCTTCTGCCTTTTTTGAGGGGAGGGGAAAGCTTCAATTATTTGAGTTTTGAAACACATGTTGTGATGCTTTTTGACACGATTCGATGAAACTTCGAAATCAATACAACAGATAGGGATTGATTTTATCTAAAGCAGTTTTATTTTTTACCGCTAGGGGGCTTTGGTACACTATAATTTTAAATTCAGATTAATGTTTTGAGTACACAATTTTTCCATTTTTTTTTTCGGAAAAGGTGTGTGGGGGGGGGGTTGTCTATTTCTGACAAATAGACAAAAATGTGCGTAGGGGAGACCGGTGAAGGTTGTGACAATTTTTGAAGAGACTGGGGTAACAGTTTAAGTTTTAATCATTCAAATATCCTTTAGTGCGTATTCTTAGCTATATTTGCCGGCAGTTTTGAGACCATATGGCTATTCAGAAAAAAGAAGTTTATGTCTCGGTAAATTTTTGTAATAACCTACCATGACAATTAAATGTTGGTTATCACAGACTTTCGGACAGATTTTTGCCACGGAATATTTAGATAAAAATAATTTAATTTTTCAAAACAAATTATTAAAAAAGACAATATTTTAGGGTAAATATAATTCATTTGAATGCCCTTTCACATTTCTGACAAATAGACAAATATAAAACTTATTGTGATCAGAGGTAACAAGCGGCAATCAACTCATCGCTGACAAATCACGATTTCGACGGATACACCATAGAACCTAACCTTAAATGTTGATACAGAATAACACCTAGAAACGTTACAGAATAACAGAAAATAGTTGAGAAATTGATTTCATTGAACAGAGTGATAACTCAGGCTTAGTTATATTTTTCAATGATTATTTACAGCTTCAAAAATACAATAATAATAATAATAATAATAATAAAGTCTTGGGAATTGTCTAGGTCATTTACCTGACATCAGTGACTATAAACTGCAATGTGTGACAACCAACTCTTGTAACAGTCGCCCCGGTCTCCCCTAATGTAATTTGTGTAAATGTAAGAGTACATATATTTATTGTAAATTCTGGGGAATATATATAATTACTCTTATAATTATATGACATTATGAAATTCTTTAAAAGGAGGACGCCACTTTTAAAATAACATTAAAATTGGAGTTGATACCATTTTTTTTAAAGATATTTTTAAAAATATTTTGATGTTCGACAGTTTTAATTTTACAATTTTATTGCTTGTTGACACACATTAAACAACTGTATGTATTTAAAAAATAAATCACATATTTTTTTAATAAATTAATTTTAGAATAAAGAAATTAGCATACAAACATAAATACAATAAATTACTATAAATATAACTACTGTAGAACATTTATATTTAACACATCCTGTAAATAGCATCTAACCCTAGATACAAAGTTTTTATTATATTTTCTAATTTAACGAAAAGCCATGTTTTTGAATAACTACACTGTTAAAAATAGGTATTCAAACATAAGTCAAATTTATTCATTTTTTAATATATTCTATGCTCATAATGGCTCCGAATACATAAATTTCAATTTTGAAAAATACATACTTAATAAGGAGTGTAGTGAGTAAAATGAATAGAAGAGCAGATGCTAGTCTACATAAGCGGCCTTCAAAATTCACTTTCAATAAATATCGACAGTTATAACTATGATCGCAGCGAATTTGTCTCCATAAATTAATAACCTGTGATATAAATGCAATTTTAATATCTTCTTGCACCCAATTATAAAAGCATTAAATTTTCATTAAAAATACTTGTCGCAATTTGTTTCATATCTAAAGAGAAATTCATGTTATATGTAAACCAAATGCGTTCTTTTTTAATGCAAACAAAAACTACCGTCATTAGAATTAGTGTTAGTTTTATAAAAAAAAATACCTACGACGTTATTTTTGATGTTGCCTTGCGGATCTTTAGCCCTGAAGTATCACCGTCGTTTAGCAACCAGAGAGTTGCGAGTTCGAATACCGTTGATACTAGAGGCTTGACAAAAATATTGAAATTCAGTGAACTTGCGATCGGAAGGTTGCCAGATTCGCTGCGAGGTAAAACTACATCGTCCGAACTCGTCACAAGTAATGTTAAAAAGGTGTGCCAAAAGTATAGGAATTAAGTTAATTTAGTTGTCATAACTAAATTTCCATTTAAACAATTGACATCAAATAATGTGCAAAACCCTCTTCTGAACAACTATTTTAAGTTTGTCATTTCACATTGTTAAGATGGCTTGAACAGAAGCTGAAATTAGCAATATTAAATAACCCTACTCAGTTTTGCGAAAGTACGATTACTTAAATTTAAGTAAGTCATGGCTGATTTACAATGCAATTGTACTAAAAATAACCGAGTATGTTCATGAACTCATTTTTAAGCACATTTTTTTTCTCTGTAAAGATTTTTTAAATGTATAGCGAAACTAATTTACTCATATTCCTTTCCGAAGGGATCAGCTCATTGTTGGTAATTATACGTATATTTCCACAATTTAAAAGAGCTTTTCTGGCCGAGTGGATAGAACGCCTGACTTTGGACCAGGAGATTGCTAATTCGAGTCGACCACTGATCTCTAACTGTAACTTCTGGATAGGGCAAGACATTTTGTTGACTTGAAGCCGATATAGAGGCCGCCATGATGTGTCCCACTTTTCTTGATACCGCAATATTTCGTATATTTTTCACGTTAAAATACGCCGACATATATTACTTTTGGCTAAGTTTTTTTTATTTTATTTTTAAACCCATTTTAAATGTAATCTGCTATTAAAATAGGAAGTCATTTGCAAGTCAAAGTAGAAGTAGTTAAAAACCAAGAGCAAAAACTATCTGTTTGGCAATATAAGAATTAATTCTATAAGAAGAAAATATAATATTTATATACATTTAATACTTCTAAATTGCTTTGGTAATAAAAAACACTACTAAATCACTTTTAAAAAAATGTTGGGGCACAGTATGGCAGCTTTCAATTGGTTTCAACGCGCCCGTAGAGGAAACAAGGTTTGAGCCTTCCAGCAGTTACAGTTAGAGTTCAGTGGAGTCGACCGCCGATATGAAATCGTCCCCATTTTTGCCGAAGTAGATTTTGTGAATAAAAAAAAAACGACACAATAAATTTTCTCAGTTTAACGACATATTTAATCGGAGCATATATAGCAGGTGTCGGTTTTGTCGAAAATAACGAACGCTTCTTTAAAAATGAGCTTGCATTTTTAACTATTTAACAGTGAAAACTCAGGTAGAGATCGCTCCTTCCCTCGCCTTTTCCCCGAACATCCTGAATAATCCACAGGTTGTGTTAGTTCAAAGAATAAATACCGATGACACCAGGTGTGTGGGTTTTTAGGAAAAAGTATGTTGCACACAGATGCGTCGGAAGGATCAGTGTATTGGTGTGACGTGATCGGTGAAAAAGACAAAATATGTTTGTCAAACATCAAAGAACTTTTCCGCTAAATATTTTTTTTAGCAAAAATCAAAGAATATGACAATTTTAAATGATTCCCGTAAAAAATTCGATTATATGGGTTGTTGTTTTTTTCTGTTCGAAACAGAATAATAAAAAATCCCTTTATTTGTATTTCGATTTATTTTTCGGTGATTTTATTTCTTGATTCTTGCCATTATTTAAAACTCTATTTTAGTAATACACTTTATTTTTCCCGACTAATATTAATTGTGGGTGATTTATTTCCAGTTTGATGTTATTTGATTTGTCGCAAATTTTGTCTTATTTTTGTTTTTTTAGGTTATAAAATCTTTTTTTGTATGGTTTCGTGTAATATTTATTGTTATCAAAAAGTAACCCTTTATAAAGTGTCCATATGCTATGATAACTTATTATTTATTTGGGAATACAGTAAACATTTTTTAAAATTATCTTATTCTAATGTAGATAAATATTTGAATACGAATGAGTCTTGCCCCAACGTTGTACATCTCTGCTTACCGTTATTTAGGCATATATAGGGTAGTAAAAAGGTATGTTTTATTTATATTGCATTACTTTCACTAAATGAGTTTAAACGCCAAATGTGCGAAAATGCGCTAATGTTGTTAACCTACCATCATTATTACGCTAAATATCGAGAAAATTGTTAGGTCGTCATCTGACCATAGTTTAAATATACGAGGCAATGTTTCCGAGTGTTCCCTTCGAGATAGACCCCGAACCGTCGCCAATAGCCAATTGGGCAGTTCTAGTGCGATCTTAATTCAACCAAACTTCGAGATCGATCTCGAACCATTGCCCAAAGAACCAACCCTAACACTCACCAATAGCCCATTTTGTAGCTCTAAAGTGATGTCTATTCAACCAACAAAATGCCCTTTATAATGGTTGCAATAGCAACATTAAAAAAAAAATCGTGCCAAATTTTTTTGGGGCGATTTAAAATTGTTATCTTTAAAATTGTTGTTTACGAAAAAGCTGTTTTTCTCGAAAAGTGCTTTTTGTCAGTTAGCCCCACTGATCTCTAACTGTAACTTCTAGATAGGGCAAAACATTTTGTTGACTTGAAGCCGATGTGGAGGCAGGCCATGATGTGCCCTAATTTCTTTGCTACCGCAATATTTCGTATATTTTTCATGTTAAAAAAAGCTTTTGGCTGAGTTTTTTTTTTTTTCTATTTTCTTTTTAAATCCATTTTAAATGCAATCTGCCATTAAAATAGAAAGTCATTTGCAAGTCAAAGTCGAAGTAAATGAAAAGCAAGAGTAAAAATTATTTATTTTGCAATATAAAAATTAATTCTATAAGAAGAAAATATAATATTTATATACATTTAATATTTCTACAATGCTATGGTAATAAAAATCGCCACTAAATCACTTAAAAAAAATATTGTGGCACAGCATAGCTGCTTTCAATTGGCTTCCATGCGCCCATAGAGGTTTGAGCCTTCCTGCAGTTACAGTTAGAGCTCAGTGGTTAGCCCCTTCTTCCTTCAATTGTAAATTTTAACGTGCATTTTATCTCAATTATTTAAAAATGCATACTGACAAAAAAAAAGATTTTTTTATTTCCAATCTTTTTATTAATATTAACATCAACAATTGTTTCATATTATTCCAAAATTTGTCTTCCATCAAAACAATTGTTTTGATGTCTTTAAAATCAGCGATTGACATGAATGTTCGTATCATTTGCCGAAATGACGTTATATGTAAAACATTTCTAGCTTTGTTCGAACAAAGAAATATTCGTTTCATTTAAGTAAATGACAACAACAAATAAAAATTAACCGAAAATGAATATGCAGTGGTTTTAAGTGCTCTAAATTTTTTTTCGAAATGTTCCTCTTGATGTCGGTAGTTTGGTGAAAGTCAAAACAAAAAGTTAAATGGTTGTTTGATGATAACTGCAGCTATTCTTTTTAGAGATGTATGTTTTGATAAATATTTTATTTTCATTGTTTTCTAATTTTTTTTTCTAGATTATTCATTTTCTCTGTTTTTTTTTATAACCATCGTGAACATACAGTAGATTTTTCCGTAAAACCTTAATGGGGGAATAAAAATCAAGTATTGTGACATTGCAAGAGTAAAATTGTTCATATAATTTGATTGCAACTTTGTGGCTCTTTAATCAATCAATTTTGTAAATAAATTCCAACAAACTGAAAATATGAGAAAAATTTCACAGAACAAACATTTCAGAAACTGTTGTTGGTTTTTATTTAAGTAATCGTACTTTCTCAGAAATGAGTAGTGTAATTTAATATTGCTCATCTCAGTTTCTATTCAAGTTATCTTCACAAAGCGACCTGAGGAACTTAAAATAGTTGTTCAGAAAATGACTTTCCCATTATTTGATGTCTATTACTTCAATGGAAACTGAATTATTACAATTCAATTATCTTACTTCCCATTCTTTTGGCACACTTTTTTAACATTTCTTCTGTTAATAACTTCTTCGGTAGTTTAACAGATAAGGCTGTGGACTGTGGTGAATGAGGACCTGGGTTCGATTCCCGGTAAGTCTCGGTTGTAATTGTCGGTATTTATTGAAAGTAATTTATGAAGGCAGCCTAATGTAGACTAGAATCTGCTCTTTTTATTCATTGTGCTTATTTTTGAGTACATGCTTTTTCCAAAATTGAAATTTATGTATCGGAGCCATGATAAACTTCCAACGTAATAAAATATCAGTACATTTTACTTGTTTTTGAGTATCTATTATTAACAGTCTATATTCATAGAAGCTATCATAATATATTTTTTTAAAACCGCTTTATGGACTCAAAAACACAAAGAAGCATATAAAAAACTTTGAAATTTTACCTCAATTTTTCCTTAATTCATATACTATTGGAATAGGAAGCAATATATCTAATATAAACCAATGTTACGCCGTTAGGTTTAGGGTGCGTGTCAGAATCACATAAATCCGCATATGCGACACATCAAAGTGTCGCAGCTTGCAATTGGACACTTTTGATTGCAAGGTGCAGGTTCGCACAATCAATTAAACTTGCGTATTATTGGCCGAAAAGTGAATGGGGAATGCCCATTCCCCATGTAATATTCAACAATAAACACATGCCTGACGCCTGAACCTGCCTTTACACGTGCGACAATAAAAGTGATCCTGTTTGAAATTTGTATTTAATGCTCTACAACATCAAAGCCATAAAATGTGCTTAATAATATATGAATACGATGTATTGATGTTTTTGCGTTGCTTTATCGGTGATGTAGAATTCACGAAGGATGTTCTGTGCTGGATGTATTTATTGAGTTATAAATGTTTCTTTCGAACAATATTATTTTCCTAATTTTAGAAATGTGTTTAAATGTATTTTCGATGATTAAGTTGCTCTGTATTTTTTCTTTCTTTTTTTGTAATATAGATTTTATATTAAATACCTATTTGGGGGATAATGTAGGAAAGAAAATTATGGGCAAATTGCATTAAAGTTAATTTTAAAAAATATTTTAAGCGTTTATAATAATAGTTATAGATTGAACATACAAGCTAAAATAACTCGCCGTAATTGCTGATAAAACAGATACTCCTCTAAAATAAGTAAATTTTATTTTTTTATTGGAAAAAGAAAATTAATACTTTTTATTTAAAGTTACATTGGCATTTTGTCCAATTAAAAAAGTTAGTTGAGAAATATAATTTTTAATCATTCAGAATTTGCCCTATCAAAACACAGTTTAATAATACATAAAAATATACCTACAATGTAAAAAAAATATACTTAATAATGAGTGTGATTTAATATTTCTAATCTCAGCTTCTGTTCAAGCCATCTTAACAACTATTCTGACACACTTAAAATAGTTGTTCAGAAGATGGTTTTCCACATTAAGTAAAATCCATTTATAACGATGCCGGGTATAACGATACGCCGGATATAACGATAGTAGTGTAATTTGACGGGTTCTAAGCCGCGGTGCTGTGAGGAGTTATGAGGATTTTGGCGGTGCTGTGAGGAGTTATGAGGATTTTGGCGGTGCTGTGAGGAGTTATGAGGATTTTGGCGGTGCTGTGAGGAGTTATGAGGATTTTGGCGGTGCTGTGAGGAGTTATGAGGATTTTGGTGGTGCTGTGAGGAGTAAATGAGGATTTTTGGCGGTGCTGTGTGGATTTTGGTGGATTTTGGCGGTGCTCTGTGGATTTTTGGCGGTGCTCTGTGGATTTTGGCGGTGCTCTGTGGAGTTTGGTGGTGCTGTGAGAATCAGGGCGGATCTCGTCTGTCAAGCCGAGGGGGCGTGGCCTAATGGAGATGACCTCAACCAATCAGGTGTCAGTAAGTGACGTCACATGCAGGGGGACATGGGAACAGGTGTTGATGACTCATCGCCGCCCATGGGCAAGTCGCCGATGGGCATGTCCCACCGTGTCTCAACGTGTATGTACGGGAACGGACCAATCAGAGTCTTGTTTGAGGATGACCTCATCAAGAACCAATCAGGTGTCAGTAAGTGACGTCACACGTTGTCGGGGCAAGGTTTTACTAGTTCTGCTTGTAACCGCAAGGCGGCGCTGCATGTAGGGGAACGGACCAATCATATGCTTGTTTAAGAATGACATCATGAAGAACCAATCAGGTGTCAGTAAGTGATGTCTATGGAGTGTCATGTGACATGAAAGTTGCTTTTTTGTTATTTTGCGTTTTTATTTGGGTATTGTTGGAAATTTGCGACGCACAGCATCTACACATTTTTAATTATAAGCTGTGGGTTGTGACATCATAGGTATAATGTTAGGAATGGTTGGTTGTTGAAAAAACTGTGAGCTGTGAAAGTAATGTGAAAAAACTGTGAAAGTAAATAAAATATGATAGAATTAAACTAATATTCTTATTTTAATATTTATTATATTTTAATATTTATTTATATTTTGATATTTATTTGTATTTTATTATTTATATTTTTACATTTATTTTTAATATTTAATTATATTTTAACTTCTATATTTTATTATTCATTTATATTTTAACTTCTATATTTTATTATTCATTTATATTTTATATATATTTTAATATTTATATATATTTTATTATTCATATATTTCATACATATTTTAATATTTATTTATATTTTATTACTCATTTATATTTTACATATATTTTATTTACGTATACATCTGTGCCAAAAAAATTAACTCAGTGAGAGCAATTACGTCCCACTAGAGCTGCACAATGAACTTATGTTAAAGGGAATGACAGTAGTGTATATATTTTAACTATGGTTAGTACAAAAGAAAAGAATTTTGCAAGAATGGTTTTAGAAAAATATATTTTATGTGACCAACTCCAGCATATAATTTCGCAATATAACTCTATGAGGAATCATCCTATGGGGGTAAATAACATACCATCGTGTACAGGAAGGTAGACCAGATTAATAAGTAAAGCTTTTTTTACCTTTTGACATGTGTACTAAGGGTATAAAAAATGACAGTCTGGGGTTCTATGAAAATAATGTTTATAACAATATACGTTTAAATTACAATTTATATAACGGAAATCAGTCTCAGTGGATGAAAAAAAAAGTAATTAATATGAAAGCTGATACTTTGAAAAAGAACCTTGGGAACCAAAACCTTGTATTACGGTTAATTAAACTTTTTATAAAAGTAATGTGTTCTTTAAATGTTTTTCACATCATACGTAAAATTATTATTTTAAGAGGGAAAATATCATATCGTTATGACTAGAAGGAGGGATCTCACCTTGATCACAATTGGATGCATTAGAATTGCTTACTGTTTAGGAATATGATGTAAAAGTTACTCTATCGCACTGTTTGTTGTGCTGGGCTTGATAAGAGCAGATTTGGGGTTGGTATGTAAGATAATGGATCTATTACTTGTTCTAATACGTGTTGAATAAGGGAATTTGTCTTAGATGTTGCTGTTTTAGGGGTGTTTTATAATTGGTTGTTTGATTGAACGATACAGTGCAGCTATACAAAGGGGTTTATTTATACGCTTGGTACAAGTACACATTTTTTCTTATGTCATAAAATTACACTATAACAAAACGCATAGGTGGATGGTAGAAATGAAGTAGCACCATACAAGGGGAATTATTAGGGCTGGCTGATTAAATTTTCAAAGACTAAGAGGCAACAAGTTCCCATATGAGTACAATTGAGGGTGAATGTGTAGAATTTGGCGACATCAAGTATCCACAAGGGGACAATTTGAGAGGTGTATTCGTAAAATTGGCGACATAAAGTACTCATAGGGAGACGTTTGTAGGCGTATACATAAAATTGGGGTGAAAGCGGGGTTTGTAGTTGTACATTAGACAAGAATAAATGAAAAAGTTTAAGTTTGAAATAAATTATAAAAAGAATAAATGTTAAAAAAAAAAAGTTAAAATACAATTTAAAAAGCAAAATGTAAAAAAAAAAAAAAGTTTAAAAAGAAAAATGTAAAAATAAAAAAAAGTTTAAGTGTGAATTAAAAACTAAAAGGTTAAGTAAGAAAAAAAAATAACTAAAAGTGAAAAAAAAATTTTAAAAGTGAAAAAAAATATATATATATTTATATAAAAAATATTTGAAAAAAGTTTAAGTGTGAAATAAATTATAAAACTAATAAATGTAAAATAAAAAGTTTACGTGTGAAATAGATTATAAAAAGTATAAATGTAAAAAAATAAATAAAAAGTTTAAGTGAAAAATATAATGTAAAAATAAAAAAAGTTAAAAAACAGTAACTGTAAAATAAAAAAAAAGTTTGTATAAAATGAACTTTTAAAAGAAAAATGAAAAAAAAAAGTAAAAACAATATATATAAAAAAAGTTTTAAGTGTAAAAATAAAATTAAAAAAAAAAAAAATTAAAAAAAAAAAAAAAGACAAATGTAAAAAAGAAAAACGTAAAAAAAAATTTTAAATTTAAAAAAAAAAATTTACAAACGAAAAATATGAAAAAAAAAAAGAAACGTTAAAAGAAAATTGCTAAATGTAAAAAAGAAATGTGTTAAATGTAAAAGATTAACCATCATAAGTTTTTTACCCGAATCGACCCAAAGCCATATGGTGTTACGGAACGTACTAGCCCCATATAGGCACAGATGCCCGTGGTGAGTTCTGTGAATGGTCTACCCACTAATCAAACGACAAGTACCACAATTACATTAAATAATTAGCAACAAAAAAAAGCAGGAAATACTACTATAGATATAAAAAATATTAACAAAGTATCGAAAATAGAACCAAAGGTAACTAATAAATCTGTATAGAATGAGTGTCTATAAATGTATAAGAGAAACCAATGTATATATTTCTACTAAAATGTTGACACATATACTAAATTTTTAACAAATTAAGTCAAATATTTGCGAAATAGAGAAAATAATACATACTTTTTAAAATTGTATCAAATAGTCTATGAATGGATAAAAAAAAAATATCATGACATGTATTAAAAAAAAAATTAAAATAATGGACTTACGTGTAACACATTAAGTTAAGAAATTTATACTTATCAAAGAAAGTAACGTAAGTCATATAAAAAAAAAAAAACCTGTAGTTAAGTACAATTGTTAATTGAATATGCTACAAAATATTGTCAAATTACACCATTTTTAGTGATAGGACAAGCAAACTTGTTAAAATGTCATATAATTATCAAAAATATTATACAAAGTACGAATTTAAAAAAAAAAAGTAAATGCAAAAGAAAAAAAAAGTTTAAGTGTAAAATAAAATGTAAAAAAAAATAAATGTAAAAAATAAAAAAAAGTTTAATAAAAAAAAAGTTAAAAAATAATAAAAAAAAAAATTTAAGTGTAAAATACAATTTAAAAAAAAATGTAAAAAGAAAAAAGTTTAATAAAAATTACATGTAAAAAGAAAAAAGTAAAAAAAAAAAATAAAAGAAAAAAAGTTAAAAAAGAAAAAAAAAAGTTAAAAAAGAAATAAAAAGTTAAAAAAGAAAAAAAAGTTAAAAAAGAAAAAAAAAAGTTTAAAAAGAAAAAAAAAAGTTTAAAAAGAAAAAAAAAGTTTAAAAAGAAAAAAAAAATTAAAAAAGAAAAAAAAATTAAAAAAGAAAAAAAAATTAAAAAAAAAGAAAAAAAAGTTAAAAAAAAAAAAAAAAAAAAAAAAAAAAAAAATTTAAAAAAAATAGTTAAAGTGTAAAATACAATATAAAAAAAAAATGAAAACATAAAAAATTAAAAAAAAAAAATGTAAGTGTAAAATTACATTTTAAAAGAAAATGTGAAAATAGAAAAAAAAATAAAAAGAAAATTGCTAAAAGTAAAAAAAAATAAAGGTGTAAAATGTTAAATAAAAAGACCTTAAGTGTAAAAAATAGAAGAAAAAAGTTTAAGTGTAAAATATTACTCATCATAAGCTTTTTTACTCGTATCCACCCAAAGTTATATGGCGTTACGGAGCGTACTAGCCCCATATAGGCGCAGATTCCTTGGTGAGTTCTGTGAATGGTCTACCCACTAATCAAACGATAAGTACAATAATTATATTAAAATATTAGCAAAAAAAAAAGCAGAAAATACTAATATAGATATAAAAAATATTATCAAAGTATAGAAAATAGAACCAAGAATAACTAATAAATCTGTATAGAATGAGTGTCTATAAATGTATAAGAGAAACCAATGTATATATTTCTACTAAAATGTTGACACATATACTAAATTTTTAACAAATTAAGTCAAATATTTGCGAAATAGAGAAAATAATACATACTTTTTAAAATTGTATCAAATAGTCTATGAATGGATAAAAAAAAATATCATGACATGTATTAAAAAAAAAATTAAAATAATGGACTTACGTGTAACACATTAAGTTAAGAAATTTATACTTATCAAAGAAAGAAAGTAACGTAAGTCATATAAAAAAAAAAAAACCTGTAGTTAAGTACAATTGTTAATTGAATATGCTACAAAATATTGTCAAATTACACCATTTTTAGTGATAGGACAAGCAAACTTGTTAAAATGTCATATAATTATCAAAAATATTATACAAAGTACGAATTTAAAAAAAAAAAAAGTAAATGCAAAAAGAAAAAAAAGTTTAAGTGTAAAATAAAATGTAAAAAAAATAAATGTAAAAAATAAAAAAAAGTTTAATAAAAAAAAAAGTTAAAAAATAATAAAAAGTATTAAAATAATGGACTTACGCGTGACAGTTTAAGTTAAAAAATTTATATTTACCAAAGAAATTAACATAAGTTATTATAAAAAAAAAACTGTAATTAAGTATAATTGTTAATTGAATATGCTACAAAATATTGCCAAGTTATTCCATGGTAGCGATTTAACAACCAAACACTTTGTCTTTAAAGATTACGATAACGCAGTTTTAGAAACTAACATAGGGGCAAATGTGTATAATTATCATAAAATACTTCACATTACTGTTAAAATGTCATATAATTATCAAATATATTATACAAAGTAAGAAAAATATTACTTAATATGTTAAAATATTACCAATAGTACATGCCCAACAGATCAAAATGACCTTCAGCACCCTACGACACATGAAAACTTACGGAGATTAACAGCAATCTTGCCTCAAAAAATAAAACCAATAGTGTGCTGCTAAGGATAAAATGTCAAGTACACACCCAGTGTAGGAGATGTATACAAATAATATTGTTGAATTATTAACAAAGTGATTTCATTAATACTAAAATAAGGTCTTTGTTACAATAATATATATATATATATGGAAATTAAGTTCTTATTAGTGAAATTTATGTAATATTTTTAGACTGCTTTGTTCAATTTATAATATGTAGGTAGAATTTTTACATAAAAAAAACCCCTTTGTGTTTATCAAAAATATTTCACAAATTAAGAAGAAGAATACCTAAGGAAGGTCTTTGCACATGATTATAGTACAAAACCATGTGGATTTACATCAATTTTACCAGGAACAAGGGGGTCAATAGTCAATTTTAAAACCACATTCAGGCATTAATAACACAAATGCCTGAATGTGGTGAAAAATTGACTATTTGACTCATAGCCGTATACTGACCCCCTTGTTCCTGGTAAAATTGATGTAAATCCACATGGTTTTGTACTATAATCATGTGCAAAGACCTTCCTTAGGTATTCTTCTTCTTAATTTGTGAAATATTTTTGATAAACACAAAGGGGTTTTTTTTATGTAAAAATTCTACCTACATATTATAAATTGAACAAAGCAGTCTAAAAATATTACATAAATTTCACTAATAAGAACTTAATTTCCATATATATATATATATTATTGTAACAAAGACCTTATTTTAGTATTAATGAAATCACTTTGTTAATAATTCAACAATATTATTTGTATACATCTCCTACACTGGGTGTGTACTTGACATTTTACCCTTAGCAGCACACTATTGGTTTTATTTTTTGAGGCAAGATTGCTGTTAATCTCCGTAAGTTTTCATGTGTCGTAGGGTGCTGAAGGTCATTTTGATCTGTTGGGCATGTACTATTGGTAATATTTTAACATATTAAGTAATATTTTTCTTACTTTGTATAATATATTTGATAATTATATGACATTTTAACAGTAATGTGAAGTATTTTATGATAATTATACACATTTGCCCCTATGTTAGTTTCTAAAACTGCGTTATCGTAATCTTTAAAGACAAAGTGTTTGGTTGTTAAATCGCTACCATGGAATAACTTGGCAATATTTTGTAGCATATTCAATTAACAATTATACTTAATTACAGTTTTTTTTTTATAATAACTTATGTTAATTTCTTTGGTAAATATAAATTTTTTAACTTAAACTGTCACGCGTAAGTCCATTATTTTAATACTTTTTATTATTTTTTAACTTTTTTTTTTATTAAACTTTTTTTTATTTTTTACATTTATTTTTTTTACATTTTATTTTACACTTAAACTTTTTTTTCTTTTTGCATTTACTTTTTTTTTTTTTAAATTCGTACTTTGTATAATATTTTTGATAATTATATGACATTTTAACAAGTTTGCTTGTCCTATCACTAAAAATGGTGTAATTTGACAATATTTTGTAGCATATTCAATTAACAATTGTACTTAACTACAGGTTTTTTTTTTTTTATATGACTTACGTTACTTTCTTTCTTTGATAAGTATAAATTTCTTAACTTAATGTGTTACACGTAAGTCCATTATTTTAATTTTTTTTTTAATACATGTCATGATATTTTTTTTTATCCATTCATAGACTATTTGATACAATTTTAAAAAGTATGTATTATTTTCTCTATTTCGCAAATATTTGACTTAATTTGTTAAAAATTTAGTATATGTGTCAACATTTTAGTAGAAATATATACATTGGTTTCTCTTATACATTTATAGACACTCATTCTATACAGATTTATTAGTTATTCTTGGTTCTATTTTCTATACTTTGATAATATTTTTTATATCTATATTAGTATTTTCTGCTTTTTTTTTTGCTAATATTTTAATATAATTATTGTACTTATCGTTTGATTAGTGGGTAGACCATTCACAGAACTCACCAAGGAATCTGCGCCTATATGGGGCTAGTACGCTCCGTAACGCCATATAACTTTGGGTGGATACGAGTAAAAAAGCTTATGATGAGTAATATTTTACACTTAAACTTTTTTCTTCTATTTTTTACACTTAAGGTCTTTTTATTTAACATTTTACACCTTTATTTTTTTTTACTTTTAGCAATTTTCTTTTTATTTTTTTTTCTATTTTCACATTTTCTTTTAAAATGTAATTTTACACTTACATTTTTTTTTTTTAATTTTTTATGTTTTCATTTTTTTTTTATATTGTATTTTACACTTTAACTATTTTTTTTAAATTTTTTTTTTTTTTTTTTTTTTTTTTTTTTTTTAACTTTTTTTTCTTTTTTTTTAATTTTTTTTTCTTTTTTAATTTTTTTTTCTTTTTTAATTTTTTTTTTCTTTTTAAACTTTTTTTTTCTTTTTAAACTTTTTTTTTTCTTTTTAAACTTTTTTTTTTCTTTTTTAACTTTTTTTTCTTTTTTAACTTTTTATTTCTTTTTTAACTTTTTTTTTTCTTTTTTAACTTTTTTTCTTTTATTTTTTTTTTTTACTTTTTTCTTTTTACATGTAATTTTTATTAAACTTTTTTCTTTTTACATTTTTTTTTAAATTGTATTTTACACTTAAATTTTTTTTTTTATTATTTTTTAACTTTTTTTTTATTAAACTTTTTTTTATTTTTTACATTTATTTTTTTTTACATTTTATTTTACACTTAAACTTTTTTTTTCTTTTGCATTTACTTTTTTTTTTTAAATTCGTACTTTGTATAATATTTTTGATAATTATATGACATTTTAACAAGTTTGCTTGTCCTATCACTAAAAATGGTGTAATTTGACAATATTTTGTAGCATATTCAATTAACAATTGTACTTAACTACAGGTTTTTTTTTTTTTATATGACTTACGTTACTTTCTTTGATAAGTATAAATTTCTTAACTTAATGTGTTACACGTAAGTCCATTATTTTAATTTTTTTTTTAATACATGTCATGATATTTTTTTTTTATCCATTCATAGACTATTTGATACAATTTTAAAAAGTATGTATTATTTTCTCTATTTCGCAAATATTTGACTTAATTTGTTAAAAATTTAGTATATGTGTCAACATTTTAGTAGAAATATATACATTGGTTTCTCTTATACATTTATAGACACTCATTCTATACAGATTTATTAGTTACCTTTGGTTCTATTTTCGATACTTTGTTAATATTTTTTATATCTATAGTAGTATTTCCTGCTTTTTTTTGTTGCTAATTATTTAATGTAATTGTGGTACTTGTCGTTTGATTAGTGGGTAGACCATTCACAGAACTCACCACGGGCATCTGTGCCTATATGGGGCTAGTACGTTCCGTAACACCATATGGCTTTGGGTCGATTCGGGTAAAAAACTTATGATGGTTAATCTTTTACATTTAACACATTTCTTTTTTACATTTAGCAATTTTCTTTTAACGTTTCTTTTTTTTTTTCATATTTTTCGTTTGTAAATTTTTTTTTTTAAATTTAAAATTTTTTTTTACGTTTTTCTTTTTTACATTTGTCTTTTTTTTTTTTTTTAATTTTTTTTTTTTTTAATTTTATTTTTACACTTAAAACTTTTTTTATATATATTGTTTTTACTTTTTTTTTTCATTTTTCTTTTAAAAGTTCATTTTATACAAACTTTTTTTTTATTTTACAGTTACTGTTTTTTAACTTTTTTTATTTTTACATTATATTTTTCACTTAAACTTTTTATTTATTTTTTTACATTTATACTTTTTATAATCTATTTCACACGTAAACTTTTTATTTTACATTTATTAGTTTTATAATTTATTTCACACTTAAACTTTTTTCAAATATTTTTTATATAAATATATATATATTTTTTTTCACTTTTAAAATTTTTTTTTCACTTTTAGTTATTTTTTTTTCTTACTTAACCTTTTAGTTTTTAATTCACACTTAAACTTTTTTTTATTTTTACATTTTTCTTTTTAAACTTTTTTTTTTTTTTACATTTTGCTTTTTAAATTGTATTTTAACTTTTTTTTTTTAACATTTATTCTTTTTATAATTTATTTCAAACTTAAACTTTTTCATTTATTCTTGTCTAATGTACAACTACAAACCCCGCTTTCACCCCAATTTTATGTATACGCCTACAAACGTCTCCCTATGAGTACTTTATGTCGCCAATTTTACGAATACACCTCTCAAATTGTCCCCTTGTGGATACTTGATGTCGCCAAATTCTACACATTCACCCTCAATTGTACTCATATGGGAACTTGTTGCCTCTTAGTCTTTGAAAATTTAATCAGCCAGCCCTAATAATTCCCCTTGTATGGTGCTACTTCATTTCTACCATCCACCTATGCGTTTTGTTATAGTGTAATTTTATGACATAAGAAAAAATGTGTACTTGTACCAAGCGTATAAATAAACCCCTTTGTATAGCTGCACTGTATCGTTCAATCAAACAACCAATTATAAAACACCCCTAAAACAGCAACATCTAAGACAAATTCCCTTATTCAACACGTATTAGAACAAGTAATAGATCCATTATCTTACATACCAACCCCAAATCTGCTCTTATCAAGCCCAGCACAACAAACAGTGCGATAGAGTAACTTTTACATCATATTCCTAAACAGTAAGCAATTCTAATGCATCCAATTGTGATCAAGGTGAGATCCCTCCTTCTAGTCATAACGATATGATATTTTCCCTCTTAAAATAATAATTTTACGTATGATGTGAAAAACATTTAAAGAACACATTACTTTTATAAAAAGTTTAATTAACCGTAATACAAGGTTTTGGTTCCCAAGGTTCTTTTTCAAAGTATCAGCTTTCATATTAATTACTTTTTTTTTCATCCACTGAGACTGATTTCCGTTATATAAATTGTAATTTAAACGTATATTGTTATAAACATTATTTTCATAGAACCCCAGACTGTCATTTTTTATACCCTTAGTACACATGTCAAAAGGTAAAAAAAGCTTTACTTATTAATCTGGTCTACCTTCCTGTACACGATGGTATGTTATTTACCCCCATAGGATGATTCCTCATAGAGTTATATTGCGAAATTATATGCTGGAGTTGGTCACATAAAATATATTTTTCTAAAACCATTCTTGCAAAATTCTTTTCTTTTGTACTAACCATAGTTAAAATATATACACTACTGTCATTCCCTTTAACATAAGTTCATTGTGCAGCTCTAGTGGGACGTAATTGCTCTCACTGAGTTAATTTTTTTGGCACAGATGTATACGTAAATAAAATATATGTAAAATATAAATGAGTAATAAAATATAAATAAATATTAAAATATGTATGAAATATATGAATAATAAAATATATATAAATATTAAAATATATATAAAATATAAATGAATAATAAAATATAGAAGTTAAAATATAAATGAATAATAAAATATAGAAGTTAAAATATAATTAAATATTAAAAATAAATGTAAAAATATAAATAATAAAATACAAATAAATATCAAAATATAAATAAATATTAAAATATAATAAATATTAAAATAAGAATATTAGTTTAATTCTATCATATTTTATTTACTTTCACAGTTTTTTCACATTACTTTCACAGCTCACAGTTTTTTCAACAACCAACCATTCCTAACATTATACCTATGATGTCACAACCCACAGCTTATAATTAAAAATGTGTAGATGCTGTGCGTCGCAAATTTCCAACAATACCCAAATAAAAACGCAAAATAACAAAAAAGCAACTTTCATGTCACATGACACTCCATAGACATCACTTACTGACACCTGATTGGTTCTTCATGATGTCATTCTTAAACAAGCATATGATTGGTCCGTTCCCCTACATGCAGCGCCGCCTTGCGGTTACAAGCAGAACTAGTAAAACCTTGCCCCGACAACGTGTGACGTCACTTACTGACACCTGATTGGTTCTTGATGAGGTCATCCTCAAACAAGACTCTGATTGGTCCGTTCCCGTACATACACGTTGAGACACGGTGGGACATGCCCATCGGCGACTTGCCCATGGGCGGCGATGAGTCATCAACACCTGTTCCCATGTCCCCCTGCATGTGACGTCACTTACTGACACCTGATTGGTTGAGGTCATCTCCATTAGGCCACGCCCCCTCGGCTTGACAGACGAGATCCGCCCTGATTCTCACAGCACCACCAAACTCCACAGAGCACCGCCAAAATCCACAGAGCACCGCCAAAAATCCACAGAGCACCGCCAAAATCCACCAAAATCCACACAGCACCGCCAAAAATCCTCATTTACTCCTCACAGCACCACCAAAATCCTCATAACTCCTCACAGCACCGCCAAAATCCTCATAACTCCTCACAGCACCGCCAAAATCCTCATAACTCCTCACAGCACCGCCAAAATCCTCATAACTCCTCACAGCACCGCGGCTTAGAACCCGTCAAATTACACTACTAACGATGTAAAATCAAAGGGAAGTTTGGATTTCTATAGCAGTCCATGTTAACTTTACCGGATATTACGATGCCGGTTATAAAGAAAATCCGCATGAAACGATTGAGTTTCCTTCATCTTATGCTGATAAAACCGCTTATAACAATGAAGAAGGGGAAGGGCCGTTTGTGAAATAAGCGTCAGCCGAATCCACGGTTCTTCTACAAAGTTAGCAAGAATATGAAATTTTACAGAAATTTCCTATTATGATATCAAATCTAAGCAAACAAAAATTACTGACCATTCCTCCTCAAAATAGTAGTTTATATAACATTATAAAGTACACAAAATATATCTATACTCAATTGTCCTGTATGTGTAAATACTTTCTTATTATGCGATATTTTTCGTAATTCGGATATAACGATCAAATTATGACGGTCCCTTGAACATCGCCATAAGCGATTTTTACTGTATTTGTTGTCGATTGCTTAATGGAAACTGGGTCATTACATCTCAATTATCTTACTTCTCTCTCTTTTGGTCAACGTTTTAAAACAAAATTATGTTTATAACTTCTGCACGTCGCCCTGGTGCTACAACGGAAAAGACACAGGACAGCGATGCCTAGGATATGGGTTTGATTCCGGTATGTCTTCAGGCACGTAGGTAAGGGGGTGGTTTAGGGAGAGTTCAAACCCCTCCCATTGAATGTCAAGAAAAAAAAATCGAATTGCTGTAAAAATCATAAAAATGCTTTAAAAAATCTAGAAAAATTTCAATTTCTAGTATAATCTTCTTGTTGAGTTGCATGAGAGAAAACCTGGTAATTTCCGGTGACCTATCCCGGAAAATAATTTTCAAAAGGTTTCAAAAATATGCTTTGAGGTTATTTTTATCTCAAACTAAGCGTAGCATGACGTCCTTGTATTTCATTATATAGCATTTGAATTTCGACGACTAAAGGGAAAGATTTTAAAACGGGATCCATATATTATTTTAAACAAGGAATCTCAAAATTTTTAATTTGTTCTCTAAATTTATTTCTTAATTAGAGAATAGTTCAATTATTACTCTTATTAATTTAAAAAATAGCTAATGACTGATATTGATAACGATTTCATGAAAAATAAATGACAAATGTAGCTTTTTCAATACTTAAATGCCAACATATTCCTGCTTACTGAATTAAAAGGAATAACTTTTAAAAAATGGGGGGTATTTTTTTTTGGGGGGAAAGGGATAAGTTACTCAGTCACTGAACCACCCCATGAAAAATCTATACATACGTGCCTGGCTGCGATCACGATATTGTCTATCTATGAAATCTATGCCCATCTATTTCTATGAAAAAATAAAACAAATGTTTAAATAAGAAAATAGTTACTCTATCTCTATATACTATCAACTACATTTTTCCATACGGAAGACTAATTTGATGCGCTTTTTGCTTTTAATCACGAAAAAAGTTATTGGAAATCAACTGTACAATTACCTATATCTGTCTATCTCTCTTTGTGTGTGTCTATCTGCCACACTCTTACTCTCACTCTCTCTGTATCACCTTTCCCCCTCTCTGCCCACTCGTTGTCTTCACCTATCTCATTTCTTCACTCTCTCTCTCTATCCCCTTTCTCTGTCTCCCTCAATCTCTATCCTCACTCGATCTCTCTGCCTCAGTCTCTTTCTATCTGTGCATATCTGTCTATATCTCTGTCTCCCTCTATGCTTCCCTCTCTATATATGTATTAATATGTCACTATCTCTATCCTCTGTCTTTCCATATTCCTCTCTCTATCTATATCTGTCCTACATCTCCCCGTATGTCTTACTTTCCATGTATCCCTCTCTCTATGCCTCCCTCTCTTTCTGCCTCCATCCCTCTCTCTTTCTCCGTCCTTCTGTTCCTCTCCCCACTCACTCTGTGCCCCTCAATCGCTCTCCTCACTCGATCTCCCTCCCTCAGTCTCTTTCTATCTGTGCATATCTGTCTATATCTCTGTCTCCCTCTATGCTTCCCTCTCTATATATGTATTAATATGTCACTATCTCTATCCTCTGTCTTTCCATATTCCTCTCTCTATCTATATATGTCCTACATCTCCCCGTATGTCTTACTTTCCATGTATCCCTCTCTCTACACTGTTAAAAAAAACGTAAATATACAGCATGATACATGTACAATAGTTGCACAAATTGCGATATATCTGACACAGACTGCACTGTTCCCAATGTTTACAGCCAATAGTTCTGTTATTTTTCAAAATTACCATGCTGCTTTCTATTCCTACAACAGAGAGCGTTGTATGTGCTTAAACCATTAAAAGTTGTATTATCCATTTACTTCAGAATGTGTAAGAATCCGCTAGGGACGCTCGTGATAACCACAAATTGTGATGTTATTATTATTTCAATTAATCTGAGTGTGAGACTATTTCAATGTCCGCGTCTGCCCAAACCATGTCTGCCATGTGTGAAAGGAACTGTTTTGAAAGAAAAGTAAGTGATTTATTTAATCTTTTCACATATTATTTCATGACTTGTGTTTATTTATTCTCTGGATCAACGTTATTTCTATTTCTTATGATATTTAAACTTTCCTCTATTTGAAAACATTAGGCCTAATATCTAGATTCTGTCCAGGTTGGGCAATAAGCGATGGGCTTGTTTTGTAAACATACCGGCTTCTCGGAAAATCTGAAGACAAGCGAAACATCGTTCGCGGGTCAGCGTTTAACATGGGTTTAGCATGTTTGCGATCGACCAATGAGTTAATATTCTATTTGAGGATTACTTGAAACTAACTATACTGATTAAAAATATAATTTATAAATCAAGTTATATATTTATAATATTTTGTTTATTTAGGGAAATTTGAATTATTTTTTTAGGTTTTTCTGTTTATTTTAAAGGTACTTTTTATAATGTGAAATAGGTATAACTTTTTGTTTCAGAAGTGATAGTTTTACAGAAATATTTAAAACTTATGTGCCCCAGCAGACCTTAACCGTCGTAGTACCAATTTTACAGACAGTACCTTGAAAATGCTAGGTTATCAGACTTTTATTTGAATTATTAACTATACAGAAAAATTATGTGGAATAAAATGTTTGATAAGAAAATTTAAAACATATTTTCTGGTTATTTTGTTCACTAATGTACTGAGGTCTCCGTGGCCGAGTGGATTAAGGCGTCAGCTGAGAATCCGAGGGTTCCCGGTTCGAACCTGTGCGACGGACTAGACTAAGAATAGTAAAAAAAAAGTAGTGATATTGCGATCAGATGGTTACCAATTTCGCTACCAAAATACTAGAATGTCGTCCAGAACACCCACAAAAAATTAACGACGTGTATACGGGACTGGTGCACGATAAATCTGATCAGGGTCCAAAAGGTCCCGACGTCTATTGAAGGCGTTGGGTGCCAGCTCATGTGTTATCCTCGTCATCTGACCATTGTTCAAAAATACGAGGCATCGTTACAGGGTCTTTCCTTCGAGATAGGCCCCGAACCGTCGCCAATAACCCACTGTGCAGCTCTAGTGCGACGTTAATTAACAAAAACAAACCAAACCACTAATGTACAGAAGGAAAATTAAGATTGTGATTTTATCTAATTTGTCTCTCTATAAAAACTATACTTTTGTTAAAGGATACTATACAACAAAAAGAATTTAACGAACTAAATGAAATGTGCACTTATTTAGTCTTTCGCCTGCGACTAAGAAAATAAATAAGTTTTTTTTTTTTTTTGAAACTGTGTGGTTTTCTTTCCAAACTTTAACCACAAAAAAAGAAAACAGTATTCTATTCTGGTTTGGTTAATTAACGTTTGCACTAGAGCTGCACAGTGTGCTATTGGCGACGGTTCGGGGTATATCTCGAAGGAAAGACCCGGGAACACGTTCATACATGCACCTCGTTATTTTAGAACCATGGTCAGATGACGAGGGAACACTTGACCTAGCACCCAACGCCTTCAATAGACGTCAGGACTTTGGACCCTGATCAGATTTATCGTGCACCAGTCCCGTATACACGCCGTTAATTTTTGCGGATGTTCTGGACGACTTTTCTAGTACTTTGCAGCGAAACTGGCAACCCTCCGATCACAAGATCACCATTTTCTACTTTTCTTTGTTAAGTCCATCACCTAGGACCGAACCAGGAATCCTCAGATTCCCAGCCGACGCCTTAACCGCTCGGCCAAGGAGGCCTTGGATTCTATTCTGATAAATCAGGGTGATCATCTGTCAATGCATTTTGGAGGACTCCGTGGCCGAGCGGTTAAAGGCGTCAGCTGGGAATATGAAGATTCCTGGTTCGAGCCTAGGCGATGGACTTGACAAAGAAAACTAAAAAGTAGTGATCTTGCGATCGGAGGATTGCCAGCTTTGCTACAAAATACTAGAAAAGTCGTCCAGAACATCCGCAAAAATTAACGGCGTGTATACGGGACTAGTGCACGATAAATCTGATCGGAGTCCAAAGTTCCGACGTCTATTGAAGGCGTTGGGTGCCAGTTCAGGTGTTTCCTCGTCATCTGACCATGGTTCTAAAATAACGAGGTGCATGTATGAATCTGTGTGTGTATGTGTTCCCGGGTCTTTCTTCGATATAGACCCCATCGCCAATAGCACACTGTGCAGCTCTAGTGTTTAATTAACCAATACAAACCAAACTGTCAATGCATTTTGGTGTAATTATATTGTTTTAAAGAAGTTTTGTAAATATGTATAGCAATAGAGAATAACCGCTTCAAATGCATTGACTTGCACCTTGACAATGCTGCGTGTGGGAGAACTTTTATCCATACAGGCCAATAAATTTTCTGGCAATCGGTTTTGTTGCCAATAACAGAACTGTTTTAATTTCTCCTGCACGGTTGATGAAAAAGGTAAATAGATTTGGTGAAAAATCAGAGGAACTGGTCATTGCATTTGAACATATTATTCTCTGTTACCACTGATGTTCAGTGTTATTCTAGGAATACATGCAGAATATCCAGCTCTTTTGTCAGTATATTGTGCAAAATAAGCATTCAGTCATAAGAAATTAATCTTTTGGGCTACCGGACGCTCTGTCTGAGTGATTCATACTCCCTCCCCTAATAATGTTTTTTAAAGAAGTTTTGTAAAGTATTGTAATAGAGAATAACCGGTTCAAATTTCACTTTTTAGAACACAAACAATGGTTATAAGTTAGTAAATATGAAAGAAAATTAATTAATATGTTTTTTAATAAAGCGTGTTATGTAATGTTGGAATTTCTTGTATTTTTTTATTTAAATCTCTATTACTTAAAATTTTTTTTTTTAATATTCGTTTATGTGAATTATTTCGTATAACACCAATGTCCAACATAAATACCAAAAATAATATTAAATATAACTTTTTCCAATGCCATAAATGTAAGTAAGGCTATCTTACCAAAACAAATTTTAAACTTTACAAGCTACAAATTGGGGAAATGTGTATGCTCATTTCCTGTGAAACCTTGCCTAACAACGTTTTAAAACTCGTTATTTTTTTTATTTCTTTACGTTTGTGTATTTCATATAATAAATTTAAAGTAGTCGAATTCTATGTGGATTGTTGGAAAGTGGGCTATAGCCACATTGGAAATAGAGGCTAGTTACACCAGTGAATTAATGTACCTTTTTCAATTTCAGAATTTCTTCATGCCTCTCGTAAAAGTTTGGAACCATGATAGATGTATCTGCAAGTTAGAAAAGGCTAAGAGTTACTGGAAGAAGGGGGATTTTGAAACCATGAAAATGACTTTACTTTTTCACAAATGATGGTTTCTCCACTGTGTACTTGAGAAGGATGCTTACTCAGGGCTGATGGAATAGCTTATTTTATGTAAAATCCCAAAACTAGTAATAATGCACTAAGTGTTCCAAGAGTATGTATATGTACAAATTAAAATTTTGAAAATATGTACAATTGAGAATAAGATACAATTTAGCTATTTTATATACAGTTATAAAACAAAATAAGAATTTTGTTATTTTTTTTTTAATTATCCATCTAGATTTTCATAAAAGTGTTGGTGTTGAAATTTGGTATATGTAACTAAGTACTTTTTCTTTGACATATGTTATTATTCAATACATAATTGCCAGGCCTGAATAAAGTATTTATGAAAAAATATCTGGCATTTTTCATTTTGTATAAAAATAATTTTTTGTACCGTTCTTATTTGACCACCAAATATAGCTATTACCAGGAGTAATTGTGATTCTGAATTTTAATTGCTTTAATAACATGGTTTTAATATAGTTTTAAGTGAATATCTGCAGTTTTCATGAATTTTTTAATCAGTTTGCGATCACCCTGGCAGTCCTTTTAGGGCATATTAACCAAGTTAATTCATGCAAGGTCGTCTGCCAACTTATAAGAGCTGCTGGTGTAAGTAATATATATATTTTTAAAAATCGTGAAATATTAGATTGCCTATCTTTTCAAATACAAGAAAAATTTCACGACCAAACTTCACACCCAGAACTCGGCAGTCGAATAACAAGTACCCAAGGTAAAGGTTTAGGACGTAAAATTATCATATGTGTAGTATAGTATTTGTTTTGACTATAAAATAGTAAAACTATGAAATCTGATAATAAATATAAAAATCTATATGTTCAATTAAATTTGAACTTAAAATACACATAAGTATAATTTATGACTAATGAAAATAAAAAATAATTAATGGTTAG